>OY284469.1:52413672-53013672 GCA_958336335.1 Dilophus febrilis | reverse complement strand
ATTTTAAACTATAATTTTTTTTGAAGATTTAGATTAGATAGGTTATTTCCTTTATTACAATTTCTTGTAACTTAATTTGGGTGGAAATCCCATACCAGACAAATGGTCACCGTACGATATTGCAGTCCACACACACACACACATTTATAGAGATACTCATTAACAAAGCTATATTATAATTTATATTTTTACCACAGAAAACTGCGGTTTGTAAACTACATATGCTCATATATATCTATATATAAAAGTTTATTATTCATTTAATTCTATATATATACTAATGTATATTTTGTGTGTTGGTACAAAAACATCTGCATTTGTATAATTAAAATGCTTTTTTTTTTATATAATCAAGTTTTTCTATATATATAACAAGTTTAATAAACTTAAGTAAAATAGGTAGATATACCTATACCTATAGTAAACTAACCGATTTAAGTCAGTCAGTCATGAATGGATGAATATAATAAGCAAGTATTGTTTGTTTGGTATGGTATTGCTTTGTTTTTAAATAATAATGCTCTTTAATAAAAATAAAATATACCTATACAAATGGAAAAATAATGATTATATACAAATTGAATTTATATATATATAAATTATAAAGTGTGAATTGTGATAGTTAAATTATTATAATATATATTTTACTTATGTATTTATATGCAATCAAAAATACCTGTATTTTATGTTACCTCTCTGTATATGTATATATGTATGAAAATATTTGTTTTTGTGTATTAATCGCATAACATTTTCTTGTTTTGAATTGGTACTTTTCAAAATTAAGAAAATTTTTTAAGCATACATTCGATTAATGTCTATTGAACGACACGATATTCGTTTAATGTATTGTATTCGGTTGATGGTACGGTTTTTTTTTTATATTTATTAATTCAATACGTAATCGTTCGTTGATGGTAATAATAAAAAAAAATAAATTGGTTTTTATATTTTTTTAAAAAATGTGACGTACGTGAGTTATTTGTGTGTTAATACATTTTAATAGAATTAAATAAGAAAGATTTTGTATTGTACTTGACTTGATGAATATAATATAAATAATATATTTAATAATAAACCATATTTTAATTATTCAAATCACATTTTTACTATTTATTTTTTTATTTTTTTTTTTGGTATTATTTATGGTGTGTGTCATTTGAATTAAAACATATAACGGTTAGATGATTATTATTATTTAACCTGTTCAGAAAATCATCTAAAAAAAAAAAAATCATCATTATTTTTTTTTTTTCATCAATTTTCATCGTTATCGCTCGCCGCCGGATTTTCTCATTTCGTATTCACATTGCAATATTTTTGAGGAATTTCAAACAATAATTTTGTTGTTCGGTTTTGTATTTTATGTAAAAATTGTGATATATACAAAAAAAAATTGTAATATTGTAATATAAAAGAAGGTTTTTATTTCCATTTATTTATTGTAATTCAATACAAAATAAATATATTGTATAGATAAAAATTTAATTTATGAAAGTTTTCTTTAAATGGAGGGTGGTATACTTTTTTTTTTTAAAGTGTAAGTGCCCACTGTTAAATGTGTCTTGAATGTTTGTATGTTAAGAGTGAAGTATTTTAAATTGTGTTGTGTAATTTATATGCAAATGTAATTTTTTTGTATTTGTATAATTGTTAAATAAGAATTGTAATACAAGAAAATTTGCAGTTAAAGTGCATTTCATGTAATATATAAAGTTATTTAAAAAAAAAAAGTGCATTTTTGCATAATAATTTAATGTGTATAGATACAAAAAGTAAATAAATATTATAAAAACTGGATTATTTTCTATACGCATATGAATTTATAATTATTATATTTGTAAAAGTCAGTTGCAAATTTTTTTTTTTGCAAAACTACAAAAAGAAAAACACATAAAACATTAAATAATAAAAAAAAACAGACAAAACGGTCACAGCAGAGACACACATGAAAAATTGGATTGGATTAATTAACATTTATTTTTTTATTGTTATATAAAAGGTATGCTGGATTTTTTTTTTGTACTTATTCATTTTTCCTATTTAGGATAATTTTTATTATAGTTTAACTTTAATATTTTTATTATAATGGTGTTTTTGTAAGATACATTCTCTTTTAAACTATTTTACGTTTTTATAAGGAAAATCTTTGTTTTGGAAATAACCTTTTTCCATATATAATATATTTTGTTAAAAAATATACCATATAAAGTAATTGAAAGACATTTAATATTATTTTTTTTTTTTTTTTTTTTTAGATAAAAGTCGACCATATGTTTCTTGATTTTTTTTTTTTTTTTTCGTTTAATTTTGTTATGAAATAATTTTTCGATTATGCAATAGATATATATAGACATATAAATAAGAATGGATTTTTAATTTTTATTAAATTACAAAAGTAATCACAATGGTATAAATAAATCGGATAATTAATTACCATACCAACATTTTAATTTACCAATTAAATATACCTAATTATCGCGTTAGTTAATTTATTGAATGTTGATCAATTGACATAACTTTGAAATATTCACAATCAAAATGTTTATAACATTTTTAATTTAATAATGTTTTCAATTTATTTGATAAATTTTCAAATATATGTATATTTTCATTTTAAATTGTACAATATTATGAAATTAAAATTCAATGATTTCAGTAATAAATTCGCAATATTATCAAAAATATATAATTAAAAGATAATTGAAATTAACTTGAAAAAGCTAAATGCATCGTAATCGAACGTATAAGTATATCGTTTTTAGGTCTTAACTATGGATTCTATGTTAATTTCCGTGATATGAATTATATAGAAAATAAATAACTGACATTGATTTGATGGAAGTAATTATCTCTATTGGAGTTTCAATCAAAACTGTAGAAAAATCCTTGGATATTTTCAAAGCAGATTAAAGAAAAACAATAAAATTTTCAATATTGTGTAATAGCTATGAAATAAAAAACTGATTTCATGAAACTTTTTTTTAAAATTGGTTAAAAATGAATTTTCCCTGTGTTTCGGAAAATTCCCATAGAAGTTTTAAAAGTAATATTTTGTAAAATCTAAAGAATATTTTTTATGATGTTTATAAACGTACAAAACAAATTATTATGTGTTTAGGAAAATCTTTGACTAACCACCATTTTCCTAAATATAGTTTTTCGTTATTTTCCATGATTCTTTTTTTTTCAAAAACTCTGTCCAATATTGTATTTTGTTTAATATTTCATAAAATATCTATGTTAGGAAATTTAAGAGCAACTTTGAATCATCTTTCTATAATATGGAATAAGAATTTGGGAGATTGCATTGAAACTATAAGTAAATATGATTTTTACCGATCTATTACATTTTTCAATATGATTTTCTTCTGAAATTATTTGTATTTTTATTTTATTCCTATATAGATCATAAAAATACGTTTCTATCGTTAGAATAATCTTCCAGAATCGTAATGGTTATAGAAAATAATAACGATTTTAATATATCATATATTTTTGATTAATTTTCTTCCAAACTTTTTTGTTTTGTTTAAATTAAACTTGGAAAATTCTAAAATATATGTAAATTTTCATTATTCCAAACGCTCGCAGATGATTTAAATTAAGTTCTTTGATCACAAATTGGCATATCTGTCTTGGAGGTTTTTTTATATTAAGTACAATTTGAGTCGTGTTGATAAGCATTTTCTCGGAAATCGAATATAAGGAAGTTTGTTTGAAGGAAAAAAAAGATGACATAGATATTTCAAATATGATTATATTAATATAGTTAAATTCGCTGAAATATTTCGACGAATTCAAAACCAACATAAATTTATGTAATAAAAAACAAAATTAGCAAAATAGAAAGATTCTCAAATTGCATTATTTACAATTATTAAATTTTCGTATTTCAATTCTATGATGAATCTCAATATATCCTCATATGTTTATATGAAAGATGCTTAATTGAATCCAATTCGGATCAATTCAGATGTAACAATTGAATGTAATTATATCATAATAATTGCGATTAAATCTATGAATGGTTGAATTTTTATCGCGGCTCAAAAATTACTCCAAAACAAATGATGATGCCTTATATTATTGAAACTAAAGCCATTTATATATAAAGTCAAAAAATCAGCTAACTAATGATAAAGGATTCAATTTCCATTTAGGATTTTTTTTTAAATAAGTATAATTTTTAAAGATAACACATAAAACACTATTTTGCTTTAAAATACCTTTAATACGTAAGCCAATAAATATTTATTTTTTTCAAACAATTCTTTAAAAAACAATAGAAGAAAACAAAATCCCAATTTTTAAAATAACTTAACAAAAAATCCTTTATAAATATGAAAAAGAAAAGATTTTTTTATTTAAATCCAGGAAAATTTAAAAAATATGTTATATTTTTTATAATTCATTTCTTAAGAATTTTTACTTTATTGATTGCATCTTAAATAATAAAATAGAATAAAAAAAAAATATCTCACTCAAAACTAACAAACAAAATTCTAAGAAAATAAAAATAAAAAAAGTAAATAAGAAAAAAGAAATATATATCTTTGTACCATATATAAAAAAATTGTGAATATTAAGCTTTTATATTTTTAACAAAAAAAAAAATAAATAAAAATAAAAAACATAACATAAACTGTAAATCGTGTATATAATATTCTATATCTATATATTTTTGTACAGAGGTATATAAAGACTATTAAAATCATAAATATGGTGGCTACTGCATCATCAAAATCATATGGTTAAAAGTATAAAAATACCATCTAAAAAAATAATAAAAAAAAATCTGCTTTAACTTGAGATGATTTTTTTTTTTTTGTTATATTTATATTTATTTTTCTATAAAAATACTAAAGTATTAAAACCAAAATAAAAAGAAAAACAAATATAAGATTAAGTCATTTTTATTTCTTTTTATTTTGCAATCATTTATTTGGCTATATATATATATATTTATTTATGCGAAAAACTGATATGCGATGATGTTAATGATTGTTATACGTTTATGATGATAATATTATTACTGTTGTTGATTTTGTGGTGTCGCGTTGTTTTGTATTACAAAAAATATATTTTACTGATATACGATATTTACGAGCTTATACAAGTTTATTTTAAAATGTGTTTATATTATATTGTAAATGGTATGTATATGTATACACTATAGAGACAGAGGAGGATGCCATATGTTTTTTGATGATGGCAAAAAAAAAAAAAATTAAGCAAACAAATATAAACGTAACTGACCCATTTTTAATCTTCTTATATGTATGAATATGGATTTATTTTACCAAGTTATTAGTCATTATCCCCCCAGTAATATATATATATTGTATATAAAGCTAATTGTGTAGATTTATATGCAATATGAGACCAGCGGCGTATCTGGACCTCCAAGGGTACTTGTTCACTTTAAAAACTGGTAAAGAACAAAAAAAAAAAAAAAAAAAAACTAGAAATTTTAATTAGAAAAATGAAATGTTTGGAAAAATAATGAAGTACGCATAACAAGCATTTACGAAAGAATGAAAAAAGATCGCATATAATTTTATATGAAAGGTTCATTTCTATAAGTGAACATTATATAGTAAATAATATCTATTTTTTATTCATATATATGCCAATATGCCATATATAGAAATGAGAAAAATAAAAAAAAAACACAAAAAAAAAAATATTTATATATTTTCTATGATTATATACACCGCAGCAGGCAGTATATGAGTATGCGAGATTTGAATGATAAAAAATAAAGCATACAAACAACCATACAGCATATATAAGAAAAAGAAACAAGCATTTGTATTATTGTTCACAATTTATAGTGAACGAAAATTAAAATAGTATTTGTATTATTTGTATATTCGTATACCTCGCATTTTCGGAAAATATAAATGTATTTGCCATATACAATTAAACAACTATGTATAACAACAATATTTTTTGGTTCATTTAAAATTGTGAACACTATGGGAGTGCGATTAAAAAAATGCACGAAAGAAAGAGTATATATAGATTAAAGGTGTATGTATTTTTTCGTTTTCGTTTTTCTTTTATGCGACGTTTCTTTATATATATGATATATATCATTGTGTTCATTATTTAAAATGAACCTAAAGAATATTATCTCTTATATTTTTTACTGATATAATGATATAAATAATCACCGCTGCAAATTTTTTGGGACACTTAATATTATTTTATTCATCAAAAAAATTAAGAAAAATATTAAAATCTGTATTTTCTTAATTATTTAGCAATATTTTTAGCAGGTGGTTCACTGAACAGAGTGAACAAAACCAAGCTACGCCTGTGTATGAGACCTCTATAAAATATATAAATATAGGTTTTTATAAAAGTTTATTTTAATAATACAAACAAACTAACAAAATTTCTATAAATCATATTTTAATAAAAAGAAAATTCAAACAGTTGTAGATACACAAAAATTTTCTCAAAAATTCTGAAAATTTTCCGTTTATTTACACTTAATTATCTTTAATAATGTGAACTTTATGTCTTTACGATTTGTTTTGTGTGGTATGATGAATTTATTTAATTTTACGGTTTAGAATGCGACCGGTAATACTTTTCGTAACCTATATATTAATTTGGAAAATAAATGGGAATGCGTTTAATAAGGACATTTTTAAGAGTAGAGTTTCTAAAGCAGATCAGAATTTAAAAAGGAGAGTTTTGTCTTTTGCATTTATAAACTTATTGATACACTTAGAATTTTTTGAAAATTTGAAAGTCAAATAGAATTTATAATATAATTGTTGTCTTGCATGTCCCAAAATTTTGATAGTGTTTTATTTACCATCATCAGGCATTTGTGTGTTTTTTTGTGATTCTAAAATTATGGATGTAAGAAATGATTCAAGAAAAACCTTGGCAATATAAAATTATCAAATTAAATAAAGCTCACATACACTGAACTGAACATGTATCAACGTATTTAAATGATCGCATGTAATATCAAAAAAACCTTCAATTCAGTAAATGTCAATCGTTAGGTCAGGTGAGTCAAAAAAAAAAAAAGAAAAAAATACCATCAATTTTTGTCATAAAAGATATTATATTTGAATATAAATGAACGTGTAATAAATTATGCAATAGATTTCACAGTGAAAAAAAAATAAAAAGATACTTTAATCTTCACACTAACTATACTTTCATCATCATCACACATCTATTTAAATAAAAATGTATATATACAATCATCGATTGTTATTTCCTACATAAAGTTATTCAGATTATTTTTTTATAAAATTGTACAGTAATTACTACAACAATTATATTGGATTTCTTATACAGATAATTAAAGAGAATTTTCCACACCAAATTAGCTAGATTTCCTTTAGAAAATCAAATACAAAGAATTACACGAAATTTCTTTTAGAAAATTATATAAACTTTTCCAGCGAAAATTATACAGATTTTCCTTTAGAAATGCATCTATCGAATTTTCTTCACAAAATTACGCAAAATTTCCTTTAGAACATTATATACTGAAAATCATACAGAATTTTCTGCCGAAAATACTGCAGGATTCTGGATGATCTTAGGATATAATACAGAAAATCATACAAAATTTCCTTTAGAAAATTATACAGAATTCTGGAAGATTTGCTCCTGCAAACTGTTGTCTACTGTTGACGAGAATAATTTGAACACTTTATATACAATCCTTTTTGCGATGTGATAAATGCACGTATTATTAAACGAATACGAACTGGTTACTTTTTATATGAAAACTTTATTCGTATATGTACAAACAAAAATAGCATTTATGTTGAGAATATATACATAGATATAAAATTATTATTCGCTTGTGTTCTATTATAAATATACCTTTAATAATATCATCATACATTTCTATATTGTATAAATTCGTGAGGTGTTAAATGAAATTTTCTTTTATATATCTTGTTATACCTGCTTACATATACCTAACTATATATGGATGGATGAATGTATATATTGTGAATTTGTATGTATATACATATATAATGAAACAATCTTACTTTTATATATATAGGTATAGAGTAGAATGCATTCCTTAATATAACGTGTGTTTGAAATGCAACGGAATATTTGCCAGTATATAATAACATAACAATCAGATTATATTACAAAGAACATATCCCATAAGTATGTATATGTATATGTATAATATATAGAATAATATTTTTTGATAATTGGAAGACAAGTATATATGTATATATAGAGGAATGTGTATATTTAGAGAAAATTTACTTGATTTTCCTGAAATATATGTATTTTATTTTATATATGCTTTGCTTGAATTTTATATACATATAGCTTTTCTATATACATTAATATATTACAATAGAATATCGTCTATAATAAATAAATAAAGCTACATATATATAAGGTATATGGATATAGAATAATATATATGGATACATATAACAATGTAAAATTATATTGCAACAAAATGAAATTCTTATATAGAGGTGTATATAAAACATTTTCTATACATTACATATACAATATGATCTTATATATATATATGAATAACTTATCAAATTTAATTGAAAATTTTCATATTTTGAAAGAAACTAATAGACATTCTATGTTTCTTTATTCATATATCCGTATATGTGTTGTATATATATTCATTTACTCTATATAAGATATGAATTTGTTCCATATGATATAAATATACTTATTACAAATATATATATACACAGTGTGTTGTTGGCGATGTGGTTATTAATATACATGGCATATATGAATATATAATATATCTCATTCCTTCAGTAGTTGTAGCAGTTTTTTTTTTTGCATTATAATTGCTTGTTATATTTATAAAGTGTATATATGTTGGCAGTACACGGTATAAAGTCCATTAAGAGCGCTTGAGCATTTGAATTTAAATTTAGCAAACATTAGTTGTATAAAATTTGAATAATTCAATGAATTGATTCTCCATTAAGTATAGAATATAATATCATTCAGATGACAATTATAAATACTTAATTACCTATATGCGATCTGATGATTGATTGATTGACTTTTTATCAATTAAAATTGGTTAACATATTAGAAATCAAATATTATATTTTTGCGAAAACTTATTGATAAATAAAAATACAATATTTAAATAAGAAAATTACCTTATGAATTGAATCCATTATATAAATTCAATGATGGGCAATTTTTATATTAACAATAAACGCTACCGTTTTCCATCAAGGCAATTCATATTAAATTATTGTTGACACTCATAGAATAGTGATATTTTCTTTCATGCAAATAAAAAATGAAATTCCCTGTATGTGATGTTTATTATAAAACATATTTAAGAAATTTATTAACAAGAAATTAGTGCAGTAGTATATAAAACAAATATATATAATACAACGAATTTATACAAATATTATAAGATTGATAAATACCATGCAAGTATAGGATATAACTATGTATATATAAAGATCTTTAATTGAAGCATATGGTATAAAAAGGATATATGTAAATTATTTATTGCATATATATATATATTTATTTAGAGTATATACGAATAAATTTTACGTAATCTTACACTCATTAGATATATATATGTTATATTGAAAATTATTAATAATTTGTATTCGCATAAGTGTAACAATATATAGAGATGCAAATTAGACATTGTCATACTTGTGTTAAAATTGCATATATCATAAAATAATTGAGTAAAATCATTGCATATTATTGTATATAGTATATAGAAATTTAGAAAGGTATATTGCATTTTAATTAAATAATTTTTGCATTTTTGCATAAAAATCAAATGTTTTAAGTTTTGAAACTCTATCAAATTCTTTTTCTTAGAAACAAATACCTATTGAAACTCTATAAAATTCTTTTTCTTATAGCATATCAAATATCTTTCTTTATCGGTGTTATAATCGATCAAATCCGGTAAATAAGAAAGAAATTTTTATGGTTTTAATATCTATTGACAAATATTCATGAATTTTCCTCTCAAAAATCCGTTTAATAAATACATTTTAAAGTGAAAAACCTTGGTAAATATTCATATGAAAGTCGTAAAATAAGATTTAATAAGATTTATAGTAATTTTTCACAATCTTTCGAAATATATAATACAATATAAAAATTGATGGGTTGTTATTGAAAATGTATATGAGTTGCGAATATTTTTTTTTGCAATTTTCGTGAAATTTCACATAAAAATCGGAAAAGGACACATTCCATTTTGATGATTTTTCTAAATATGTAATAAATCTTTGGAATTACTATTTTGACTCATTAACAAGCGGTTTTTTGGTGCGTTCATTAGTGCGGATATTCGGTCTGATTTTCCTTATGGAAATCCCTATATAATAAATTTCTTTCGTAAAAAAAATATTATTATATATAAAGCTTTAAAAATAACATTTTAGTGACTGGGTGAGTTATAGGGTTATAGGTACTGTCTATACAGAAAGATATATAAACTTGTATTTATTTCTTAAACTTATTATTTTGTTTTGGGTTTATTGACTTTCTGGGTAAATGTGCAACTTTGCGATAAAAACCCATATGAAAGCCTATTAATGAAAGTAATGAAAATTTGGATCGAAATAATTATATAATTAAATTAAATACCTTATAAACCCCTTATAGAATTAAAAATCAATTAAAAATGGTTGCCAGAGATCAAACTTTCTTTTACATACTTCCATTGAGTCTGACTATGATTGTATTAGATATTAGACCTATACTTGAAATTTTCAAAAAGATGTATTTCGTTTGTTTTTGGGAATGGCTTGGTTGTTAGTGAATTATTTAGACAATTATTACTAATAAAAAAAAAAATAACAAATTACGCGAAATGCATATTAGGGAAACCAATACCTTAAAATATAAATATAAATATTTTTTTACCCTCGAATTAATTCATAATATATTCGTATATTAAATTGAAAATTATATATAGTTTAAAAATCTCTTATAAATATTTGCTTTTATAAAAGATTAACCATAGATTGATTAAATAAGCTGAATAATAACTATAACGAGTGCATGAACAAATCAAACACATTAACGCGCGTTTAATTTTAATGAAAAAATAAAATTAAAATAAATCCAATTCTTATATATATATATAGTATATTGCATTAAGAAGGTTATATAAAATATCTTATAAAAGAAAATATTTACACAACAAACCAAAACCATAAAAATAATAATAAAATATATAGTTCATATATTTAAATCAAAACAAACTATAAAAAATAAACTGTATAATAAATTTTACGATTTCTACAAATTATATACACACATTTTAAACAATAAAATAATATTTATAATATTTAAGAAAATTTTTTGGTCCACTAATTTTTATCATTTATTTTATTTTAATTCTATTTAAAAAATAAAAATAAATATTATATTTTTCTATTATTATTATTATTTTCTTCATCACAAATTTTTTTTTTTTTTTATTTTTAAATGCACCATATAAATGACCAAAATATTATAAATAAAATAATAATTATTATAATTATTACAAATCGGATTTTGTTAAAAGTAATATAAGTAGTGATTTATATTAAAAAAAAAACCTATATTTTTTTTTGAGAACTTTCCATAAAGAGAAATTGCACAATTTATTTATATACGATCAAAATTTTGTATAGAAAATAAAATAAATCAAATTTTATTGTATGGTTATTTATAAATAAAAAAAAAAATTGAATAAAAATTATGCGTTTGGTGTTTTGTAGTTGTATTATACACGGTTGAAAAGGTGTTTTTTTTTTTTTTTTGTGTTGAGTGAGTGTGTGTTTGTTTGTCTAAATATGTTTTGAAAATTTATATTAGATCCGTGAATTGTTTGTTTGAAAAGCATATGAAAAACGATGAGTGATTGTGATGATGAAAAAGATTATTGTCATTTGACCGAATAATAATAAATCAATAATACCGATCATAATATAATTTATTGTATACAGTGAATAAAATGGAATTGGAATTTAATTTTTAATTTTAATAAATTTATTGTATGACATATTAACAAATATAAAATTGGTTTTTTTTATTATACAAATACGGCATTTTTAATTTTAATAAATTTATTGTATGACATATTTTTTTATTTATTTATTTATTTATTCATCAGCAACGGGTACAAGCCCTACTGCCGTTTTACAAAACATTTAATACAATATACCAAATACATAAAATAGAAATTACAAACTCGAAAATTAAATACATAACAATGACATATTAACAAATATAAAATTGGTTTTTTTTATTATACAAATACGGCATTGTATATAGATATATGGAAAACGATAAACAAAATTTTTGGTTATTCTATATTTAATATAATCTGATTTTATTCCTCATCCATTGTAATAATTCATTTAAACAATTTTTTTTTTGAGTAAATATATTTTTTGAATAGGTGTAAGAAAGAAAGAAAGAAAGTACCTTATTAATGACATTTGGTTAAAATGGGAATTATATTTACTTAATTTTATTGTTCTAAAAATAATACCTTTTTTTTTTTTAAAAAATATAGTATTGTAAAAGTACAAAATAACAAATAATATATATATGGCAAACATCAAAATTAAATCAATTTAAGATTTTGTATGTTAAGTGTGTTTATATTTCAAAATAACTTGACCGATTATTTTATATATATTTTAACATACTTTTTTTTTATTATGAAGATGGTCTTAATGCTTATTTAAAAAAAAAAAAAAAAAGAAAAAAGATTTAAGTGTTTTTCTTTTCATACATACATCATTCAATTACCGCGCGCTGCTCGCAGATTAAGAAATTAAATTTATATTTAGAAGAAGAAGAAAAAAAAAAGATTCAATTATAATATATAGAAAATAAAATATTGTTAATAATTTTATTTTTGATTTTTTTTTTGATAGTAGTACATCAATAAATATTTATTATTTTGCTACTTAATTTAATTCGTATATATATCGTATATCGGATTAAGTGGAGGGCATTAATGTGGAAAAACCTTTCTATAACATTAATGCTGCGGTATTCAAATTTATGAATTGACAAATAATAATGATAATATGAATAAAATTATGCAGTATTATTATATGTATTTAATTTTTTTTTTTTTTTTGTTTATTTTGGTTAAAGAGAAACACACATTTTTTTTTGTTTAAAGCGTCTTGTAAAAAAAAAATTTGATGATTGTTTTGTTGTTGTGTTTATCGTTTATTTTATAATTTAAATTAATAACTAAATAACCTTGATCTTTTTCTTTTTTTTAATAATCATAATTGTTGTTTATGAGGATTTTATTTTTAATTTCATTTTAAAATTATGATGGATAGATTTTTTTTCATAAATTAATTTTATTAGTATTATTATTATTATTATTAATAAAATAATAATTTTTTTGGGTTAAGTTATTTAGAGAAATAACATTTTACATATGAGATGGTGTTGTTGAATCGATTTAAAGAGTTTAAAAAAAAGCAAGCTGTTTCTTATCGTATAAAATGAATTCGAAAACTTCGATGTTTATTAATGGATATTGTGACCAAAACTAAATATTTATTTGTTTATTGCTCCACTATTGAACTATAGTAATACCTTTTTGATACTCTAAAGATTTTTCTGCAAAGCCGCCATGTTTTTCAAATATTATCAAACTTTGTCCTTATATTATTAAAACCGACATATACCAAAATATTCCCTTTTATATTGAAGAAAAAATTAAATATCGCAGTTAATTCATTTTAATTGGATATACTCACTAACAGCTCATATGGGATTTTTCCATGTGTATTTAAATCATTTATTCTTTTGACATTATTTCATTAATCCATTATTCAATTGATTCATTGATTATTCAATTCAACCCTATAGAGAAATTAATTTGAATTACATCCTTAAAATTTTAATGTAATAAAATTCCATATTATAGTATTTTTAATGAACAAAAATTATTAGATTTAATTTACCTTGATATTTAAATTATATTTTCAATTATTTCTATTTGGAATGTTTGGGGTTTGAACATTATTCTATAGAAAACGGGTATTCGCAGGGTTAATATATTAATTATCAAATTTGTGTGTAAAATTAACCGTCCAATAATTGGATCATCGTGTTTTTGTTATAATTTATTTTATTTGTACATATTCTTTAAAACTTCTCTTTAGACTCATCATTTTAAATTCTTGACACACTTAACCTGCTCATTGAAAAATTTCCAATTATATGTTAAGAATAAATTCATATTGAAGCACTTAGCGATACAGTCAGATAATGTATTATCGTAAAATTGACTTGCCCAACACGATTTTTGAGGTCTTTCGTCTTTGTTTTTTTTAATCAATACAATTGATTTGTTCAACTATTCAACAAACTATACATAATTTTACCTATTATTTCTAGTCTCTAGCTATCCTGAACGACAAATTTCTGTTTTTTAACAATTTTCTTTTGGAACTATTTCTTTATATTTAGAATGTCTTATTATTATATTTATTTAATCGTTTTATTAAATATTTCTATCACTCTTCATTAAATATTTCAATCATATTATGCATTATAAATACGAGCAATTTCGTGTCGGGTATAATTATATAAAAAAACGATGATGATGTTGCGATAATATATAATAAGGATTTTCTAATTCATTTATAATATAATTGCAACAATGTAAAATAAATAATTTATATATTTATAAACGTAAACAAAACTATACATTAAATTGTTTACGATATATTAATAAAAAACATTTTTATAAATCATCATGTAATCAATATCATATATGTCGAGTATTATACATTTTTTCCCCATCAAAATATTAATCAAATTTAATTTGTTTTGTATTTACTAATAATAATAATAAAATATTAAATGCAAATTCATTTTATATATTTATTTATTTCCTTTATTCGTTTTTTTTTTTTTCATTTACAGTGATGTTCGGTAAAATAGGTGTAAAGCAATTTTAATGTATTTTGATTAATTTCAAATACCAATATCTATTTGTGAATCATGCCATCCATACGACAATTTAGTACTTTGTTTACCTTTATTTATCACATGAAAAGAAAGAGATAAAAAATGTTGTCCTTCGTATTTCTGGGAAATTAGCTAGGAATATGCTGTTCGGTAAAATAGGTGCGATGTATTTTCTTCTACCAAAAACACAAGAAAAAGTATTAATGTCCACAATATTAAATAAAATCTAAGTATTTCGCGTACATACCATTTATGATTTAATATTTTGTCGCATGTCCCTTATTTTAAATTACTGCCTCACATCGATTTAGCATGAACTGCACCAATTTTTGGCACCTTTCTATAGAAATCGCTTCCAAACTTTTACAATTTCTTTCCCCCGTTCTACTTTGTTTTTTGAGCCGTTTTGTTGCAACTGATGTTTATACGTGCTTCCACAAGTTTTTAATTGGATTCAAGTCGGGTGATTGTGTTGGCCATTCTATTTTGTTCACATTATTTTGTGGAAACCAAACCGATGCTTTGTTAGCCGTATGTTTTGGGTCGTTATCTTGCTGATATGACCATATAATAGGCATGTTTTCTTTTGCGTATGGCAACATTTCGATTGAAAGTATCCTTATATATTCCTGTTCATCCATTGGATATTTTTGACCTAAATATATAGGACCAACTCCATACCATGATGATACCAAAACATATCATTAAACTACCACCTCCATGCTTAATGGTTTTTTTTGTGTTTTGCGGTAAAAATTCTGAATTTGGTCTTCGTCTAACATGTAATTTGCCATCTGATCCATGCAAATTTATATTGGTTTCATCAGAATAAAGAATATGTCGTCACTTTTTAATATCATTATCACCTGACCAATCACGATGTACATGTGCGAATTTTAAACGGTGTTTAATGTGTTTCGCTGTATGCATTGGTGCTTGTCTAGCTATTCGCCCCTATAAATTTGATGCTATTAACCTTTTTCATACCGTGCTTGATGAAATGCTTAGATCAAGCTCTCTTACAAGTTCCCTGGATGATAAAAAGGGCTCTTTTTTGTGGCAACAACCACTCTACGATCGTCATGGCTTTTAGTTTTACGTTTGTTACCCCTTCTTTCTGTGGTATATTTGAATTTTAATGCGTTGGTAATTATATTTTGGGAGCATTTCATAATTTCAGAAATATTTTTATATGTTAGCCCGGATGCTCTTAGATCCTTTATACGTTGCCATTCAAATACCGTACAATGTGTACTTCTACCCATTGTGACTTAGAAATATGTATTTATTTAATCCGGAATGTTTCAAAAATTAAATTTAAATCACTACTTTACCTAAAATTTATTTAAAAATTCACAAACTCACCACCAATAAATGTAATTTATTCGCAAAAACTAAATAAACCACAATTAACATAGTCCGCACCTATTTTACCGAACAGCATATTCCTAGCTAATTTCCCAGAAATACGAAGGACAACATTTTTTATCTCTTTCTTTTCATGTGATAAATAAAGGTAAACAAAGTACTAAATTGTCGTATGGATGGCATGATTCACAAATAGATATTGGTATTTGAAATTAATCAAAATACATTAAAATTGCTTTACACCTATTTTACCGAACATCACTGTATATTATTAATATTAATTTTTCATTTTTTTTGCATTATAAATTGATTATATTTATAGAAATTACAAAATATTTGTGATTACATCAACAAACAACAATATTTATTTTTTTACAATCTTTAACATCTTTAACAGCGCACAGTAACATTTTATATTACATCATTTCGACGTTTATATTATATATATGGAAAATAATAAATTAAGAATTTATATGCATTTTAATAACTCATTTGCATTTCCTATCGTATATTGTTGAAGAAAATATAATAATATATATAAGAAGATGGTTTTTTTTTATGATGTAATGTTGGAGCGAAAATTTTGATAAAAAACATTCTAATTTATTAATGAATTTTTATATATATATGAGATCATTAAATTCAATCAGCTTTTTATTATTTCCCAAAAATGTTATCTCTTTTGTTTAAAAAAAAAATTGGAGTGAATGTTACTGCAATACAGAATCTATTTTCCGAATCTATTATCTTGAACTTCTATCGCTTTGTGAACGTGTAGCTTTTAAAAATAAGATGACTGACTTACATTGTCAGTAATATGGAAAAAATGTATTCAAGTGATTGGTTCGATAAATTATAAAAAAACAAACAATTTTTTATTATAATCAAAAACATCATCTCCTCAATTCATATGTCTGATAAAATAAGTATATAAATAGCAAGAACTGATGAAAAATCATGATTTTATATAATTTAATAATAATTATTGAAAGGTTTTTTTTATGAACATGTAAAAAATCTGATAATAATATTTAAAAAAAACAATTTCTACCATATAAACGTGTTAAATAATCTCGATACTTATATACCATATATTAGTAATCGTTCGCATCAACAACAAAAATTTATTATAACATATTCATCTCTATATATATTTATATATGGTTAATTTATTCAGTGTCATCTCATCTTATGATCGCATATAACAAAAAAAATAAAAAAATTGTACAAGAATATATAAAGTAAGTGAAAAGAGTCAATGAACTACATACGAATATAAATGAATAATAATAATAATAATAATAAGTAACTTAACACACACAAACACACACATCAGTCGTAATATATAACAAATTTTGTATTCTAAAATATATATATACATATTTATTTTTGTTTTGTTCTTTTATTTTGTAACAGTTTAAACACACACAAAAAAAAAACATCAAAAATAAGATTATAATCTTTTTGTGTAAAATAAACATAATGTATTTTCAATATCGGTCATTTCAAATTAATCGATCAAATCATAAAATAACATTCTTTATTAGTATATACTTTATTCATATATAACAAAACTATTTCGTAGGCAAATAATTAAAAAAAAAAAATAACAGATTTAGTCATCATCATCTCATAATGATTATCTTTGTATCTGCGTATATTTATTATTTATAAGCACATTATAACTGAATGAACAGACCCGATGTTAATCAATCTGTGGTTGTCCGGTATGATTTTATAAGTACATAATATCTTTCATAGAAATTTTCCATATTAATATTTATTTGAGGTAGATTTGCGATGAGTTATTTTTATTCTGAAGAAAATTCTATAATTTTGTAGAAGAAATCCAACTTTCTGTAACAAATTCTAAATAATATACTAAATTTTATTTCTGTACAATTTTCTAAAATAGAATTTTTATAATTTTCTGTGGGAAATTCTCTGTAATTTGCTGTATAGGAAACTAAAGGAAATTCTGTTTAATTTCGTATAGGAAATTCTGTATAACTATTTGAGGAAATTGTGTATGATAACTAAACAGAAATTCTGTAGAAAATTCTATATAATTTTCTGTTGGAAATTTTATATTATTTACTGTTGGAAATTTTGGAAAATCTTACGAAAACAAATTCTGTAATATTTCTTTCCGTAAATTTTCTAAAGGACAAAGAAAACACAAGTTCTATCAATCATATGTTAAGATTATAAAATAATTGATAATACTTCAAATAACTTGCTGTTTTTTTTTCTTGCCACATTATAAGCTTTGTTCGAGCCGTTACTGAAAGAATTTCTATATATATACACGAAAGATTAGTTTAAAAAAAATTATATTTAGATTTCAAAAGCTTATAATGAAGAAACATAGACACGCAACGTTCTTTATATAAATATATTTTGTTTTTTTAAACTTCTTTTGCATTTCTTTTCATTTCATTAATCGCATTGCGTTACGTTGCGTATATATTTAACAAATATCTTTAACTTAAAGCTATGTATGTGTTTTATCAATACTATATTCAATGTTAAGAAGTATTTGTGTATTATCTTGTAAAAAACAAAAAAACTTTACTGTTAGAAATTATACATATAACGATATAACGATAGAATATAAGAGAATGAACACGCAACAACCAGCATTACATATATCTTTTTTAATTGTCCATATATTTTGAAGGCACATACTAACACACAAAATACAAAATATCTATTAAACTGTTTTATTAGTTGTTGTTGTTGTATGTATATGATAATTTTTAAATTACAATAACATTTATGTTATACGTTGAATCGCCCCAGGTATATAAATATTAAATTTTGTAACAGGAATAATTAAAAAAAATACATGAATATTTATAGTTAAAGTTAAAGAAGATTTAATGTATTGGTTTAATTTTTATAGTTAAAAATGTTTTGATTTTTATTATTATTATTCAATACAATGAACTGTAATTAATTGGATACCGTCGTAACTGCTGAAAAATACAACCAAAAGAATAAATAATGTTGAAGAAACGAACTACTGAAAAAAATCATATATACAAAACAAATTAAAAGAAAAGTATTTTTACTAATTAGTTTATACTATATAGTATAATTCTATTTTGTATATAACCACAAATGTATAGATGTATTTGAATTTTAATTATAACTTAATGAGTAAAATAATTAATTATATCTATTTGAGTAATTAGAAAATTTACATAATGAATTTTTAAATTTCAAAGGTATTTTTAGTTTTTTTTACTTGACTTTTTTTTTATATGGAAAAAACATAAAAGACTTAAGCGACGAACCCGTTTTTGTTTCTTTTTTATATGTAAATTTTCCTTTTAATTTTTGCATTTTTACATGCGAGATTTGTTGAACTTTTTTTATATTTATAATAGTATATAGAAATCAAAAATGATGATGATGATCATGATGAGCTTAAGCATTATTATTATAATTTAAAAAATAAAATAATACCTTTTAGTTTTGACCCTATTGTTGTTGTTGAATATTATGAAATCGCACATCTTTTATTTATCATCAAACAAACCATTATTATATATTGTTGTCTATACATAATTAGAAATAATTATATATTTGTATATGTTGATAATTTATCTGTCAAATGATTGATGACTTTCGCTTTAACACATATTTTATTTATTTTTTTTTAATAAATATTTGCATATGTACAATTTTTTTTTTTCAAAATCAAATATTATATTTACAATTTAAAGACTATGAATGGTATATGATTAATGTTTTTGATTTGATATTGTATATAAATTGAAAAAAAAATAAAAATAGTAGTAATAGTAATAAACTAACATCCATAAAAATTCATATAATGATGGATTGAATTTTATTACTGATGACATTTCAATTATATTATTATTTATATATTGTATATGCAAATTTTATTGAAAATAATTTTTTGTTTTTATTTGTCTCGGTTATATAGAAATTCATTTCAATTTTTAAATATGTATATAAATATGATGTAGAAATTTGATTTTTAACACTATAGATTTATATACCATAAAACATGAATTCATCATTACTAATTTAATTCAAAAATCAAATTTATATTCACATATATAATATAAGACAGGTGTATACAAAACAAAATATGTCCGTTTATAAAAGTTAATTGATCAAATAGTTTAAAAAAATCTTTGCAATTTATCTTTTATGGTATAGATATTAAAATCAATAATGAGCAATTTAATTTTTTTATTTAATAAAATCAGAATTTTAATTTTAATGTTTTTAATTGTATATTTGCGATATGATTTTGTAAGATTTAATTATGTTGTTATATTGCGATAAATATGACAATTATTTATTTATTTATTTTTGAATTAATTATAAAATTAACAATTTTTAGTTTTCTAAATATTTCAAATAAACCGATTTTCTTCCGATCAATCATATTTCATAACTTTTTTGTTTAATTTAACTCGGCTAAACTTTTGCTGTATATAATCCTCTTAGAAGGGTTTTCAATAAATACCGTTTTTATAACCGTTTTTTGAATCTATCCAAATGGAAATTAATTGAAAAATTATCTTTATCTATTCACGCTTTATTTTAACAAAATTAAAATTAAAAAAAGCTCATAACATTTATCTATAATTCTTTATAGATTAATCAAGGTTCAAGTACTATATTTAAAAAGGAATGGGTAAAATTGTTTACATATAAAAGCAAAGAGGATAGAAACAATAACAAATACGATTGATTTTGTATTTTTTCTATAGGGTATATAATATCCAAAAAATCTTATAAAAATTATTTGCTTATAGAATTGATTGAAAGTTTTGTTTTGATTATTTTAAAAATAATGCACAAACACACATCAATTGAATGGCAAATTGAAATTTATGTAATACAAACCTTATAGATATAGATATGCTTATAAACATTCACTATATATTATTTTCAATTATATTATTATATTAAATAACATTAAAACATTAAACTATATATAATAAATTATAGAAAATATATATTATAGTATATATATATATATATTACCTTTTAAGGTGTTAACACATTTTCAATATATATATATATATATAAAATATCGTGCAATATTACATTTATATTTTGTAATTTTTATTATAATGTTTTTTTTTTTGGTTTAAAGTTTCATTTATATAACATAAAAATAAAATAATTCAATTTAATTGAACTTTATATATTTTTATTTTCATAATCATAGTATTATTATTATTATTATTATTATTGCTATTACTATTATTTTTATTATATTATATTTTATAATTTATATATTATATATATGGCAATTTAATTTATATAACACTTCGTTCAATAATGTGTGTGACTAATTAATTAAAACACATTTTTTTGCCAAAATTCGTTTTTATTCATCAAGATAGTCATTCCAACGCTTTTCCAATCTTTCGATACCGCCTTTGTAAAACGATTTTTCTTTGCCTTCAAAATAGGCGTTAGTTTCGGCGATTACTTCATCATTTGAGCCAAATCTCTTACCACGGAGCATCCTTTTGAGGTCTGCGAAGAGTCAGTAGTCGCTGGGGGCTAAATCTGGAGAATACGGTGGATGGGGAAGCAATTCAAAGCCCAATTCGTTCAATTTTGCCATCGTTTTCATTGATTTGTGACACGGTGCATTGTCTTGGTGGAACAACACTTTTTTCTTCGCCATATGAGGCCGTTTCTTTGCGATTTCGACTTTCAAACGCTCCAATAACGCTATATAATAGTCGCTGTTGATGGTCTGCCCCTTCTGGAGATAGTCGATGAATATTATTCCATGCGCATCCCAAAATACAGACGCCATAACCTTGCCAGCCAACTGCTGCGTCTTTGGTCGCTTTGGGCGGCTTTCGCCGGCTGCATGCCACTCAGCAGACTGCCGATTTGACTCTGGAGTGAAATGGTGGATCCATGTTTCATCCATTGTGATGTACCGTCGCAAAAACTCCGACTTATTGCGCGTAAACATGTCCAAACAGCTCTTTGAATCATCGGTTCGTTGTTGTTTTTGCTCCGGTGTGAGCAAACGCGGCACCCATTTGGAACACACCTTTTTCATACCCAAATGTTCGTGTATTATGGTTTGTACACTGCCTGCTGATATCTTCAGAATGTCAGCAATCTCCCTCACTTTCACTTTACGGTTGGACATAATGATTTTCAGTGTTTTTTCAACGTTTTCCGGAATAACAGCGTCATTTGGCCTTCCAGTAGATGGAATGTCATCGGTGTCTGTACGACCACGTTTGAATTCGGCATACCAATAACAAATGCTTCTTTTTGATGGAGCAGAGTCCGAGTAATGTTTTTCAAGCCATTCCTGGCATTGAACAGTATTTTTTTTCATTAAAAAACAATGATAAATCAGCACACGGAATTGCTTTGAATTCATTTTTTTTAAAACACAAAAATAGCGTCACTTATAGCACTGTAACTTGTAAACAAATGATCTGATTAACATATGATGTTGACAGTAAGCCTAAAAAGGTTGCCAAATGCGAAAAAAAATATTGATTTAGTTCTAGGGACGCCATCTATGTGTCAGTCACACACATTATTGAACGAAGTGTTATACATATATCTTTTTACTTTACACAATCTTACGTTTATTGTACCGTGTATTTATTTATATATATAAGTGAATATATATGACTTTCATGAATTCAAACATAAAGTTTAAATTTTGTGAATAAAAGTGAATAAACAAAAATTAATATATTAATATAGGCATATAACAATTATAATAAGTTAGATTGTTGTATATTCCTCTATTTATGTGTATAGACTGAATGCAATATAGACTGGTTGAGTTTGTATTTCAACAATTTTAATTTATTTTTTATATTATAAATAATTTAACGATGCGTTTCGTACAAACAATGGGGTGTTTAACTTGAAATTAAAGGTTATCCAAATCAAATTCAAATATTTTAATATCCTTTAAATTGGATATTTACGTTTCTTTATCACATTTAATCTTAATCATTTCTATGTTAATAATCTTTTCTCTACCGTTAATTACCGTTTTTTATAATAATAAGATTTTAATAGGATGGGTAAAAGTTTTGATTGAATCTATAGGAATATTTGATTTGCTTTATAGAAAAGCTTGAAGATTTTGAAGATAATTTTCTATATGAAAATGTAAAATGTTTTATAGAAAAGATTGAATGTGGTACAGAAAAATGTTAATTTGCTAAGTAAAAGGTTCGCTTAAAAAGCGTAAAAGCATTTGACCGGCAAAGAATTGAATTTAATATAAAAAAAGGTTGAATTTTATCTAGAAAAGATTGCATTTGATTTAGACACAATTGAATGTGATACAGAAAATGATAAATGTGAGATAGAAAAAAATGAATGTGATACTGAAAACCATGAATGTGATATAGACACAATTGAATTTGATAAAGAAAAATTTGAATTCGCTATAGAAATTGTTGAATTTGAAGTTAAATACAAAATAAAAGAAAAACAAATTATAAAATTATAATAAAAATTCGTTATTTTTTATGTTAGTTTTCGTGAATTTGGATCTTATCAAACTAATTATTTGAAGAAAACAAATAGAATGTAACAGCCCAAACGGATCATATAATATAATCGAACTGATTGAAGAAGCAAATGAATATAACAGCCAAAACTTATATAATCGAATTAAAACATTTGTATATTTTAATTATTATTCTAAATGATTTTTTATATTTCTATGCATCTTTTAACTTTGGTTAGTTACCATTCAGTAATAACATGCCATGCAAACCTATAAATAAATCAAAAATTTGTCTCAATACCCATAACAGATTGTAATAATAAATTCCATTCCATTTTCCTCGCATTACGAAATGAGGTGTTTTATAAATTCCAAAATAAATTGTCATATTATTTAACGTTTATGAGCAATAAAAAAAAACCAAATTCAACATCAAATGTTGATATCAGCTGCATATTTATAATATATATATAACTGTTTAAATGAATGCATATGCGTTTGAGGAAATGGTAAAAAAATAATTAATTAATATATTACAAATTAAAGATTGTAAATTTTATCGAATTGAATTGAATTTTACATTAAAAGTCTCCACCGCATTTAGATATTAAAATATGCATTTTTTTAATAACCATACTTTGTGTTTTTCTTTTCAAATAATAACTTGCCTCTCTATACTAAACTAAATATATACAATAATAAAATTAATTTAAATAAAATATATTTATTTATTTAATTTGAATTTGTTTTTATTTATAAATACCCATAAAATTCATATAACCATAAAGAGATTAATTTTTTTTTTTTTAATTTTATTTATAATAGAATTGTTAATTAAGGGAAATTTTTTTTTATATTCATTTTAATTATTCAGAAACATATATTTATAATATTGTTAAGTATATATCGTATCGTATATACATACATTGAATTTTCCTTTACATAACTTATGGCTACATATACAAATCAAGTAAAATGGTGTGAAAAATATATTATTAATATAAGATTTATTATTTATATTACATATTATGGAATATCGCTGTTTGATGTAAACACTTCATTTTATAAATATATTGTATATACAACATATTTAACTTTATTTTTTATTAATAATATTTATATAATTGTATATAATTTTAATTATTCAATTATATATTTTTTTCTTATAATAAAATCATATATATATATATATAAATATATATTTGAATAATATAAAATAACTCATCTGTTACTGACTGTGAAGTGAATATATACATTTTCATTATATTTTAATTGTTTAAAGAAAACACAAAAAAAAAATACAATAATAATATATATGTTTATTATAATTTATTATTATTATATTTTAAAATCATTTGAAAAATTTATAGAATGAAATTAATTTGTAATATATATAGTTGAGTTTTTTTTTTTTTGATTTAATTTCATTTAATTTTGTTATGCCATTATCTTCATCGTCGTCGTCGTTGTCTGAATATGAAATAGAGAAATCAAAAATGAATTTATTATAATTAATTTGTTATTGTTTTTTTTGTTCTAAACACTATATATACATTTATATATACTGATTCATTAAAAAAAAAAACTACCCATTTTTTCAATTTTGATTGATTAATTTTTAGAGGTCTCATTAGTAAATCACTTAAAAAAATTAATTAATTTTTCGCTCTACAACCAACAATCTGGTTTTAGCGTCCAACAACAGATTTCTGTTGTTAGTTTCTTAATTTGTGGCTTTTACGGTGTCGGTAATTAGCCGTAAGACCAACCGCAAGCGGAATATACAACTCTGTGTTAAAATTCAGATTCGAAAAATAACCGAAAACCCAAAAAAATATTTTATGCATTCAGTAGGATTCGAACCCACGACCCCAAAATTTCGTTAGAATTTTAGATTGGCATTTTTATCATTTACACCACAGAGTCGTATTAGTCAATCACTTATACGTTAAAAGTTATAGCACTTACGACATTTTCAAGCTTACGGTGACGGTAATTAGCGTACAAAAAAATCGCATATAAGAAATATTCTGTATGAAATTTAAATCACACAATAGAACGGCTAAATGTAGAAAAAATGTTTTATATATTTAATATGATTCGTCGTACCTACAATTCCAAAATTTTGTCAGAAGTTCAGTGTTTTTTATTAATAATTACACCACACTTTCATTGATTTCTATAAAGCTTATAGAAAAATCGTAGTAATATCATAATGGGATTTTTTATAATTCTCTACAATCACAATCTTAAGTCACGTCTATAATCGAATGATTGTGATTCTATTAGATGTTCAAAAAACTTATTAATAACAATTCAATTATTAAAAACTTTTACTGCTTTTACTATATAAAATGTGGGATAATTTTATTATGATTGGTTTTTTAAAGTGTATATCAAAATAATCTTCTTTTATATTTAAACTTCTGAATCTCTTTGGTGTATAATATTTACATATATGTTTTTAGCCAATACACACAAAGATTTTTATTATTCCTTTCGTATCACGATTTTTTCATTCAACATATTATAATTATATTTTTTTTTTTTAATTCAATTTATCGCTTTAAGGCAAACTTTTTCATACAAACTTAATACAAAATAAAAATAATACACATCACATACACGGATAAAGTATATATTAAGCGAAAGTATCATATGATATCATGATGATATACAATAAATAAAAAAAAATTAATAAATTGTAACAATAGCTAAATGAAAATGGTATTAAACAATTAAATAGAAAAATTATAATTCACTATATATTTTTTTTATTAAAATACCATTTATTATATTATATACCTATGTACTTTCAAAAAAACAATATTGTTCAAAATGATAGGTATACGAGAGTAATTTTTAATATTTTTTCAACAAGTGAAAAAAAAATCCATATTTTTTTATTGTTATTTAGTTTAGATGTCTGTTTGAATTTGGATGAATAATAGAATGAATGTATATGGTGGTGAAACATGTATTTAGTTTTAAATAACTCAAATGACTTATGATATGATGTTCAAAAAAGTTAACCAAAAGACTGAAAAAATTAAAAACATAAAAGAATTTGATTTATAGAAATTCGTTGGATTTTGAATATTGGAAAACATATACATAAACAAAATAGTTCACCTTTTTACTAATATAAATTTCATTGAAATTTCAGTGAGTGAGAGTAAAAAAAAATAATTTTATTGATATTTTGATTTATTAATTTGTGTTTGTATCTTTGTATATTTGATGAATCCATGGCTATTTTTATTTTACTTTTATACCATATATTTGCCGTATAGATATTCTGTAATTTTATGAATAAAAATTATATACATGTATTTATTTTTGCTAATGACTAATGTGAAGTGAGTGTTATTGAAAAAATCTGATTTATAAATTGTGGATAATTAAATATATAGAATGAATGAAAATCATATCATATAAATGTTGTTATTTAGATGTTTTTTTTCTTGATATATTAAATTGATATTTTAAACATTTAATAATATTATTTTTATTATTATTAATATTCATGACAATGCTGTATTTATTTTTTTTTCAATAAGACAATTTGGATAATTTATATATTTATTATATACATTTTAAATGATTTGTTTTTTTTGAATTAACTTTTAAAGGTTCATTCATTCATTCGTATTGATAAATGATAAACATCCGTTTTTGAAAAACATTTTCGCAAAAAAAAATATAGATTAAAATCAATTTATAATAACGCAAATATTTAGCTTGTATATTTATTTATTTTTGGTTAAATTTAAAATTTAATATGTATTTTTATTTTTTTTTTTGCTTTATTTGCTGATTTTTGAAAGTAAATACTATAAAATATCGATCGAGCGAATAAGAGAGCATCAAAAATATATATATAAAAAAAAAAGTGTATCATATACAGTACACGTTTGTTAACAAAATAAATAGAAATTATATACAATTTAGAGAAATGTTAACCAAAATCAAATTAAGCAAAAAACAGAATAAAAAAAAATGTTACAGAAAATGTATAATAGTAAATATTTATATAAATTATTTATTTTCCTTTATGAACAGATTTTTAAAAATCTTTCACTTTTAAAAATATTTTTATTTATTTTTTTTTTTACCTCATTATTTATAATAAAAAAACACATTGATCGCATGGTCAATTGTTATTTTTAACATATTTATTTGCACTAAAAATAGAATTCATATTAATTTGCCGAGAAGGATTTGTTAATTAAAAAAAAATACAAATTTTATGACATAAAAACGCTCGGTTGCATAAAATCGCGGATCTTTGAAAGGCTATACCAGATGATTGAAATACAAAATGAACTTTGTGAGTAAATTTAGTATTTAGTTAAAGTACAAATACTTAAAAATTTATGAGTACTAAAAACCAATTAACTAAGGGATCTGTTTGGATGATCAGTTTGAGGATATCTGAGGGGTTATATAAGGTAGTAATTTGATCATAAAAGGTTCATGAGTAATAGCAGTTATATAATAAACGAATCATGATGAAAAAATGCTGGGAAAAATGCAGAAATTTTCTTTGAAGGACTCTATATGGCAATGTTCATAAAAATGACATCCGTAGTCTGACAATGGTATTTCAGCATTGAAAGTATCAATGAATAAAATAATTCTATTTAGAAAATACGGTCCATATATGCGTAAGAATTATACTTTTGAAAGTAGTCTTATAAATAATAAATATTTATTTTTGTTTCATGTAAAATTATTTGACAAAAAAAAAAACGTTACAAAATTAATCAAGACGTAACAAAACGAATCCTTATCTTTTCGAAAATGTATTATTATTCATAAGGATTGTGGTCGTTTGTTTCAATAAACAAATATACTTTTGTTTACGGTAAATTAATTTCAATTATAGGTTTATCTTCCTTCCCCAATTGGATGCCGATTAGAGTATGTCTTTATCAATTGAAGACATCGCATCTTCCTTCTTTGTGACTATAAAGCATTTCCTTCACATTGTTGTGTAATTCTAAATGTTATGTAACATTTAAATACCTGACAAAGATATGAATTTTATTATTTCTTTATATATGAATTTAAATTTCTATTTCCTTTTTATATCAACGATGCAAATGGTATATATTCAATTTAAAAGGAATAACAAAAAATATGAAAATGATTGATAAGAAAAAAAAAGCATTAAATCCATATGTTCATAAATAGAGATTGTCGACATAAATAGTTTGATTATATGATTTGATTATATGATAGACGACGACGACGACGAAATGACAACTATCAAGAATTTATATAAAATCTATTCATTTTATAACTGCGATACAGCATCTTTTTCTATGGTATATATACATATACATATTTATCTATAGAGATATTTCGAAAAAATACCTTTAACATTATCATATAAAAAAAAAAATTTATACAAAACTGGATAATGTAATGGATATTTAAGTCATATAACTGTTTTTTAATATATATATAATATAGAAATATTATATTATTATATTAAATCTATTTCTGTATGTCTCTCGGTTATGTTTTCTGTTTTGAACATTGATTGATATTCAAAATGTTATATACATATATATATATACAAATGTAATCATTTATGTTATTGTAATTTTACACGTCTGCAAAGATTTCTATATAACTTAAAAATAACATTAAATTTATTATTGATGCGAAAATTGAAACAAACCAAAAAAGAAACCAAGGTTAATATTTTAATTTTTATTTATTGAAAATTAATTATATAGTTTTATGTTTACAAATGAAATAATAATACGATAATAAACAATATATGAAAAGAACCATTGCAAATGCTATTCAACAGTTATCCAAAGAAAAAAAAATCCATTATATTATATTAAATAATTTGTGAATAAAATGTGAAGAAGAACTACATTTTACATTAATAATAATAATACATCTAATTTATCAAAAATTAAGCGTTATATAATATCAAAAAGAATCAAAGGTAAAAATTTTGCATTAATATATATGTTGTTTCTTTTATTTTTATTATGTAAATTATGTTATTAACTGTTTTTGGATAAATTATGTATATTTAATAAAGTATTAAAAATAGGTAAAAATTTTAATCTTATATGGCACGATTCATAGAGAGAGAGAGGTCAATGGTATAAAATTATTTTATATTAATTATTATGCATTTTATATATTGTATATATGATAACGTTTTCAAATACTGTTGAATATTTTATTATTATACGGATCTTTTTAATATCTTTCAACGTATTCAAGTTTGATTTTCTAAAGTCAGTCAGATCTGTTGAAATATAACTAATTATATTTATATGAGTACAATCTTCGTCTTAGGGAAATATAGTAAGTTAAGGCCAAAAAATTATTATTAATTGAGAATTGCCTTTTCATAAAGTATTTGATATAGAAAATTATACAGAATTTCCCACGACAAGTTTGCAAATTGCCCACAGCAAGATATGCAGAATTTCCTACGAATAAATGATACAGAACTTTTTTTACAAAATCATAAAGAAATTTCTTTGCAAGATTATTAAGAATTTCCTACAAAAAGTTATAGAGAATTTCCTCCAGATAATTATAAAGAATTTCCTTCAGCAAATAATACGGAATTTTCATTTGAAAGTTATACCCAATTTGTTTAGAAAATGATCACCAAACATCCTTTAGAAAATTAAATAGAATTTCCTTTTAAAAAAATAGTACAAATTTTCCTTTGAAAATTAAACAGAATTTCCTTTAGGAAAGCATTCAAAATTTCCCACAAAAACTTATATAGAATTGCCTTTAGGAAAATTAAACAGAATTTCCTTGAACATGAAACTAACTATTATGTGATCTTTTTTTTTTGTATTACCTTGTTACAACAACATTATTTCCTCAACTAATAATATTTTTATGCTTAATTAAAAAGAAATATATTTTCACTTTTTAATTTATAAAAAAAAATGTTTTCCTTTATATAAATAAAAGTTCAAAAATTTTATTGTTTATTAATAAATCATAGTAAAATAAATGCAAGTTAAAAAAATTTTGTATAAAATAAATAAATAGTAAAATTATTTAAATATTTAAATTGTAATATTATCAAATAATAATGGGTTTTTTTTTTTATTATTATGAATTTTAATGCCCTAAACGATCGCGAGACGAGACGCTTATGACTAGTAATATCCATTTATGGATATTAAATAATATTATATAAAAATAATAATAAAAAAAATAAAATATCTTTTTATTTAATTATGCGCATTTTTTTTTATATAATTAACTCTTGTTTTGTATATTTATATACAATAAACAGTTTTATAAATTTAACTAATTTGTTTAATATGTTTAAACGTAGGTTAAATCATAAGTCAAATGCATTAGACGAGCAACTATTGATATGATATGATAAAGAAATTTATTTATATCCATACGTTATGCATTTTTATAAAAAACAGTTTTTTTTTTCGCTTTGGAATTTATTAATTAAAATAAAAAATATTTATTGTCATAATCTGATAATTTTCATTATAAAAAAAAAAACCTTTTTTTTAGTTTTATTAGCATATTTTTTTTAAATGTTTTAAAAGTTGAATGTACTTTAAGTTTTTTTATATTTTTGGAAAATCGAATGATGAAATATCTTTAATTGTATAGTTTATAAAGAAATTAATTTATGGTTGAAAAGTACTATATCTTTTGTTACTTGGAATCATTTTTTTTAAAAGTGATTATAAAACGATAAGACATATAAGTTTCTTAGATAAGATTATGATTGATAAGAATCATAAGTTTCTTATTGGTTAATTAAAAATTAAAAGAATTAAATCAGAATTTCCATACCGATTTTCTTCCTTATGTTATTTTCGTATGTAGTTTTTAGCGTTAAGGCTTTATAGATACTTATTCTGGGTCGGTTTCATCTCATGTAGCTATAAATCTGATAAAATATGTTTAAAATCCAATAATTTTTCTTATTTGATTTGTTTGAGAAAATTTTCGTTATTATTCTTTGGATATGGGCATGACTTGAAATACATTTATTGAATTCTAATAAAAGTTAAACAATTGTTTTCTTATCCCTTTTCCGTGCGAATCTGTGCTGGCTTTCACCTCAATTAGTTAAAATATAATTATATTTTTCATAATCTGAATATTTTTCAAATGGTTTTTATTTGAAAATTATCATTATTCTTTGATTGCGGTCATAACTTGAAATTGAATTAACGAACTTTATTGAAATGTAAACAAATTCTACAATACATTTTTTAAGGAATGTTACTTAAATGAAAATGAATTTGCCAATTAACATTATTCTAATATCCTATTACCCAGGCTTTACCATTTTGATATGCCTCACCAAACTAATTTAAAATTTTTAAAAAAAATTGTATTAATAAATGAAAACTTGCTCGAGATAAATCTTTGGAATAATAAACAAGGTTTAATTAAATTTAAAAAGAAAAAAAAATACCCTGAAGTTTGCACGTGTATTAGTAAATAATTAACCATAATATTTTATTTTGCTTTTTTCAAATAATATTACAATGTAAAAAAAAATATTTTCTAAATTAAACGATTATATACACATTATTATATGCCGCGTTATTTTATATAAGGAATATACAAACAGACACAGACATCTCAATAATATACAAAATCAAAAGAAACAAATAAATATATATGGCTTTTACAAAATAATATAATAAGAAACAAAACAACATAAGCTTTTATCTGCAGCAGCACCACACAGAATATGGTGTGTATATATTTTAAAATAAATGAAAATTATTGTATATATATTTACTTGTTTTATAAGAGAAAGTGAAATTTCTGATGTAAATACAAAACAGATCTTTTTATTTTTGATTTATTAAACTTATATACCTATATGTATGAATAATATCGTTTTTTTTTACTTATGTATAATATATTTTTATCTATATTATTTTTGTATTTCTATATATCCACCAATGTATAAATAAATGAATAAATAAATATGTATACATGTAGATTTATAAATATATGCGATGAATGATATATGAAAAGTAGGTCATTTGATTGATGATTGCTGATAACACACATCAATTATTGTATTTTTTATATATTAACCAAGTAATACAAATAGTAAAGATTATAATTAAGATACAAAAAATCAATCAATTAAATTCAAAATATATGTAGCTATATTATGAATAAATGAAAATGCATTCATTCATATTTTTTATGTTTATTTGTTGTATGCTTTTCAAATTCATAATTTTATTTCTAAACAGTTTTGTTTTACAAACATTTTTGATATGTATAGATAATTGATTTTTCAGTATATATGGAATCAATATCACTTTTGTTTTCATTCTTACATGTTTTTTTTTTACTATATTCATATAAAAGGATATAAGATATTATTTTTCGTTTGAAAATTCTTTCAAACAATTCAATTATTTTGGATTTTTTTATCGAAATAACATGTTAAAAACTAAAAGTTGTAGAAATTTCTCGTTATATTCAAAAGAAATCATTTGTGGATTATCATACACTATAGTTACGTTGCCATTTCATATTTATTTTCCCAGATTTATTTCATTTGTAAATTAATTTATATATATGAGCTATATTATATTGATCAGTTAACAACATTTATTGTCATTTTAATATACTATATATATAAAATGCCAAAAATAAAACGCATTACCATTTATTAGTTCTATATATGCAGGACATTCAACATTCCATATTGGTTACCTTAAATTTATTGTAAGTCTTCTCCATGGCATTAAATTTCCTGTATGTACAATTAAAATTTATTTATACGACAAATTATAAATATATATAATGTCATCTATTGAACACAGAGGATATAATATAGGCGTATATTTATATAAAAATAAATGCTATATACTATATATATATAAGGATAACAATTTAATGATCTCATACCAACACACACGATTTCCATAAAATTCCAATATTATATTTTAAATATACGCAATGTATATATATTTATTTATAAAAGGGGGTTAAGTTATTGTTATGGTAAAAAAAAAAATATGCACAACAACAATAACAATAATAATAATAATAATGAACCTAAAAGGAATACGAAATAAATAAATTTTTTACGCATTGAAGTGCAATTCCCATAAATATAATGTTTCTGCATTTTATTTATCAACTTTATATATATGACGGGATTTTTTTTTATTTTAAATTGTTAATTAATATTGAGACTGCAATTGATATTTTAATTGTGATATATAAAATAAAATTACTTTATGGACATTTTATTTATGTATAATACCACCACATCAAACCCATAATAAATAAATTAAGGATATACAAATATATTTTGTTTATTTGTTGAAATTCGCATTCGTTTTTGCTTATAATAAAATTTCCAGAATCTTTGTACGTAACAAAATAAATTAAATGTCAAAAAAAAACAATTCAAATGGATATCAAATCAATTTTTTTCCGAGATGTTTGAGTTTTAAATAAAAACCGCAAAATACTTTTTAAAGGAAAATTAATTGAAGAATATATTTGAAATATTAAAATTGATGCTATTTCCTGAAAAAAAAAATGAGAAATTAAATAATAATGACCACACAATTGAAAGGTATTTTATTGAAAGGTATTTTAATCTTGGATAGGGTTACAGAAGAAAATCATAATGAAAAATGCAATAATTTATAAAAAAAAATATTCTCATATAGATTCACTTTTAGATATCCTCATAGATATAACTACCTATCAAATGTATTGCATATTCAGAGAGTTCGTTAAAATGACTATATAAAACTTGTCATAAATAACTTTTTATAACTTTCATATTAATTTTCCGAGATTTTTCAGTTTTAAATAAATATACAAAAAATGGTTTTTTTTTCGAGGAAAATTAATCAAAAATATATACGAAATTAATTAAAATATAATTGTCATTTCGATACCAAAACAAAAAAAAAACGTAATGATATATAACCGCATCAAATTCAAATGTATATTTTAATGAATTGAATGCATTTTTTTTATACATGTATATATTTTTTTATATATTTGTTGAAAAAACAAAATACATTTCATTTTCAATATGTAAATGAAAGCTACAAAAATAACTAAAATTAATGCAGTGTATGTTTCGGAATTTTTATTTTTTTTAGATTTTGAAATGTTTCCATAATAAACTCAATTACTTTCAATCAATAAAATAGAATCCTTCTTTTACAACAGAATCCATTTTTCTGATTAATTGCCCTGCTTCACAAAATTAAAATTAAATCTGGTTAAGGTTATAATTAATGAAATAAATTAACGTTTGGGAATTTCATAAAGAATCTATGATCTTTAGAGTTAAATTTTAAAACATTTTAGGAAAATTAAAATCAAAACTGAATTGATTAGAAAACGCGTTTATAAAATATCGTTAAAATCAACCAAAAAAAATTGTTTTAATAGCAAAATACATTCTGGCGACACAACTTTAAGATATACAAATAAAAAACAAAACAATAATATAATACCTATATATGAACGTGATATTTTAAACAAGTCAACAAAAAAAAAAAACAGACAATAAAAAAAAACTTCACCATGAACTTTATTGCAAATTTTGCATTATTTGATGGCTATTTATTTTTTGTAAAATTTTTATTATCAATAAAAAAAAACATATAAACGATTCAACGATGACCATATACAAATTAAAAAAAATATATATATTTTATATTATAAATAACGAATATATTTTATAAAAAAAAAAAAAAATCTTTTTACATTAAAAATAAAATATATCTGCATTTATAATAATAAATATTTTACAAGGTTTCATATTTATCATTTAATATATTGTTTTTTATTTTAGTAAAATTGACTTTTTAAAATATTTGTCATATAAATGCGATGAAGTTAATCATTTCGATTTATTCATATAGTGTATTGCATTTTTTTTTTATTTTTATATAATTTAAATCTATAAAAGTTTTGATCAGATAGAATTTAATTTAATTTTTTTTTTTTTTTAAATGATTAATAATTAATTATTTACATATAAAAGTTTCTAATTAGAATAAAATACAACAAAAAACGATTTAAACATTTTAAAAAGGTTAACTTGTTTATTATAAAATAAAATATGTGCGATTATTATATGGACTGGTTCTTATATAAATATTCGTTGTTTTTTTTTTTTTTTTTTCAATTTTATTATATCTTTTGGTTCATTTAATATTGGTATATATTTTTTTGGTATCGTGAGCGGTGTTAGACTTAACAAACAACAAAACTATTATATAACATTATATAAGTTATAATTAACAAACAAAAATTCAAATCCTGTTTTTTTAAATGGTAAAATATTATATCTAGATCATAAAAACTCTATTTCAATGTTACCGATTGCTTGTAAAATAAAAAAAAAAACAAAAAAAAGGAATATAAATCTTATATAGACATTTTAAGCAAAATTATTTCAATGCAATGTTATTAAAAATTCGAAGGAATTCATTAAAAAATATATACCATTTTATTGCAATTTAAATCGAAATGTTAAGTGACTAATAATCTAATGAAGATAATTAAAAATAAATGTCAAACTTCGCACACTGAATTTTTCTGCTTCGAAAAATTCTTTTATTGCAATTTTCTATCCCTCTCGCATATAACGCAAAATATCAGGTGCATTCGTAAAATAAATATACATACAATTGATGCGATTATTCCTAAACTGGCAACCCTTCACTCTAAACAAAAAACCAAGTAATTAATTAAAAAAAAATGATAACACTAATATGGTAGAAAATGAGGATCAATGTCGCCCGCTACCAAGTAAATACATATTAATTCTTGTTTTACATAACTTACAAAATTTTACTTTATTAATAATACAAATTTGAACATTATTAAATGAAATCCATGAACTCTATTATAAATTCTATTATTCAAATAAATCATCATCATATTATCTTGCTCTAAAGATGTTGAACGATATAGGTTTATAGGTTTAAATAAATTCCTTTTAGGTGAACCTTAAAGTAATCTGAAATACTTAAAATTATATAATACATTTTTTTAGGGAATTTTATTGCAATATATTCAGATAATTTTATATAAAATCAATTTCCATATCAAATTCCATTTAAAAACTTCATAATTCAATCCTATATAATACAGAAAATATACGAAGATATTTTAAAAATGTATATAGTTCGCTGATAAATTAATTAGTCATAATATTATAACAAAACAAAACCTTGGTTGTTGGTGTTTTATTATTTCATCTATAAATTGTTGTTTGATGTACCAAAAATATAATCATCATCATCATGAAATGTATTTTTCCTATAGTCGACTTATAATAATCCTATAATTTTGTATTTTGATAAACCCGTCGATCAGAAAAAGACAAGTTTATATTCCATATATCGAAGGTGCACCGATACATCAATTAATTTGAACAATTGAATTTTGATGATATTAAATTTTATAAAAATCGTAAATATGAAACTGGAATATCTACCTTTTTATTATTTCATTACACGCATATATAAATGAATATATAATAATAACGTTATTTTAAAATTTTTTTGTAAAATAAATTACGGGTTTTTTATTGTTGTTTTGCACAATTAGTATTGATGAAGTGTGTTTTTTTTCTGCTATCTGCTGCTTACACATTTTTATTTGTAATCGCGTTGTCGTCGTTGCAAGAGTTTAATTATATTTTTTATCCTTATTAAAATTAAATTACGTAAAAAAATTTCCTAATTAATATGAAAATATTGTTTCAAGTGAAAATGTTTATTTATATACAGTGAAAGAAAATTCCGTAAAAATTCCAATGAAAATTCAGTGAAAAAATTGTAACTGTTTGAATATACAACGCATGATAAAGATGTTGAGCATTTTTTGTTGTTTGTGTTTTTGTCAATTTCAATAAGCCTATATTTTATAGTTTATTCGTTATATGGTTCTTTTGATTGTATTTTGTGTGATTTGGTTTTTTTTTTTGGTTGGTCAATTTTCGTGTTTTTTTTTTTTGTTTGATGATTATTTGCCGAATTTGATTGTTATTGTAATATTTTAATGAAAATTACATGCATTTTTAAATGTATTCATTAAGGTTAAATTATTTACGTTGAACTAAAAGTTGAAATTTTCGATGGAATAAAATTTACTTTCAATAGTTCGTTATGGTAAATAATTGATAATGTTTTTTATATACTATATGCATTCTCAATATTATATTATTTATATTTTTTTGTATATGAAATTTACCGCGTGTTGCTAATGATAAAGAGATGAGATAAAGATCATGAGATGATTAAAATCAAAATTTTTTTGTATTATATTAAAATAAATATACTGTTCATGTGTGGTTTTCTATCAATTACCTTACAAATTATTACAACTATTCTTATCAATAAGGAAAGGCAGTTTACAAATAAAGAGGATCTATCGTAAAATTATACCTGAGTTTCTTAATTTTTCATTTCACACTTTGCAATTCCAATCTCCTTGGGCTTCGGCTTTTGGCAATTCCACAATTGAAATTATTTATATTTTTATAATATTTTTTTATTTTTTTTATGTATATTAAAATTATATTTTATATTAATTTTTTTCTTGTTTTCTTTTCTTTTTTGCAGGTGAGTTTGATTTTTTTGATTTATTTATCATCTATACGAATTTTGTTTTCTTTAAAAAAAATTCCAACCAATGTGAGTTTAATTTTATTTTTACTTGTATTTTAATATAAAAGTTAAATTTTTAAATATTTAATTAAAAATTATTACGTGTGGCGATTTATATCTGCAGTGCAATTAATTAAAAATATTATCGTATAAGAATCAATAGAATGACTTAATTTTTGACTTTAATATTCGGTTTAAAGGAATTATGGTTTTTAGGAATGAGTTGAACAGAAAAAAATGTTCCTTCTCTCTCTCTCTCTTTCAACATATAATTATATGGTTACAAATACAGATTTAATGACGATAAAATCCTTAATGTATTAGCTATGGTTTTGTTGAATAAAGTCTAGTAAAGTCAAACGAACACATTTAAAAACAAAATAAAATAACTAACTTAATTCGAGAGATTAGAAATTTGATTTCACATCAATCGATAAATTATTTTTTCAATTTTTTTTTTACCAATAACCCAGAAAATTTAATTTGTTAACGTTTAAGAAGCGAGTGCTCAGTTACTATGTAATACTTATCCAAATGAATCCCAAAACAACAGGGAATACAATTCGTTACCCATAATTTAACACATTAAAATATCGCTGTGTGAATTTTATTTTCCTTAAATCCTTTATTATACATAATTTTTAGAAGAATAAATTTAATAATCAATCAATAATCAATATAATGCGATAATATATAAATTATTATGCGGTACATATATATAATTTGAATATGCCATTGAAAAAAAATACAACATTTTAGATATTTCATAATACAATAATCAAATTAATTTTTCTGACAAGAATTCAAAAGAAAAAAAAACCAAATCCCCCAACTCAATAAAATATATTCTTCTTTAAATAAAAAAAAAAACAAATATATAATTTAACTCTTTTGAAATTTTCATCATTAATTTTATCATCTGATTTTTGTTGCTTATTTTTTTTTTTTCTCCGCAAATATACACTATTCAAAGGGTATCGGGTTTTTTTTTGTAATTTGTATAGAGTAGGTTAATAATGTAAAAATAATATAACAAAAAAATGAATAAGATGTTGGTTGTTTGTTTTTTTGTTTTTTTAATTTACGTCATTTTTTATATGAATTTAAATAATAACATTCATTCATTTGGTATATAATTATAAATTAAAAAAAATGCATTTGAAAATTATATATATATATATATATATTAATTTTATTCCATTCACTTTATGTGGTGTAAAATTATTATACATATATATATATAGAAAATATAATATTCGAAAGGTATTTATTTATTTTATATACGGGCATTCATATTCATTGGCCATCGTAATTAAAATACGTTCATTATATGACATTCTGTTGGTTGGTTTTGTTGTATTTGTTTATGCGGCGCCAATAATCATATATATATAGACTTCACAAAAATAAAATAAAACATTAATTGAATTCATATTATTCAAGATATCTGCAGTATTATAATCATTATAATAGAAAAAGAAAAACAGCAAATTGATTCTAAGTTTATATGTACTTAAACAAACAAAAAAAAATTAATAATTATATCTTTAACAAAAAAAAAACACTATAGTAAATATTAGCATATGTGAATTTATTTTATTCATTTAATATATAAAAAAAAAAATATTTTGTTTTAACTAGACCATGGTCTTTGATCTTATAATATTACTTATTTTTTTTTTTTTTTTGTACATGCAATACATTTTGATATTTTTTTTTATATACCTATGTTTGTGTATGTCAATTACATATTTATATACATCTATGCATATATGAAAAGAATATACAATGTTGTATATATTACAATATAAAATTAATTTAATATCATTTTAAATGGCTCCATATATTTATTAATATATTATATAAAATATACAAGATGTAGGTTTTAAATGTCAGACTAAAATTTTATACAATTATCTATATAACATAATACAAACAGAGCCAACAACCACTGTTGTTGTTGTTTTGATGTTAAAGTTGATGCTAAAATAATGATTTTAATGATGATAGTTGATATTTTATTATTTTTAATATTGTATACACACTCTGTTTATTTCAATTGCATAATTGAATAACAAACGTAAAAAAAAAATATAATAATTATTAAATTTGCATTTTATTTGTTGGTGGTTTTTGTACTCTTTTTTTTTTTTTTTTTTTATTTAATTTTATTATAATAGGTTAAAAAAAAATTATATATCAATATCGCTGCTCTATGCTGCACTGCAATATATCGTTGCGATTATTTATTGAAAAGTTTCACATTTTCAAAGATATAATTCTCATATTACAACAACTTTCACAAGATTAACACAAATATATAAATTATAAAATATAATAAATTCTTTTATTGTGAATTGCAAATATATTATTAATGCATTAGTAAATGCATTTTTGTATAAATTTTATTTTTTTTATTAAATCGTTATCTTACCAAATTCATTACCAAAATTGGATCCTTTTTAGTTATATATTAATACTTATTTAATTTGATTTTTCAATTATCATTCGAGTGATTGCTAATACATTTATATTGTCACCTTTAAAATGTTTAATAAATTTTATAATACACAAAACATTGTATTATTTTTTCACATTAGTCATATTTCATTTACATTTGTTAATCATGTGCCATGATATGATTAATGGAACCCCTCATCGCATTTGTTGTATACTGATGTAACTTTCTGTGCATTGATGAAATTAGTTAATGAATTTTCAATAAATCAATTGATCAGTCAAACGATTCTTATAATTTGACTCCATTGATTATCGAGAATTGTTATTGAAACCAATTTTGTCTATTGGATTTAATCTCATGAAGATAAATTTGGTAAATTGTATTTTTGTTCAATTTTTATTCTGTGTACAATTCTACAATTCTCCCCATACTTTTTCGTATGTATCTTGGAATTTGCGTTTATTTTACTTGGAACTTCCTTTTTCTAGTCACGTTTTTTTTTATACTGTGTTTTTAAACCCATTACAAATTATTGATTATTTGGTTATTGTAACACATTTTATATAATTTCTAGAAAACATGAAAGCTAATAATTATAGGGAAAAACTTCTTTTTTTTTATATATATACAGTAATTCCACAATATAATGACAAAAAGTTCAATGTTCTTTCAATTCATTTTAAATATAGTAAATATAAATATATAATAACAGAAAGTTTAATTGATTATATATTATACGTCGTCGTTGAAATTCAATATCACACGCAATCAAACACACACACACACTATATATTATAATATATATGAAATTATTTCCTGTATATCTATGAATTTTTAGTATATATCAATATAATTAATAATTAATTTACCATTAAGAGTAATAGCAAAAAAACAGAACAGAAAAAAATTAAATCCAAGGAAAAAGAATTTATAATTTAATTCAATTTTTCATTATCAATTGAATGACGAAAAAAAAAAATGATGATTGTTTTTTTATTTTCTTATAGATTATTAATATTATTATTTTTTAATATAAATAAATGTACATCAACTTTGATGTGTTCGTTGATTATCATGATCATCATTATCATTATCATTAAATTAATTTTTTCTTCATAAAAGTTGTTGTACTTTGTATGATCTCATTTTCAATCGTGTCACGTATTTTTTTTTTCTTTTTTATTATATACTTCTATCTATCTATATATCTATATATCTCCAATAATATCCATTATTATTATTATTATTGTATATATGCGTTAATTTAAAATACTAATTTCAAATGAAGGAAAAAAAAACAACACATTATTATAAAGTAAATGCGCGTATATTTATTTCTTCATTCAATAATATCCATAAAATATTGTGCTAAGCGTATTACAAAAAAAAATAAAAAAAAACCATATACCTGTATATAAAAATTTGAAATCGAGGAAATATAATTATTAATTTTCTATATTATATTATATTTATTTATTTATTTATATTATTATTATTATTATTATTATTATTAAATAGCATATGAAAATCTTAAATATGGATGTGTTTGGTGTGCAATTTATTTATAATAAATACATTATCTTGAATATTTTATATTTGCTATCATAATTGCATATCGTTATTATGATATTTTTTTTATTATTTAATTTAATCATTTGTGACTAAATTAACGTACTTTTAGCCAAGATATGTGTTTAGAAATATATCACATTGTTCATGTTATTTATATATTTAATTTTAATACTGATTTGTTTAATTGCTTCCGATGTCTGACGTGCTTACTCCGCGAACAATAGTTAAATTGAACTGTCAATCTTTTTTCCTTTACATTGCTCTAAGTTCCATTAAAGAAAATTTTGTACTTTAATTTTAAAGAAGGAAAATCTCGGAAAATTCATTTGAAAGCCATTTATTTTAAAGTTATTTATATGGAAACTTATAATAATGTTTAATGATCTTTTGAAACATATACAACAAAGTGGTTAGATTTACATGAAAAATCTATGATTAAATCTGATTTTAAACAAATTATTGGTATTTTTGAATTATGATTAACTATTTACAAATGCATTCCAATATTATTTTATTCTTAAAGAGCATAAAACTATCTTTGTGTTGGTGGTCTATTCGTTAAAAATATATGTTTTATAAATTTGTTTAAAAGTGAAAAGTCCTGGAAAATTCATATGATTTCATTAAAACTGATATAAGGAAAATTATAGTAATTTTTCATGAATTTTCTACAAATAAGCAATTTAAAATTGATCATTTGTCATGAAAAATCAATGAATAATAATGATTTTTAACAACATGATTGGAATTTTACATTTACATTTCTTCTAAAATTCTATATTCAATGTTATTTTATTTTTGAAAAGCATAAAAATCCCTTTCTATCGGTGGTATATTCGTTCAGATTGGTTAACAAATTGGGAAATTAGAATCATTTTAATATGTCGTCTATTTTTACAAATTGGTATCGATTTAAAATGGAAAAACATCGGAAAATTCACATGAAAACTATTAAAATGATTTAAGAAAACCATTAATAATATTCAATGCTATTTCTAAATAACTGATAAAATTAATTTGTTGTCCTGAAAAATGTATGAATATTGACAATTTTGTTCAAATAATTGCATTTTTAAATATGTTTTTCTTCTAATATTTTATCTAATTTAATTTTATTCTTAAAGAGCATAAAAATACCTTTCTATTGATGGTAAATATATTTATTCAGGTTGGTGTTAAAAGGTTAGGAAATGATAATAATTTAAGAATATCATATATTTTTCACAAAATTTTCAAACATCGGATTTTTAAAACTCTAAAAATTCATATTAAAACTATTAAAATGATTTAAGAAAAGTTTTAATGATGTTTATTACTTGTTGTGACTGTCAAATCATTGACGTTATCTGAATCATGGGGTTTGTCGTGAAGGACCTGCACCTGTTGTATGCCAATGACAGAAGATTTTCCTCATTCCATTGAATTTTTCTTTACAGTTTTCCCAGGCCCCAAATTATATTCAAACCCCGCAATAATTAATACAATTAGATAAAATAATATTTAAAATGTTTATATTATATACACATTATGTTATTTGTGTTATTATTTGCATTTTAGTATAATAAATAAATCGTATATAGAAAACTGTACGACGACGATTACGACTTTCCAATGACAAATATTGGTGGTATGAATTTTTAAAATGATCTTTATATAATTTAATATATACCATATATATTTGAATAGATTATATTATGATTATTTGTTTGTTTGTTTGTTTGTTTTTTTTAGATATTCATTGAAATATGAATTTTAAATTCTTATATTATACATGATAATTTTTTTTAGTTTGGTTTTTCAAGCATTTTTATTTCCATAAAAATAAATTGTTCTTGTGCTAACAATAAACAAATTCTAAATGTATAAAACAAACAAATTAAATTTTTTATTTTTGTACTTGTATTCATATATACTTAACTGGAATTGGAATGAAAAAAAAAATTATAAATAAATATATACTTATGATAATATTTAAATTTAAATTTAAATGTTTTATGGTGTAGGTATAAATAGAAAAAAAATTATGCATATATAGGCTATATATTTATTTATACAGAAAATTACATTCACGACTATATATTTGATATTTATTCAAATATCAACGGCAAATAATATATATATATATATAATATGAGAAGAAAAAGAAGAATAGGCAATAGAATATATGAAAGATGTTATAATTTAAAAAATATTTACCTATCTAATGATATTTATACAAATGAATATAACAATATTATTTTTGGAATATTATTTAAAATTCATATATTAGTTTTTTGTATATCAACTCACTCGCTCGTCCTCCCTCGTTTATTCAGATTCTTTTATTTTTTATAATAATCTCCTGTTCTATATATAATATTTTTATTTTAAATATTCAAATTGTTTTTTTTTTTTTTTAGATAAAATATGTAAATTATTATATATAGGGAAATTTAAACTGTGAAGAAATTCACATACACATCAGGGTACTTTCTTTTTTCTTTTCAAAAATTGGAAAGTTTTGATATAAACGCATTGATAATAATAATTTTTTGATAAACTTTGTATTATGTATTATTGATATTTTGTAAAAAATAAACCGCATTCGTTTCTTTAAAACCATTATTTATGGGGTAAATCGTTTTATTGGGCAATGCAAACATATTGCAAGGTTTCGTTTGCTAGAAATATTGTGATTCTCAAACTTACAACCGTAATTTTCATGACTTGTATTATGTGACATGTTGTGAAGACCAATATTGTATTATGCCGTATGAAAATCTATAAAAAAGAAAAGAAAGAAAATTATTATACAGAATATCCCACGGAAAATGATAGAAAAGTTAGTTCCTTTAGAAAACCATTCAGAATTTCACCTTAGAAAACAGAATTTCCTTATAGTAAACTGTAAAGAATTTCCATATAGAAAATTGTATCGAATTTCCTTTAGAAAATCCCCATTGAAGATTATACAAAATTTCCTATAAAAATTATAAATAACTTTACGAAATTTTGTAAGGATGACTGGAGTTTTTCAATGCTCATTTTCTGTTTTAAAAGATAGATCTTCCGTTTCATAAAACTGTTTGTTAGTATTCGGAATGATATACATTTTTGGTGCTACCACGTCGTCGTTCCCATATCAATATAAAGATAATCAATATATTTTATTATCTTATTTATAAACCGTGTAATGTCTTCGGCTGCGGCGGCGGCAGCGGCGGCATTCTGTGCAAATTAAATTTTTATTTTTATATTTACTTAATATATATTTAAATGAAAAATGAATTATTTTATTATTATTACCATATTTTATTATAAATGTTTTTATTTTGTACAAAAGCCGTTTAAATTAAATGTAAAACATATCTTAAATGAAAAAAGAAAAAAAAAGTTACTTTATATAATTTTTTTTTATCTTTATAATATATACAAAACACAGGTATATGTATATATATATGAATAATGCAATATATATATATAAAGTGCAATGTTTTGTATAGTATATGCATTTTAAACCCGTTACTTCCTTAATGTTAATTTATACCATTTATACATATATTATATTATGCATTTTCTATTAATGGTTTTGTTATACATATATGAACGTATATGAATGCAATTTATAAACGAGGTACTTTAAAAGATACCAGTTACGCATATATGGCTAATGATGGTGATGGTGAAAGGTGATTCGGTAATGAATTTTATGTTGAAAAATGGTTGTGACATTCTTGTATTCGAGGTGACTAATTCTGAGATATTGGTCCTTTGAGAAGTCGAAGAGATTATTTTACCATATTCAAAAAATTGTTGTTTAGATTTATTAAATGTATTTTTATATAATAGTACATGGTTTTTGATAAAAAAAACATTAGGAAAACTTAACAACTTAATTTTTTCGAAAAAATTCCATTTTTGTCAACTTAACCATTATATTTTTCAGTCAAAAACAAATTTTGTTAAATCCTTACCTAAAAACTCCTTCGGAAAATCGACTTCAAAGGCATCATAGCCACCATCACCTGGACTATATGATAAATTTTAAAACACCCCGTTGATATATGCATGAATATTATTATATGAGAAAATGTATACCGCATTATAAATTACATATATATACGTTTATTATTATTATTATTATTATTAAATGTATATTTGAAACATATATATGTAAATGAAAATGCCATCCATATTAAAATATGCATTATGTAAAATATATCTATTTTCATGTAGGTATATACCATATTTTATTTATATATTATAAATTAAATTATAACATGCAATTTATGCATATCAAAAATTAAATAAAAGTTTACTTTTATTTTGCGTACTGCTTAAACTTATATATATATACTTTAAATGAATGCACACACGTTTAAAAAATAAAATATATAAGATATTTTTCATCTTTTTTTTACTTTTTATTACCATTAAGACGCGAGTGAAAACTCAATATAATATAGAATGTGTATTTTTAACAAAATATTTTATTTACACTTTATAGTAGTAGAGATACATAAAATATGGCAATTAAATGCAATAACGCAATTGATTTTTTACAAAAAATAAAACACAATTACAGATCTAAAGTGTATAAACTGCAGTACTTTTTCTAATTTGTAAAAAAGTGAAGGTAATTCTATAATATTATTTATGTGTGGCAAATATTGTATAGCTTGTTTTGCATCAATAATCTCACTCCTCGTCGGATATATCGTGTGTGATATATCTGATAAGCATTTTCATCAATCCATTCCATCAATTGATAAACGAATTTTTAAGGAATAGCACTCGGAAATTAATTTCCTTATTTTTATACATTAAAAACTGGAAATTATTGGTGAACATTCAGTTCTAACAATACTAACTCATTCAATACTTTACAACTACATTTAGAATGCATTTTAAATATCATATATACGCACATTTTACAACGATTAGCTAACGAATGTTCAACAAAATCGCACCCAGAAATGGATTGAGTAAAATTTACCAAATAAAATGTACATTAAAACAGTGAAATTCTTTAAAATTTTCAATTGTGACAAAGTCCGTCCAAGGAAAACCCATCCAATAATTTACAAAGATCATTTAGAATGCATTTTAAATACCATATGTCAGCATTTTACAACGATTAGCTAATGAATTTTCAATAAATCGCAGTCGGAGTCATTAATTTCGTAAATTTTTGCGTATACAAATTATACTAAATATATAGCATTCAAATTTTAGATTGATAGATTGATAGATTGATAGATTGATAGATTGATAGATTGATTGATTGATAGATTGATAGATTGATAGCTGGATGGATTGATGGATAGATTGATAGAGTGGTATTTTGATGGCTTTAAAGATTCATATATTTCTTTATCAAAAGATAACCCTAATGATAAATACTAAATTCAAATAAATAAAGCGTTCATTAATTGTTAACCCAGCAATATTAATCATTAAAATGAATTTAGTTGTGTATGGTCAAAATTCCCATATTAAAAAGCCATCTATAAAATCAACTTTAAAATTAAATAATTAATAATCGCATATATAAAATTTATTATTAATTTGTGTGAATAATTTTTATTATCATATGCTATTATATATGCTATTATATTGATGTATGTTATATGCATGCGAAACTATAAATTCTTTTATATTTTCAATTATATTTGAATTAATTTTAAATCTAATTAAAACACACACACACAAAAAAACAGAATGGTATATATTGTGCAAAATTGTTAACGCTTAAAAAAAAATAAAATATACTTTTAATTAGAGCACCTTGAAAAACACTATATATAATACAAATTTTGAATATATTATATTTATATATTGAAATGATTATACGAATATTATAATAGAGTTTTTGATGATGACTGCAATATCATAATTATATTATATAACATTTATTAATATAAATAGCCGCATTCATAAATTGGAAAATAATTATATATGAGAGTATAAATTTTAATTGATGATTTATATTTATAAATACATATATAATACGAAATAATGATCATTATAAATTTTTAAATTGTGAAAGGTTTTAACAACAACAGAGTTGTTTTTTGTTTTTTTTTATTTATTAAATATATATCCATACGTGAAGAAATCATTGGAAATTTAATAATAATATACGAGTATTATATACAATATATAGAGTTTACGAAAAAAAAAATATATATAATTAGTGATTTATTGAATGTAATTATACAGTTCTAATAATTTTATTATTGGTACATTTTTTTCAATTTTAATTTATATGATCGGGGCAATATCGCAAATATATTAAAATTTGTAATTGTGATCATTTTCATTTGAATATAAATGCGTACATTTTTGCAGTTTTTTGTCAATATAATAGCTCAAGAAAGCTCACAAATAAGACTTATTTTTACAATCCATCTTAAAATTATCCATTGGTTTATACCTCAGCGGATTTTTTTGGCAAAATAAAATGATGTTAGAACACCATTACTAATATTTAATTATCTTTCTAAATCCCTTATAAAATTAATTGATTTCCTTTAAAAATGTTTGTGTATTGACATTTTTTAACAAATGATTGTATTTTTCATTACTTTAGTCTTTCTTCAAATTCCATATTTACCTATATTTTATTCTTTAAGTACATAAAAATACCTTTAATTGGGAAATTATAATGATTTTAAATCGGAAAATTCATACGAAAGTGAAGTGATGTGAGTGAAAATGATAGTAATTTTTAATGATCATTTTAACGAATATATATGTACTAACATTTAGGGTCCCAGAATGGAAATTCTATACGAGGAACTCTAATTTAGGTCGATCTTTAAGATTAAATAAAATCTGTTCTATAAAAACATCACATAATTAAACAGATATAATACATTATGAATGGTAATAACTAGGTATAGATGAATTAAAAATATTGGTCTTTGATGATAAATATAATATACAATTTTACTCATATATAACATGTATGTTGTCATCGCGTATTTAATAAATTTCCATATCCATATCCATATCCACATATAACCTAACTAAAATGTTAGATAAACACAAATTTTAATAGATAGATAAATAAACTAAAAAACAAAATTGTGGTTAATTTGCAATATATAATATTCAACTATGAATAATTTAAAATTATTTCAAATATATATAAGCACTAAACAATCGCCGATAAATCACAAATGAAATATATATTTGATATTAATTAGTAAATCATGAAAAATTATTGTAAATCGTTTATTTATGTAATTATATATATTTTTTTTAATATATGATATATAGAGATAGAGAGTATAAATTTAAATAAAATATTACAATATATTTACCATACATATATTATACGACATATACGCCTACGAATTTTGTTATATCATTCCCCAAAATCATTAATATTTTCAATATATAATACCTTTTAAAGGTTATGTTTGTTTGTTTTTTAATTTAAGTTCATTTACATTTTTTTTCCGTTTTTATTATTTTTATTGTCATTAAGTCAATAATATACCATAGATAAGATCTTAAAATAATATATAAATAGTTTTTGGAATATTAATCAATCTACGTAAAAGAAGTTCGTATATTTTGTATACTATATCTTGTCCAGTGTATAGGGAATTCAATCTCCAAATTAAAATAAACAAAATCAACATAATGAAATGCAAACGTTTAAGAAAAAATATTATTATTTTTATGAATAATAAAAAAAATCACATAATTGTATTTGAATTTCGCAGCTTTATTTTAAACTTTAAATGCTATAGTATTATAAAGTTAATATTATAATAATAAGAAAAAAAACTGTATCATTCATATTATATAAGAAATGAATCGTATTGCTATATATATATATAAATGAGTAATAATTAAAAAAAAAATGATATACAAAATGACCTCAAATTAAATCATAAATTTTTTCGCATATTTATATTATAAATAACCCATAAAATTGATATTAAAATAGATTTAAAATTGTATAAATTAAATTTTCCAGTAAAAATATTTAGGTCAAAACTATGTTTTTGTATGCAAATTTTATTTCTACTATAGTAGATAATAACAAAATAACATATAATAAAAAAGCAAACAATTAAAAAAAGCAAAAAGTTCGCATATTACTAAAAGAACCTCAACAAATATAAAATATTATAGTTTTAATATCTCATTTGACTTGGTAAAGTTTTATACAAATTTTGCTATAAAAATAACCTTTTCTTTTTGTTGTCTTTCGGAATTTCATAAGTAATTTTTCGATTATCTTGAATTGTTTTTATTTTGATCATTCCAATCTTAATTAAATGATCCGAAATATATTGCTGAGTGACATTTATTGCTAAACGGTTGTCAATTATCAATGGAAGTATCTCCCATCATCACAATCATTGTTTGAACGTGGATTGATTCAAAAACTTGTAAAATTGGACTCACATGAACTTAGAGAAAAAGTGCAAGAACATCGAAAAATGACTTATGAAATGCTGTGTTGAATTGCAAATTCTTTAGATATGGAAAAAAACAATATATAGCAGAAATTTAATGGAGCTTAAACATTATATATGACAATCAATTAATGACTACCTTAACTATACATATATAATTAAGAGAAAATAAATTCTTTTAAAAGACAATCATTGAAAATTCCAAAAAAACACTTCTTTATTCTGTTTTTTTTATTGTTCAAGTAATTTTTAAATTACTGAGTTGAGATGAGTTTATTCTAAAGACCAATTTTTTTTTTTAATATTTTTATATATATGAAATGTGTTCGATTGGGAGTTCATTTTATTATTTTATCAATAAACACTTTAATTTATTTATTTCTTTATTGTTGATGCTTACTTTGAATGGCAAAAAAAAAAATGTAATGAATGACAATTTTTTTTTATTATTTTTTTATAATTAACATTGAAGATTAATATTGTTGTTTTTAGAGATGATTTTTTTTTTTAAAATATAAATGTGTAAGAGATATATTTTTAAATGATGACAAAGTAATGAATAATATATACATTCGGTTCGTATAATGTTAATTGTGTTAGCTTATTGTTGTTATTTATCGTAGTTGTATTATATGTAGTATGGTATATGAATCAAAGTGAGATTCGTGCCAATACACAAATTTAATTTAATTTTTTTTTTGTTGATGGTGTGTATTTTTTATATTTTTTACATATTGTTATGCAATAGTTTTGTAATATTTTGAAATATAATAATTTTATTTAACATTAATTTTTGGCAAATTGACATCATTAGAGTTTTTCAACGTGAACTTATATAATGAGTATTGTTAATATACCATATAGAAATATTTAGATGCAGATTTCATTTAGGAGATTTCAGTTTACATTTTGTACGTATTAACAATTTTGAAGATGTTATTTGCATTTCGGTTTAATGCGCTCAGAAGTTTGGGACAGAGAGACAGACAAAATTGATATAACATTTTATGATCTATATGTATATATGAAAAAAGATAGATTTTTTCAAGCATTAATCATCAGACCTTTTAATTAAAATGTGCGACTCACCTGATATAATAGTGATATAATAATAGTTTTATAATAGTTTAAAAAATAAAATCCCCTGCAAATTCATGTGAAAAGTAATGTAAGGAATACAGATTCGAAAGTAATGTAAGGAATACCAGACAAGTCATGGTCTTTTTAAATATAAAGTCAATTTTATAGTTGTTGGAGTGGAAACTATTATGGTCAACTGTGATTTTTGCCAAATCATAGAATTTTTCGTAAAACTTTTCTTTAAAAATTCGTTTTAATTTAATTTTATGTTCTTAAAGTATACACTTTTCTATCGGTGCGGTATCATCTATTCGTTGAGATCCCTTAATCGGTTATAGGAAATAACATTGATTTTAATATATCGTATATTTTTCAGTAAATTTTCTCATTATGTATTTTTATTTAAAACCCGGAAAAATCACGGAAAATTCATATGAAAGCCATAAGAGTTATGTTAGAAGTTAAAAGACTTATATAGTAATTTTCTCATTCAAACCATTGGATAAAAATTGATATGAAACTAAATCTTTGGATTAACCGATTGCGATGCATTTAGTTTCCATTTAATCTACTAATCCTAACCGTAAATTATATTTTAAAAAGAAAATCACTTATTATAAAAATTGCTATATTTTATAAATCATAATTAAATTTCTCAATTGAATAAATTCTTCTTCAATCTTCTTCAATTGAATAACATATCACTATCACTATATCATCTGAAATTTTATATATTATTTTTATGTAATAAAATAAAATATAATTAAAAATTTATTTATCAAATTAATATTCATAATTTCAACATAAAATATAACAAAAAAATAATAATTCAACATAGAAATTTTACGATTATAACAAAATCACAAAAACTAATACAACATTTAAAAAAATAGACTTTTTAAAGATTCAAAATAAAAAAAATGATGTATGGTTCGTTGAATTATAAATTCTATAAATCTTCCTCATACCATCTCGATGTTGTAACAAAATTATACATTGAAATATATCCCATATTTGTATTTTATATAATAATTTCTATATTCAACCAGGAAACAAATTTTTTGGTAAAACAACGAATTTATCTACAAATTGTGTGCTGCATATGCACGCGTATTTTAAAGAAAATAAATTTCTCTGACCAAATATATACAATTATAAAAAAAGAAATAATATCATTTTACAGCATAGTATATATACAGACGCCTCTCTACACGGTCTATAAATATTTTTGTTTTTTTTTTTTTTTTTTATTAAAACCCCCTTCAAATCACCATCTTTGGATAATTATTAATAAATTTACATTTATATAAAATAATTAATTAATTGCCACAAAACAAATATACCTAATTTTTTTTATTATTATTATTATTTTCAAAATTTTATAGTCCATAAACGCAACGCAGATTTTTTAACATTTAAATAAAAATCAAAATTGTTCCACTTAATAATTTTTCTTGTTATAATATGTACTTACTCATAATATTTTAATATTTATTTATGTATTAATTTATTTTTTCTTTAAACTTTAAATACACACAAAATACATATCAAACACTTCATAATTTGTATTTTAGGTTAATTTAATTATCATCCATATATATATATATACATTACATACATCTTTCTCATATATAGATATGTATATTGTATATAGACTTACTTACCTATGGTGAATTTTCAACATCTTACTTTGTGTAATATTTGTTTTATTTTTATTTTTTTTAAATGTATAATGTATTTTTTGAATTGAATAATACCTAATAATAATTATTATAATAATATGAGTTACGTGTACGTGTATATATATTTTTGAGCATCATCACATTATAACAATAAATCATTTATTGTGTTTAATTTTCATTTTGTAAATATATACTAAAATAATTCGATAATACACACAAAATGCAAAAAAAAAAAACAATCAAACAAATAAACTAAGGATATTGCAAAAACAGCACAATTTAAAAACACACGATTTTCTTTTTGACCACAAAAACAAATTGAATTTTTTTTTTTTTTTTTGGTAATAAATTAAATATTGAATTTTAAATAATATATCTTGTAACCTCTTCTTTGCAAATTGATGTTCAAATACACATTACGTTGTTCGTTGTTCATTCATTGAATTTGAATTTTATTTGATTATGTAACTTTTTGGCATGCAAATATTATAGTTAATTTTTAATGATAATTATAGTAATAGATAATATTAACGGTTTCATTAGGCAAAAAAAAAACAATGTCATTTTATTGTATAAAAAAGTATATGGGAATTATTTTTGTAGATAATTAAGTTTACATTCAAAAGAAAGGGTATTTTAGCAATAATATTAAGTTATTGAGGTATAAATGAATGATAACATATCGACAAAATAAAATAGAGTCTCATAACAAAAACTAACAAACCAAAATTATGAAAATTTTGAGGTCGTGTAATTCATTGAATTTGAATCCTTTATGAAGGACTGTTTTGTAATCTGATAATTTTCCACGCAATATTCTTTATATAAATAAAAATTGGTCCATAGAATAACGTAAATTGTGTATATAATAAAATGGTTTCGAATCAAATTCTTGGTATATTACAATAATTCTTTGGAATAATAATAATAATAGAATATATAAATGAACTAACTTATAAAATAGAAAAATGTTATACTTAAACAAAACACTATAATAATAATAGAATATTTAACATCATCTTGTAACTGCACAAAAATAGCAAACACCCATTTTAGATTTATTCTGATTTTGTTCTTATTCTTAATTGTATTAATTTTTGTTTTGTTTCAAAATAATTTGCATTTACGTTATGTATCTTATTATTATTATTATTTTTTATTATATTTAAAGTACATTGAACCAAACACACATGTAAAAACCAAAACCAAAAATATTCTTGAGTTTTTTCTTTCGTTATTCATTTTCTATATATATATATATAAATATATTGTAAAATATAAATTGCATGCGAAAGAGATTATCGCAAATATTTCGTTATTTTTCTTCTTAAAATGTTTCGTGTTATAATTATCATATTTTTGTAAGTTATTATAATAATTTTTAAAACAAATAAAAACCGCAAGAACTTTTTTGTGATATGAGTAGAATTTGTAAATGAAAACCGCAGAAAACAAAATTTTAAATCTCACAAACAAACAAATAAAATTTAATATACAATTAACAATAAACTGTTAATCAAAAAACAACAAAAAAAAACAAAAATGAAAAGAAAAAATTGAATATGAATATTTTAATAAATAATATAATTTATTTATTTATTTATTAATTCATATATTTTATTTTGATTTTGTTTTGTTTTCCATTAAAAGATTAATGCAAATTTTTCCATTCCATTCTTATAAAGAAGTTTTACGATAAATCGCACTCTTAATTATATGAGCAGTTTTGTTTTTTGTTTTTGTTATTGTGGTTCATCTTTTATATATAAGTTTTTTTTATTTCTTTACCAAATATCGGGGAAATTCAGAAAAATATTCATAACATTTTTTCATGGCCACCAAAAATATATAATGTATATAAATTCTATAATTTTTTTTTATATAAGCAATTATCAACAAAAAAAATTTTATATTATATTTAAATATTAGAAAATTAAATCATATTTATTTGAATTTTTTTTTTTTCTCTTTCACAGGTGAGTTTAATTTCATTTTTTTTATATATTTTTTGTGTATAAGCGGCGTCGACTGTTGCAATTATATATTATATTATGCAAATATCTTTCGGCATAAAGAATATAATATAAAGCAATTAAAAATGATGAATTAAAAGGTATATATAATTTTTTTTTTATCCTTTATCTATTTTTCTATATACACACTTCTATTGATATATTACAAAACATATAATTATAATAAATTATTTTGCAAAAATAAAATAACCTTGATATGTTCAATGCATAATTCGTTTTTATATCAGTTAACTTAAGACATTTAACATTAAAAAGAACTATATATACAATAATACAAAAACAAAAAAAATTGTTTTGTATTCAAAATGATAATTTTATTATTAATTTAATACGAAAAAAATACTTAAAATATATAGAGTTAAAAAACAAAAACAAACAAAACACGTTCAAAAAAAAAAAAGTCAGCATCTCTATATTTATACTATATATCTTTAGCAAAAACCGCACAAAAATGATTAATAATTAACATGATATTTGATTTATCATCAATATAAAGAGATTATTTTTGTGTGAACAATTTTTTTGTTTTAATAAAAATTTCCGGGTATTTTTTTTTTTTTTAAACAAGGTTAAGTGTGTGTTTGTATAGCAATCAGAATCGTAATCACAGAATAGTCACATAAATATATAAATAATTATTAACTGCTCTATAGAATATTTAAGATAAGTGTATATTTATTGTGTATTGAACAATTCGAAATTGATCAATTATTTGTAATTTGTATATATGCGAAACAATAGGACAATTTTTAAATAAGATTATAGTTTGATATTCGTTTTCTTATTATATGCATGATTCTATCAATTTGCAATCAAGTTTAACTCTTAATTTAATAAATTTGTGTTAAATTATTCAATACTCCGAAACATCTTTTGTATATATTAAACAGATTTGATTCGTAATTTAAAAATAAACATGATGGAAAATTTTAAAATCACTTAATTTATAAATATAATAAACTAGTATTTAAAAAAAATCAAGTAATTTAAAAAAAAACTCATTCGGGCTTAAACAGTTTTTTTTCTTGTTTGATTGATAACATTAACAAATGTTCAATGATCATCCTAAGATTTTCTTCTGAAACCTTATCATTAAAACATTAGGTTTTTTAAATAGCTCAGGAAAATACCTTTCTATCGGTGGTCGATTGGTTCAGATTTTTTAAACAATCGGTAAATTACAATGATTTTAATATATTTAATATATAGTTTTTACTAATTCACGATTAAAAACTATATCTTTTTTAATTTTAATTTAAAACTGAAGTATATCGCGGAGAATTTTGATATGAAAATCATAAAAGTGATGCTTAAATTTTTAATGAAATTAATGAAATTTCTAAATAGGCAATTAATATGAATCGGTTGACGTAAGTAAAATCTATAGGTGTGTGAAATGACAATTTCATTAGAATTTCCCATTTTTCTTGATTGCATTCTAATTAAAATTTACTTTTAAGACTCCGCGCATTCAATATTGTATTTTATTCGTTTATATATAGATCATGAAAATACTTTTCTATCAATAGTTTATTTATTCACAATTGGTTAGGAAACTCCACAATGGTTTAATGGTTTAATATAATATAATTTTCCTTCAAATTCCCTTCGGTGGAAAATGCAAGAAAACGAAATAGTTAATCATATAATATTTGTTTTCAAATTTAATGTTTAAAGAATAATCTAAAAACAAATTTGTATTCCCATTATATTAAATCGTTTATCGATTAATCCATGCAAAAGAAATCAATGAAATCATTTTCTGTCGGCGATTAATTTAAAGTCTATTAAAATGTAATGGTCTTAAGATCATCTAGATATTTTTAATTAATTTTTGGATTTTTAAAGTAATGGCTTCTGCGTTTCTGTTGGCCACTGGATAACTGTATATATGCATCCTATTTATTGTCAAAAGTATCCCCAGTTAGTGTGATCGTAGGACAGTACGATGCATTCTTCCTCCAGCAATAAGTTTCATATTCATGTTTTGATGTAACTGTTGGTGAAATTTTTAGATTTAAAAATAACATATAGAAAGCACATATAATTTGCGAATTTGGCCAAAGGTCAAATTCATCACGTTTGAAAGATATCACATTTGATAGATTATATTAATTTCATTTCTTTACATATATACAAATAATTTACTAAACTCCGTATATATATTGGATTTTATTTTTAAAATATGATAAACATTTTAACTATTATCGCATTATTATTTATCTCACGTACATTTATTTACTTGATATTAATGAGACAGATAATCTTTATTATTATTATTATTATTAAATTAAAATCAATCATTATATGAATATAAATAAAACAATAATACAAGAGATTTTTTTTTTTTTTGAATTAAAGTAGTTCAATTGAAATGACATTATTATGATATTATACAGACATTTGTATATTAAACATAATAACAATAATAAGAAGAGTATAATAATGAATTACATGCTGCAGCAAAAAAGAAAAGAAAACAGAATCCGTACATATATCTATAACGATATGTTTTCTTAATAGTTTTAAATAAAAATAAAACGTATATTAAACAATAAACGGCATCATAAACCATTATGCCAATATGGTAAAAGTTTACCATTTTTATATCTCTGCAATATTTATTTATAAGATTGTTATAATTTAATATATTTTAAATGGAAATTGTGATGCAATTAATTTCATCGTTTTTCTTATTTATTTTTATACCTTACAAACTTAAATTATGGTTTATCAAACCTCTCTATATCACTTTATATACATTGTGGACAATTTCTATTTACCTCTGCCATTATCAATAAATATAATAATATTATACATATATATGCAGAGTGCTTCAATAATAAATATCATATTGCTATGAAAAATATCATGGTAAATAAAATAAAATTATAGATATAATAATTTGAAGAATGTTTTATGCTGGTTGTTATACACACCTTTTCAAAATGAATATGTTTATACATATACTATAGATAGACACTCTCTCCATATATATATGCAGCGGTGATATAGAGCTGTATATAACCAAAGAACGAAAAAAAACGTATTACATTTCATATAATAAGAAATAGGTAAATATAATAAAGAAAAATATTATTACAGATAACGTGACTTGAATTTATTTTAATATTAAATTAAGTATATACATTTTTTTTTTCTTCATTTTTCGTATACACATCCCATAACAAACGTAATAATAATAATAATAATAATAAGAATAATAATAAAAAATAATAATAATATATTCTATTATAATAATCTAAATATATCTAACCAACTAATATTATACATATAATATAAGAAAAAAAAAGTGATTGTGTTGATTTTCATTTATATATGCAATTTTATTATAACAATCCCTTTTTTTTTGTTTTATTTGTTATAATAATGACATAAATTCTTTTCTTTTTTTTTTTTTTTGTTATATATAAAACAACAAATCGTTAAAAAAAAAAATTTTATTTTTAAATTTATGTCACTTGATTTTTCTTGAGAAATATCTGTTTTTATAAATATACATATATAGGAAATATATATATAGAATATAGATTAATAGATAAAAAATACTTATGGTTTATTGGTTCACGTAACAAAATTTTCCACCTGTTTTTTTTTAATTTTATTCCTATATAATAAAACCACTGATGCATTGATTACATATCTATATACATATCTATCTTCATATACATCTTTTATGAACCGCACATTTATGTATATTATTTTTTAAAAACAAAAAAATTGCATTTCAATCTCACAGAATATAATACACAATCCATAAATTTTTTCCAGTTTTCATTTTATATAAAATTGTTTTTGTTTTTTTTTTTGATTGAACTCATAATTTGCTGGTATTTTTTTTATTTTAAAGACAAATCAATTGTTAAATTCTTCCCGAAATTCTGTTATGGTAAAAATAAGTTTTCTCAAAAATAATATCTATATAAGCAATAGATAAATTAGAATTAGAATTTTCAGTATTTTCTTTTTAATGAAATATTCTTTAATGATCATTCTTTAATGAAAATATCATCTATGCGAGTTAATAAAGCTATAAGGAACAAAATAAAATGTTCAAGCACCTTTTCTTTTGTTTTGAAAAACGATTTCTTTTGATCTGAAAAAGGAGCGCTCTTTTGATTCAAGAAAAATGCTCCCAATCTCTCTTTTTTGCTCCTAATTGTGATGTTTTTGTCGCCAAATCAAACAAAATACACTTATCCGAATGGGATAACTAAATGTATAGATTGTTAACTGTATCTTATGACTAAAATGTATCTATAAAACTTTTTAATTAAAAGAGGAAGGTTCTCATAAATTGCTATTTTTCCCTCTAATCATAAGGATTTTGCTATACATTATATTTTTTTTTTTGCATAACTCCCGATTCACTGGTAAATTTATTAACACTAAACATTAGTGTATTCGCGGTGATAATTGCTGGTAATTTATTTGTGAATCAGTTTTGAAAATCACTTAACCAAAGTATCAAAGTAAATATTTAATAATGCCCGATATTTATTCGGAATCATATATCGATATCGATATCGAATAGAAAAATATGCGACTCTAAGAAATAAATAAGATGAAGAATTACCTAATATCTAAATAGGAAAATTAGGTCAAAATAAATGAAAAATGTCCAACAAATGAAAAATATAGTCCAACACCTTATTAAATTTATTAGAATATTATATGTTTTTTATATTACAAATTTTGTGTATTTGTTTCTTTTTTCATAAAACATTTCTATTTTAATTAAAAATTTTAATTGGATTCATGCTTTTATTGTTGAAATATTGTTAATAATATTGACATTAAATAATTAGTTTAATTATGTAAATTATTCATTTAGAAAAACGAAATTTAGCTCAAACAAATTATAAAATATCACAAACCATTTTGAACTTTCTTGTTTTATATATGAATTAAAACGTAAAATATCGGCATTATGATATTCTTCGGCAAATAAATCTTACACGCAAGAATTATATCGGATTTCAAATAGTTTCTCAGGCTTCAGCCTAAAGTCAAGCTAAAGAATCAAAATTAAATAGCATTAAAAAAAAGCTAATTTTCCTGATTATCGCAGCAATGATAAAATTTATAATAATCGTTACGATAAATATGTTCTCCTTAATTTATTCTAAACATAATTGAATTCAATTTCATGTTCAAATGCATTTCATTGTGGTACGATTAAACAAGCGACACCGGGGGGAAAACCACAAATTCTTTAACGATTCTGTTGTTGGACACCGAAAACAAAAACCCAATGATTGACCGTAAAGCGTTGAATTGTTTTTTTGTATACAAATTCAAGTATACTAACAAAATTCAAATATAAATTTCAAGTGCAATATTTACAAAAAAAAAAATTTTTTTTCTTCGCTTTTTTTTTTGAACAACATATTTAAATTCAATTAAATTATATCTTATATATGAATATATTTCATGTGTAAAATTGTAATGAATAAATCAAAAGGCGTGTTTTAGCATCCTAGGTATATCAAGTATATATACCTTATTATAATATACAAATTAAATTCAATAATCAAAAAAAAAATTCGTCTTGTGAAAATTATATTTCATGCACTATATTTTTTTTTTATCTTTTTATGTGATATACCTATACAGAATATATAGGTAACTTTAATATGTGGAAAAACTTCAACTCATACAAAATCTCATATATACTTTTAAAGTACATATAACACTTTGTAAAAAGGAAAATATATTATATATGCGACATATGAACAAATAATGCATATATAATATATATAATAAGCAAAATAAAAAAGTATATTTACCTGTTTATATATAGTATGTGCGGGTTAAAAATATTATATCCAAAAATCATCATATATATATATATATATATATATATTATAATACTGAGAAATATATTATAATACTGAGAAACGATACTAAATATGGTTGTTGAGAATATATTTTTTTTCTTTTTAGAATACAAAAAAAGTAATATCTATTTAGAAACGTCAAAGAAAATAAATTAATCTTAATATTTACCTGTATATGAAATATATGTAGTTTGTATATTTCTTTTTTTTTTTTTTTAAATATGAATATATTTTGTTCATATGTATATGCGAGCTACTTCACTTTGTTTGATCGTTTATCTCGTATATATATATTTCATAAATAAGAATATTGTATATAGTATATGCAATTCCTATACGAAACTCTTATATATTCGTTCAAAGACACACCAATATGTTTTATATATATATAAAAAAAACAAAATTTTTAATATATCGTTGAATTTAAAGTTAAAAAACTTGTATATTATTCTGAAAATGTTTTATATATATCATTAATTTTTTACTTTCGTCCCGATGTAATTCACATTCCGTTGATATTTTCCTATTTATACCCTTTACTTATTTGTAATTTTGTCCTTGTGTATAGTTAAATTCAGTTTTACAAATTTCCCGGATCTTTTTCAGTTATTCGCACGAGTTCTCGAGCTCGGCAATTCAATCGGTTTTTTCTGATTCCTAAATAATAATATGTATATAAATGTAAATGTAATATAAAAGTTTTACCTTTAAGTACTTAATCAATTTTATACACTTTTTAACATTTTTACATTACATATATCCTTATATCATCTCTCTCTCGTACCATCATCGCATCATATATCGTATATCTTATTTATATTATATATAATATAACAAATTATTGTGTATATATACCTGCGAATACAGAATATAAAGTAATAAAATATAAGTGTTATTGCGGAAAAATAAATATGATTTTCCATATAGTAGTGATTTTTCCATATAGTAATTTTCCATATAATGATTTATTGAAAATCTATCCATACGCAAAATGAATTCCTTTATGTAATGCGCGAACTTGAACTAATGAGAATCTCTATATCTCTATATATATTTGTAATGACAAAACGTTTAAGATAATTTTAAATTATATATTTTGAATTTTGTATATACCAAAGTTTGTCTACATCTGTATAAATATTTCCTTTTGAACATACAGTCTTGTTGTAATGGATGTTTGTAATGTAAAAATGTATATATGCGAATTGAACGTATAATTTATATATAGTTTTCTTTTACAATTTCATATACATATATTTATAATATTTAAATTATTACGTATATAAAATATATAATATTTAAATTATTATTCTGATTTATTATAACAATATATTTGACTTAAGGACTTTTGTGTTGTGTATATAACAAAAAAAAAATATATCATATATAATTTCTAAGCAGAAAATTCAAATACATTTAATTTTTTTTGTATATATACTTTTAAGATAATAAATTCTATAACAATAAATAAGAATAATACATATATATATATATGACGACACAGATAATTTTTAAGTATTTTATATAAACGTGTAAAGATTTTCACATCTAAATTTTTTGACTGACTGTATAGTAAATTTTTTAATATTCCATTTATAGAACGCTATTTAGAATCGAACTTTCATTTTTTAATAATACCCGATTTAGCCTATTTAGAACTTCCATATTAAGCCTGTTCAATTAGTATTTATGGATATAAAACAATATAAATAAAGAAAACTGGGGGTATTCAAATATCATTTTCTTCATAGTTTTCTTTGTGACTTTTCCCAAATTAAACTAGAAATTTAATTTGTTTTTTTTTGCTATTTTTCTAATATTTCAATTTTAATTCTATTAATGGTTCTATTATAAACATCTGTTCAATTTGAAGCATAAAAATTCATTTAAATAAGGCTTGATAAAAAGATTTCCAAATTTCCACAAAATAATTACAAATTCACTTATAGACTTTCATTACTACTATAGAAATATCAGTTCTTAGATTTTAAATATTGTAGTTCTTTTTTTGGAATTAATATCACAACTTCTCTATAGCAGTTGATTAAAAGTATTTAGAATGTCATTCAGTTTTATATAGAGGTTGAAATTTTGGACTTTTAGGAAATTTTAGAATTTGAAGATTAACGATAACATTTGATATATGAATTTATATAAAAATAGATTATGATTTATAAAACGAAAAATGTATAAACAAATATTTTTAAAAAAATCATTCAGACAAAATTTTATTTTATATTGAAAGTGAAAAGATTTTTTTTTAAATAATAATAAAAAAACATACAAAAAACAAAACATTTATTTTTAATTTTATTGTAATTTTAACTCAATCACATAAAACTGGTTTGTTTATATATCATATATACATAATAAGATAAAATTAATTTTATTTTTCTTGTTTAAAAAATGTTAAAAACAAAACTTACATTCACCGCAGAAAGAAAATCTCTATAAAATTGATATCTACCATATATAAAAGATTTTTTATTTTTTATCTCTTATATATTTTTTTTAAACATGCTAAAACAATTTTGATTGTAAATAAAAATAAAATATAACCAACTATAGTTTTCACATTAAATTTTGTTTGTTGGGTGTGATAAAAATTATGGTGGATTTTACTTTAATGGTGATTTTCAATAAATTAATTTCAAATATGATTTGCACATGGATTTTTTATGATGCATTTTTAATTATATTAAATTTTAATTTTTTATATATTCATTTTATTAAAAATAATATCCAATTAAAATATAGAAAATTTCGTTGTTTTAACCGACTTTATTAAAAAAACAATTATATTAGTATATAATTTGTTTTATTCTCCTACAATAATACATTAAGGTAAAACAAAAAATAAATAAATATATCAAGTTTCTTTTTCATTCATTTAATATTTGAATATTTACTGAACATTTTTAATTGTATTTTGATCAATTTATTATAAATTACTTGTTTCGCGCGACTCTATCATTAAATATTAATTTTTTTTTATTTTGTTACTGCTGGTTTTGCTTGTTATTTTTTTTCTCTTAATTATAATTATAAAAAAAAACTCACATACTATATTTAGTCATATATAAGATAAACTTGACTTACATTTTGTTTTTTTTTTTTACGTACATAGAGTACTCTAATTATAATAAATTAATGAAAAGACAAACTGTAATAATACCTTATATATATTTATTTTTTTTTTTGCTATAAATTATTATTAATATATTGAATGCTAATATTTCAAAAATAAAATTTCCACTTTCGATATCTCAACAACAAAAAAAAATAAAAATTAATATGCATAAATAAAACTTGATGTTGTTTAATAAAAAAAAAATTATAAATACAAAAAATCCGTTTATAAAAGATATGTTTATATTTTAAATGATTGTGTTTTGTTATTATATACATAATTATTTTTTGTTTTGTATACCTGCATATAAGTTTGATGGTGTTTTGGTCGCGTATATTTATAAAAAAAAAAATTCCAATTACAAAATAGTATTGAATGTATGTAACAAAAAAATTTACAAAGCATGCAAACCGACCAACTTGACCAACTGGTATATATAAAACTATAAATTTTGATCATTTATTATATATGCGGCGGGTTGACATTTATATGAAAAGCGAAAATTGCCCTCTGGCCGAATCGCGGATATCCGATAAGCATAAAAATAAAAACAAATAATATATCTGTATATATATATATATACATTTTACATTCATATATTGTATATATATGTACTATATCATGTAGATAGGTAGATTCTTGCAATACACTCAGGTGCATAAAAATTAACGCATATTTTCATGATTTTATAATATTATAATATTTTTATATTATTCTGCATTCCCCATACTATACAAAAAAGATTCACCAACTCCCATTAAGTTTAAACATCTTCATCCTCACACTTTGGAAGGGAGTTTTTGATTGCATTGGGTTTTGAATTTATTTTATTATATTTTGTTTAGTAAGAAATTGTTTTTTTTCCGGTGCTTATTCGAACTGAATTTAAAGCATCTCTGTATCTAGTTCACATTTCATTATCTGCCAAGCCTCAATATCATATTTCTTTGCAAGTTGTGGATCAGTTTCAAAAATATGTCTACTTTAGTTCATTCAAATATATTTTGTTAAAAAATAAAATGCGGGTGTTTAAATTTTCTCTGCACCAGTGTTTAAATATCATAATTATATTATCATCCAACAAATAAACAAAAAAGAAATTGATATTGGAAATCAAAAACGTATTTCATATATTATATAAAAAAAAGCAAAAAGTGATATAGATTTAATAAAAATATGTATATTAATAAATAAATAATATAATTTATATATGCAAGGTATTTAAATTTATAGGTTTTTATATATTAAATGATGCATTTTCTATATATAAAATAATGCATAAATAAAAATACAGATGAATATAGACAAATGTATATATACCAATTAAAAATAATTGAGTGCTTTATAGTTCAAAACAATAAATGATTTTTTTATACCTGTTAATAATAATAAAATTAAAAATGTTTTAAATGCAAGGTACACAGATTTAGATGTCAAAAAGATGTAATTTTTTTTTTTTTTTGATATATAGTTGTTATTTATTACACTTTTTAAAGAGTATAACGATCAACAAATGTAAATTTTATGATTCATTATTTCTAATTAGGAGTTATTTCTAAAAAGATAATGATCGTATTTTAACGCATTTGTGATAAGTTTAACCATAATCATCGGTAATCTTGATATAGATTTTACAAAAAAATCAATACATTTTCCGATATAAAACTATATAAATGATTGTAATTAATATTCTGAAATTACTTTCATCTATATTATGACATTAATAATAGATTTTTTCATTTAAACTAAACTAATTTATCGTCACGTTTTCTAAACCCATAACCCATCAGTTTGGTATAGTAAAAGTGATTAAGTTTAAATATTAAATATATTGTATCAAATCTTTCTTTTAAGAAAAATCACCGAATCGAAAGCTTCCGGGATCAAAATAATATAATTTATATCTTGGATTTTCATATATTTGTATTTTCTTCAAAATTTGATGTATTTTGTCTTTTTTATTCTTTACGTGGAGATTCACGATACTAAACAATTTTACTGTATTGAATATTATATTAATTCGTGGATTTTCCCTGGGAGAAATATTACTTATTTATTGTTCGTGTGCGCCTATATACAACCTGTTAATGGTCCTTGCATCCTGCACTTATCCTTTTTTGCATAACAACTCAGAACTTGATTCTCGGGTTTCCAGCATTTTGTATTTGTGTTTCCCATTTGTCATATACATTTAAGATGAATATACAATTGTTTTTATTAGTTCTATATTGTAATTGATTGCCAATTTAGATATTTAATAACACACGGTATCTGACTTTGTAAGGATCATTATCATCCTTGTAAAAATTGTTTCTTTGTTATAATATTACCAAATTAAATAATGAAAAAAGGTGGTTTTATTGTATACTATACCGATTTAAGTATTGAATTTCAAAACAAAACATAAATGTTTTTTATCCATATAACGAAATAATGTAGTTGGTTGGTTGGTGAGAATTGCTATATAAAATATTAATTTTATTTAAAAATACAAATGCAAATACAATAAAAAATAAGTCATCAAAATTGCAGACGTATAAATCGCGTTTTGTTCATTCTATAGTATAAATGTAAACTATTAAAATGATTATGAGGTTATTTGGTTTTTCTTCTTTTATATACCTATTATATATACTTTTGCGTAGGTAAGTAAATTGAATTTAACAATAAAAATAATTTTAAATTAATTTCAAGTAAATTTCAATTGAAATGATAAACAAAACAATAATACAAAATATAGATTTTTTTTTATTTACCATATGAGCATATTGTTATTATATTATATTTAAATTATTTTCCTTTGAACAGCTATATATTTATTAATTGTTGTATTCATTTCATACATTTTTATATGAACTGAATAGATAATAAATTTTGTTTTATATTTGACATATAAAATTGTATTTATTATTATTATTATAATAAACAGTGATCGATCGTGGGTGGGTGCGTGTATACAAAAAAAAACGAACTTATACTATAGAATAAAAATTAATATTATTATTATTATTGTTTTGTATAGATAGGTTTTTAACTTTAAATTCAACATTTTCCTAAATTCATTATTTTAAAAAAATCAAATTCTGATATTTATTAATAAACAATTGAAAAAGGTTGTAAGTAATATATAATGACAAATCACATAACTTTATAAATTTTTAGGGCAAATGTTGTTGTTCAGAAATCAGCTATTTCTGCAATTTAATTTTCATATCCAGGTACAAATTGCTATAATCGCACTTGGAATCTTACAGTTTAAAAATTAATTCATCGAAAAATCCTTTTCTTTTTATGAAATACTGAATTTGATTTTTAAAACCGTTTGATTTGATTTGGAAAATGCTATGAATTTGAAGTTAAACCCCTAAATATGAAATGGTTTTTATTGAAATTGTAATACTTTTTACTTGTATCTCTGTGCAAAATTGTTTTATTGACTTTTTTAGAACCTATTGTTAAAGTAGTACTTATACAAAATCTATATTTTTTCAAATCAAATTGAATAAAAATCCAACTAAATTTAATTTTATTAACTATATACCATATATGTTATGAACTTGTGTCTGTAAAATCTATCAAAACAAATAAAAATACAATTTTTATATTACATATAATTTAGGTCAATATCTATATATCTGTTGATTGTTCCATCATTCAATTTTAAATGTATATATATTTTTATTTTATATCGATATATTTATATTTATACGATATTACGATTGGAATGAAGTTATTATTACTATAAATATTATTATTATTCAATTGATGAGGTATTCATTTAAAAAATAAATAAATAAAATGTATATATAGTATATAAATAATTTTACAATTGAATTGGGAATTAATAAAATTTTGAATATATATTACATGTTTTATAAATATATTCAATAATCAACAGTGTGTATATCTATCATAAATATATTAAATTAATTAAATATTATAATCCATTTATAACTCTGTGGTGTAAATGTTAAAAATGCCAACCTAAAATTCTAACGAAATTTTTGGGGGCGTGGGTTCGAATCCTATACTGAATGCATAAAATATGTTTTTTGTTTTCGATTATTTTTCGAATCTGAATTTTAACACAGAGTTGTATTTTCCGCTTGCGGTTGGTCGTACGGCTAATTACCGACACCGTAAAAGACAAATTAAGTAACTAACAACAGAAGGCTGTTGTTGGACGCTAAAACCAGATTGTTGGTTGTATAGCGAAAAATTTATTTATTTATTTAATCCATTTAAAGAAAATTCAATTTACATATAAAGCAAATAGTAAAGTTTTATTTAAATACAATTTTAAACATATTTTTAATATTATCTCTTTAACAAAAAATTTAACATATTTTTTTAAGGACACGTTGAATTTATATTGAAGTTTTTTTCTTTTCAAATTAACCTTTCAATATATAATCACATTTTTATTTGATCCAAAACTAAATTAGTTCAATCAGCAGATTCACACATTCATTCATTTATAAACATATTTATTTCATATATACTTTCTATTTGATGGAATTGGAATATAAATTGAACGATGATAAAAAATTGTTATTTTAACCTTTATATGGCATATATATTTCTATAATATGCAAGTGCAAAAGTATTTAAGAAAATTTATATTTCTTTTAACACTTTAATGGTATTTTAGTAGTAGTATAAGTTATCAATAATTTTGCTGCTTGTTGAATTATCTTCGTTTAATTATTATTATTATTATTATTATTATTACCACACACATCAATTAATGAATTATTTATAAATATCTTTGTGATTTGTTTTTTTTTTTAATAAAATAACTAGCAAATTGAATATATATAGTATATAGATATATAATAAATACAATAATCATAAATAATTAATCGCATATATGTTTGAGATATTTCTATTTATTTTTTTTTATGTCTTTATTTTGTTGTTGGTAAAAAGAAAATTTTTCATATATGATGAGATGATGAAGAGGTAAAAAAATTAAAAAAAAACAAATAGTTAACAAACACAAACACAAAAAATAAAATAAAAATTATTAGAAAAACAATTATAGAAATAAATATAGTAAAAAATTCTTAGTATTTATCTACGTTTTTTTTTAGTTTTGTTTGTTTGTGTTTTATTTGTTGACCATATTAAAAACATTACCATAAAACATAAAATAATAATGGCTTTCGCATTATATCTTAATGTAACGGTTATTTATTTCATTTTTTTCTGTTTTAGTTTTATCTTTTTTTTTTATTTTTCTACAATAAATCTTGTATTTCTTTTAATATATTATCAGTTTAATATATATACATAAAAGTATTGAACACAATAGTGGGTCAACAGACAAACACCGCAATAAGACTAAAGACTAAAAATTATCCTTTATAGTTTGTATGGTATTTAAAGAATTTCATTGGCGCGGTCAAAAGTGTCCTAATAATCAAAACGATAAGACAATTCTTAATAAGGTACACGCATAAAAATAAATGAATTATAGAACGATTAATTGTTTTTCTTACAAAAGTTTCACGGCAATGTCAATTTTCCAAATGTTTAATATATTTTCTTTGTATCATATGAAAATTCAATCAATTTATGATATTGTATCATAGAAAATTTGGAAATCGATTCGTTTGTTCCAAAGATATATGACCAATTTTCCAAACATAATGAACTGAAAATTTGTGCCATGTTTGTTATCAATAAAATATGACAAAACGATAATTAATACGGTACGGTACGAAAAATGGGCCACATTATTTTCTAAACTTAATTTTGAATAAAAATGAAGCGAATTTTCTTCTTCACAAAAATCAGAACTAAATGAATTTTTATATAGCATGGAAAGAATCTCAATGCGCTTTTATTCGCATTTTTTGCTAGATGGTTTCTTGAATTGTTATGTGCTTATTATGATTGCGATGGTTCTATATTACCGCGGTGGTCAGTTAAATATCACACCCATTTCTTGGAATGAATTCTTAAAAAGATCTAATGGAAGAAGTGTTAAACTGACTAAGGGAGTTTATAGAAATCAAAAACAGTAATACATAATTTCATAATTAATGTAAATAAATATCTATATTTTCTTTAACAAAAAATTCTGAACATAAAACGTAAAAAATTCTTAAAGTTAAGTGGTCAGGTAAATAGCACAGTCCACGAACGTTGGCTTTATTTGCATCACAAAATAAAAAATTGATTAAAAGCTGGTTTAATATTTTGTTGGGAAACGTTTCATTTTAATTACTTCGGCTAATCCAATACATTAATTTGTTGTCCTAACATTCACCGTTTTCATGCAACGAGCGGTGAGTTTGGATCAATATCGTGCATAAATTCTTCTTAAGTGGCATATTATCATCAGCCCATATTCCATTGCATATTCAAGTATGTTTTTATACATATACTGATCCATTTTTCCTTCTATTCTGTGTATTGGACGAATGTCATGCCAAGATAGCGCTCCCCAAACCACGATACTACCGCCAGCATGTTTTACTGTTTTTAATGTGTATAATGGATTGATGCTTTGATTACGTAGACGTTTTACATACACTTTTCCATCCGATCCACATCGATTATACTTTGTTGCATCGGTCCGTAACACATTTTTCCAGAAACTTATCGGTTTTTGTATATATTATTTGTACTTGTAAAACTAAAATATTTGGCGTAATGAATCACTGTGTTATTTAACTGTCCACTACTGTATATACATTAATATTCCAGTTTATCGTTTGAACAAACGATTTTACTTTATCATCCTTTTTTTTCTCGTCGATTAGCTAATATTTAAATAAATGAATAACATTTATTTTAATGGTTTATTTGATATAGACATATAATTGCATTATCTCATTGTAGATACACTTTTAATCAAACAAATTAATATTTAATTAAGATCGATAACCAAAATTATGTTCATTATATTTGGCAAAAAAAATCTACAATTACAAATCATTTCTTTTTTCATTTCTTGTCATATATAACTATAATATAGAAAAACAAACAGCTTGACAGATTAATATACCTCAATGTATTTTCAATTATATACATGAGATTGAATGTACTCGATAAAGAAAAAATGTAATGTATGTCAAATTGACAAAAATCTAAAATTATTATAATAATAAAAAGTAATTATATTAAAATCACATCAATTAAAATCAAAATCCAGTTCCGATTGAAGTGTACGATTAATAATATTAAATTGTATGTATGGTAATAAAATAAAAAAAAAAATTGTACGTGACAAAAATTAATTTTAATCTGATGTGTTTTTGCTCTTATAATATTGTAATAATTCATTTTTTTTTTGCATAATTAGATATATATTATATTGACATTTTATTATTAGCTATATATGATTTTATTTTTTTCATATTTTTAATCGCTTTTGTATATATACAATTATACTAAATTTATTATACCATATACATTCATTAAATTATTTTAAATTAGAGTTTACACACTTAATGAATTCATATAATGACAAAATATAAAATAATAATTTTTTGACTATATACAAAAAAAAAAAATACTAGAATTTTATTGTTGCGCTATATTTTGATTTTACGATTTGTACTCTTATACTCTTCTGAATCAGATTACAATTTGATATAGTGTCAAATATATAAATTCAACTTAAAAATAAATCCGATATAACATCGCATAATAACATAAGGAGAAGAAGATGATGAATTGCAATTTTATTTTGAATAAATAAAAAAATTCGCACATTTACTAAACATATATTTAATCGGTATATATTTAAAAATAATTTATATGATATTTTAAGTCATATATATATATTATTATAGTGTCGGTAGGTGTAGGTTTAAATTTGTTTAAAAAAAACACAAAAACATCACATAATAGGATAATTTATATAGAAATTTATAGATATAGCGAGTTTCCATTGACTTATTTTATACTATATATAATTGCCGTATTTAAAATTGTACGATTATATTTTTGGAAATTATATTATTAAAGTATATAGTTTATATTAGTAAAGTATATATAGTTTCATTGAATTGAATTATGTGATATCATTTTAATTTTGATAAAAAAATAGTCAAAATTGTAAATAAAAAATTATTTCATATTCAAATCAAAAGTGAAAATTTTGGAAATTAATAGGAAAACTTAATACTTTTCATTCTCTTCTTTATTCCATCTGTGGAAATAGACGATTTTTCTTGACCCTCGAAATATCTTGAGCCTCAGTTTCAGCAACGAACTCATTTTATTTGACAATAATTGTTGTACCACAGAAAATTAACATCTACTTTTGTTCTTTTAATGCATTTTCTCTATTCAATTTTTAAATATGTTTTTCTTTTTCGTAGCAGTTTTATTCTTACCAAACCAAAAAAAAAAATACCTGTCTATCGGTGGTCTATATTTGATACAAACAATCCATTACGTGGTTAGAAAATTACAATGATTTTAATCTATTATATTATTTTTATTTGATTAATTTTCTGTTCAAAAATATTTTGTATTTTTAATTAAAACCCTGAAGTATCTATCGGAAAATTCATAATTTCATATTAAAGTCATAAAACACTTTAATGTAAAAGTGACTGATAATAATTTTTAAAAATATTCATATGCAATTCCATTTTGGGAGATTTTTCATTATGATTTTCTTGTGAATCTCTATATCTAATCCTATTTTATTCTAATACATCATAAAAATACCTTTCTATCGGTGGTCTATTCATTCGTCAGAGTCGTGAATTGGTTATTGGAAAATGATAATGATATTCATCTATCGCCAGTTTTTCTCTAAATGTTTCCATAAAATATTTGTTTAAAAAAGAAGCATTTAAATGCATTTCGGGAAGTTCGCCGTCATAATAATCTCGGAAAATTCATATGAAAGTAATAAAAATTACCCCAGTTGCAATGAATGCTGCGTGTATGGAATGAAATCTGAAATTGGCGGATGGAAACTATAAGGCATACAATGATTTTTCCTAAATGAATGGAATTCAATTCAATTCAATGAATAGGAAAAATTCATAAACCAAAATTGTTCATTCAGTAAATCTACTATTATATCTATTTCAATTTCAATCACAAGTCCTTCTTCGCAGAGACTATATCGACTAATATTCTATGGTCATGGTCCTATATTCTCAGGTACATCAAAGCAGATTGTACAGGCAATGGAATAATTGTTGTAAGCACATATTTCTCTAATGCGGAATAATCCGATCTAAATAAATCTAAAGTATACTCAAACGAATTACACCACGAAATGAAAATGAATAATCAATAATAAACAAACAAATATATTATGTATTTTGTATTTATTAAAAAAAAAATGTTTTGTCAAGAGAAAATTTCACGTGATTATGTTGAAATCTCATGTACATAAAATAAAATAATATTATATTATGATTTTTAAATATATAAAGATATAATCAAATAATAAATATACGAGTATATAGTATATTGAAAAAAAATAAACAACAAATGATTTTTTACCTGTAAAATAACAACATATTAAAACATATATATTTACGTATGTTTAAAATGAAATGGTGAAATGAAGTAAACAACAATTTATATATTTTTTATTTTACAACAAATGAAATTAATTAAAATTATAATAGAGGTGCAGTCAATCGATTATTTTTATAAATTTATAGATATACCAAGCATTATAAATTATTTGTACAATTTATATATAGATATAGTTACTTGTTTTTTTTTTTATTATTTTCTTTTCTTTCTCATATAGCAATAAATACCTTTCTTATAGTTTTTTTTTCTTCTGTCTCTAATGATTATTTTTTTTTAAAGAAAACAAAAAAAATAATCATATCAATATCAAAATAATGCCAAAGTATTTATATATTTATTTATTTATAATGAAATAACTATATACCTATAAAGTTAATGGTTTATTATATGCTTATATATACACAGAAGCTTAATTGTATATACGCGATAGATACATAATTGAAAAGTATATATGCATTCATAATTAGCGATACAGGAAAAAAAAACACACACAATAATGTATGGGAAATACTTTACTTTATTATAACCTTTAGAAAATTTTATAAAATGCATTTATGTATATTGAGTTTCTATTTGATATTAGATAATTTATTGATTATATATCATATATAGAAAGATATAATTATTTATTAGTGAGTCAGTCATTTAATATATAATTTTTTCCAACAAAAAGACAAGTGTTTTTTTTTAAATTATTGTTGTTGTTGAAAATTTATTATGGGGGGTCTTTTTATCATTGTTTTAAAAAATAAATATTTTGATGTTTATTAAATATACTTTATAGTTATTATAACTCTGTGGTGTAAATGTGAAAAATGCCAACCTAAAATTCTAACGAAATTTTGGGGTCGTGGGTTCGTATCCTACTGAATGCATAAAATATGTTTTGTGTTTTCGGTTATTTATCGAATCTGAATTTTAACACAGAGTTGTATTTTCCGCTTGCGGTTGGTCGTACGGCTAATTACCGACACCGTAAAATCCACAAATTAAGTAACTAACAACAGAAGGCTGTTGTTGGACGCTAAAACCAGATTGTTGGTTGTATAGCGAAAAATTAATTTTATTTATTAGTTATTATTAAATGAACAAAGTGAATTTGTTAAGTATTCATATAGATTTTTGGATAGCCAACATATTGCGAATAAATGCATTGGATTGAAAGTTGTGTTAACAACTTAAGGGTTGTATATTGAATTTAAACGTGACCGATATTATATTGAATTATAAAATTCATTCAATAAACATTAACTATATATTATTCTTGTTGATTAAATGCACTTAGAATTCTCAAAGAATTTTGTCTTATATATTGATTTTGTTATTTGTTTTGATATCAACTCCGGTTTAACTAAAAAAATTTTAATAAAATACTTAAATAAAATACTTATCTATTGAAAAATTTATTATAATTCATATCCAATTTCATATGAGTCTATATTTATTAAATTTTTTTTATACATAAAACATTTTGTTTTTCTTCACATTTGAAAATCCAATCCTTTTTTGATTGTTTAGATAGAAAAAAATTTGGAAAATGGGTTTATATGTTCAAAATATAAAGCACCGGCAATTTGTAAAATTAAGCAATTTCCTTCAATGTTTCTTCAATGAACAATCAAAAGAAAAAAAGCGTAATAAAATTCTCTATCATTAATTTTTTTAATGGGTGTAACTTTTAAATATCTAATACTAATTGAAGTAATTCATTTTACATGCTGCCGTCACTAATTATAAATGATTTGGAAAGATTAAATCTTGTATAAATAGCATTTTGTTAATTTTCCATGTCTCCATGTTTAAAATGAGGGTTTATGAGGGTTTCGTTTTGATCATTTTCACTGCGAATTGATGTAGATGATGTTATTCATATTTTTTTACCATCACTGCTTGATTATTTATTATAATATTCATGTTTAAATTTTGAAATCCAAATATTTTATCAATGCGAATAAGTGTAAGATGGGCAAGACCTTTTTTTGCAGAAACCGTATCATACCTATATGGTAATAAAGGATACTGCTTAGTGTTGATTACCGAGATTATGTCATTTTACATTCATTCCTTTTCAAAAATTGTTATTCAACTAGATAGTATATGAGTTTTCAAGATGTCATTAAGATCATTAAAGTGATTTTCCTTTTCTATATAGTAAATTCTTTCGCTATTAAATCAATTGATTAACATAATATATATAATATATATATGATCAACATCCCGTTTGATTCCATAACTTTTTTCAAATTAAATTCAGCTTTTATTAATATGTCTAATAAGAATTTTATCTGTCAATCGATTTAATTTTATTGAGAAAACCTAAATAATTATTTATCGTACACGCATTTGATTATTTTTTAAATATATTTCGGTTTTTATTTATTCGATATTAATGATTTATTTATAATAAGATTTGAATATAGCATTGTATATTTTAATCTGATATTTTGCGATAAAATCCTGGTTTTTTTTTTTTTTTTGGTTTTGCCAAGGAAGAGGAAAATCCCTTTTCGAACTAATCATTAGATGTCCATAAAATGTATTGTTTTATTAAGAAAGAGCCTTTATTTTTGGGAGTATGTATCGTTTTCAGTCATCTATACAAGGTCCTATGTCTCTATATCTTTTAATTGAAATTGTTTCCTTTTAAAAATTAAAATTTTCCTAACTAACTATTTAATTTTATTGAGAACGAATGAATGAATGAACCAATGCACGAACGATATTGAACCAATTAATTTCCATAACTATTAAAAATGATATATTAAAAAAAAAAAATCAAATTTATCGTTTTTGTTAAAAAAAATTGTTATAATAAGGAATATATAATTTTTTTCATAAACATAAATTAAAATTAAAATAAAATTAAACCAAAAAAAAAAACACTGTACTTTCTATTTTATCTCTCTCTTCATCTGTATATACCTTTTTACAACGATTCATATGTGTAACAAAAATCTGTACTTAAAAAATAAAAGCAATTATTACAGTAGATATATAACAATATTTTTTTTACATATTATAATATATGAATGAAAAAAACATGCATAAAATAGCCCTGAATTTATAATACGTACGTATATATGATGAACAAAACATCATATACACAATAATATAATATATATGATCACTCGTATATGAATATGATATATATAAAATAACATGTAAATATTTTTTATATAATATGATAATATATACTATATGAAAATATTCAACGACATGAGTTAAATAAATAATGGAATTTCTTTAAATGAAATCAAAAGTAAAAATATAAGAAATAAAAAGGAATATATAAATATATTTGCAATGTGTATTTATATACCAAAATGTACATAATAAAAAATGAACATCATAAATTTTCATTGTACTAAATTTTAACCATATAGAGATAAAAAAATTTTAATATAATAAATGATTTTTCATCTTGTCCGAGATTTTTTTTTTTGTCAGACATTTTCAAGCATGAAGACACACACGCATACATACTATTTATTATATTATATTATCTGTTACTCGACTAAAAAGATTAAAATAAATAAAAAATTAAACATAAAGAAACATTAAATATGAAAGTGAATTTCATTCTTATATAAAGTTCATAAAAGTATATTTAAGTAAATATAAAGTAAAGTTTGCGTGATTTTTTTTTCTTATTTTTGGTTTTCTTAAATAATATATGATAAATATATTTTATATATATTATTTAAAATCTATATATAGAGGATTTTTAATAATATATAAGATAAATAATTATTTTAAGAAAGAAAAATAAAATGAAAAATTATTAATTATAATAATTATCTTTCTCACGTTCGTTTTATATTATATATAGTATAGTATAGTAGTAGTTCGGCTGTCATCGTCATAAACTTTTGAAAAATTTTTATTTATACACTCGTCTCGTATATGTTGAAAAAAGTTGAGTGAATTAGATTTTAAATAACTTTTTTTTTTTTGCTTTTGTTTTGGTATAGGTCAATAAAAAATAAATTCCATATTATTATTGTAATTATTATGTTGTTGATGTATTTTTTTTTTTCATCTTCTTTTTCGAAATTCATTTCTTGTGTTGTTATTCTTCACTTGTATATGTGGTGTGTCTAGTGAAATAATAAAATACCATTTAATATAATTTATTAAATTATATACTTTGGTTTTTTTTTTTTTTTGAACCAATTCTCTTCCACATAAATCATTTTGTTTGAAATAATACATTATATTTATATATATATGATAGAATGTAAAGTGTTTTTGTGTTGTTTTTCCTTTTCAAAAATATAATCTGTGATAAATCGTTTTTGGTGTGTGTGTGTTTTTTGTTGTAAATTATATTTTAAAATAGAAATAAGAAAATATAAAATTTTGAACTTTCAAAAAATTATTGCTTTATTATTATATATATAAATTATATTTTATGTATGATAAAAGATGCAGTTTTTCTAGACAATTTTTTTTTTTCTATAATACTTTAAATTGATTGATTAAAGAAAAAAAGCGTCGTGCGGAATGTAAAATAAGATGCTATAGAAAAAAGAAAGAATAAAAAAAAATTATGGTTCGCAATATACAAAACTATGTATGTATATATAAAATTGTGTAAAATATTTATTTTAAAAGACAATTTGCATGGAAAATTTATCTGTTTGAATGTATAGTGAATTTATTAAAGTAATTAAAATACAATTTTATACCTATCCGTTTATAGTATTAAAAATTTATATAAAAACAAATATATATATAAAAATTGCAATTTAGATCGGGTTTTCCATCTAAATGTGCTTTCACATGTTTGAAAGGCATTGTGGAATTTTTATTTAAAATCCATTGAAGATGCGATATCTGTTGAATATTCGATTAAAGTTTCTTGGGTAGATCGAGTCAAAAAGGAAAAGTTCTCAAAAATTCCACAATTTTTAGTATATTATTCCTTTCTGACTGAAATGAATAAATTCACCCATAAGGGACTTTAATCGAATGTTCTACAGATACCTTATATCATTTTATCATCTTCAATGAATTATTTTTTCAACCAACTAATTTTTGTAGAAATTTCTTTAAAATCTTGTAAACCAATCGTTTTGAAATGTTTAATAAATAGATACTTAAAATCAATATCAATATAATCATCAATGGAGAAGATGATCAATTTATTATATTGGACAATAGATTTACTCGAATAGGATTAATCAATGGATTTAGAGTTCCCAATCATTTTTACCATTTGAAACATGTCGATTTTTTGGTCAATTAATATCTGATAGAGAGTTCTTTAAAATTGGTATGTAAACCAATCATTTTGATTAATTTTACTTGTATTTATAATTCTTTGAGGATCATATGGTTTGCTTGAGACATTGATTAATTCAGAATAGAGAATTTTACAAAATTTATTTCTTTGTGTGATTTCTTAAAAATTCATTAACCAATAATTTTTAAATTGTTGCCAGATAATTATTAGTATTAATAAAATTATGATTCAGAATTTAAAGTTTTCCAATCATTTTTACGTTTTTTAATGCATTTTAAATTCTGACGAATTGTTGGTCAGAATTCAGAATTTTCCACGAAGTTTACATTTTACATAATGTATTTTTTATATGACAGATTTTCTTATTTTTGGCTACAATCGATGATTGGTTTTAGGGTCCGGACAATAGCCTTCTGTTGTTAGTTTCACAATTTGTTGCTTTTTTTTGTACGGTGTCGGTAATTATGACCAACGGCATGGGAAAATATTCAACTCAGTGCGAAAATTCCGAAATCCGAAATTAAGCGAAAATCATATTTTATGTCTTCAGTAGAACTCGAATCCACAACATCAAAATTTTGTAAGAATTTTATCTTTGAATATTTATCAATCACACCAGAATTCAGACCAGCAATTGAATTTTACCAAATCAATTTTAGTTTAATTGTTTAATTGGATTTCTACTATCCCAGTATTTATAATTCCTTAAAATTAATCTCTTTAAAATGCTATACAGGTTTCCATATATAATGATTAATTCAGAATTGTCCAATAATCATTTTAATAATGTTAACCTATATTTATTAAAATATAGAACTATAGATAATCCTTAGTTTATTACTGGAATCATATAATATTTGTATCAAAATAACTGAATGAATATTTTCAAAGATTTTTAAATCATATATGGTATATTATTCAATTATTCATACAGCGAAAGTTTCAAAACAGTTAGATATTTTAAAAAATATTCAAATAGATATTTATTTTGAGACCAATATAATTATTTTTTATATGATTTATGCTATTTATTAGATACATTTCTATATATTATTTACTCTGAATATAGAAAAAATACCATTTATTTTTAAAAATATTAATAAATAAATAAATTATGTTTTGTTTATGTGTTGTTGTCCTATATTAAAATAAATTTAACACACATACACAAATGAAAATTAGACAATAAAACTCAAATATTTCGTTAAATGTGGGTGATATCAAAAAATAATACTTTTTTTTTTCTTTTATTTTAATTTGTATTGTTGTGTTGTTCCGTACATATAAATTATCATAAAATATATACTATTATTATATGTGGGAATAACAAATGAAAAAAAAAACAATGTAAAAAATGCAATTTATTTTTACTTTGAATACAAAAAATTATCTTGGTCATATTTTATTGATAGAGTATATATAAAATATATTATTGTATATAGTAAATAAATTTATTATTTTATATACATTTACCTTTTCTGAGCTCTTCTGATGACTGCCCCAAAAATGAAGTGCCAATATCAAAATATTTATTTGCTGTATGTATCATTTTATTGTATATTATTATAAAGTTAATTTTATATATATATGCATGAATAAAATATACTATATTATTATTATTATTATTATTATTATTATTATTAATAATATTATTGTTATGGGTATTTTGTGAATAAATAAATAAATATTTGTATATCCGTTACGTGTGTATTATAAAATGTATATTTCTTCGCGTACCTGTGAATGATAATATATTTATCTATATTGTTGTATTATATGGAGTTTATAGAGGTGGTACTAATATAATTCTATTCACATCTCATCCATCATAAAAAAAAAAAGGTATATCATATTCGTTGTTATGTTAAACTATATAAAATATATTATTTGTTATGCATATCAATACAAAAAAATAACAAATACTAGTAATAATAATATAATATTATAATTATATAAAATAATATCACTTTGTGTATATATACAGAAATATATAAAAATGCGATAAATTTCTGGAGCAGGTCATTCATTATTATATATACCATAGTTTTACTTTTTTTTTTCTTGTCTGTATTTTTTCTTTCTATATACATATATTTATTTTCACATTTTCTGTTTTTTTTTTTTTTTTTTAATTCTTAAGTGTAAAAAAAAACATTTCAATAACATAAATAAATTATTAAGCACGTGATAAATAAATACAATTTTTATATATAAGTACTTATATGAAATATGATTGAATAAATAATTCCATATAGAAAACTATATAACTGAAAGGTGTATTTTCTATATATTATGATATTATGCATATATTATGTTTATGAGAGCATTAGATTTATGTGAATGTGCATATAAAAAATGTACGAGTCAATATATAAATATTTTTTTTCTTTATAGCATATACGCGTTTATATAATAATAATATATGGTAAAATTACTTATTCTGTAATGATAACCGCGATAAAAATATGTATGTTATCATTTATTTATTTATTTATATGGTAAAAATAACACCATACACACCTGTCTATATTTTTTTTTAATTTTCTATTATTGTACATATATAAAGTACTATTTACTATTTTATTATACGAATTTTTTTTTGTATATAGATTTTTTATGTATTTTTTTTTTACCATTTGTTATATTCACAGAATGATCCCATTAGATGGCGGCAGTTAGCCAACATGCAATGCGGCGTCATCCAGGTGGACCATTGGATAATTCCAATGTTTATGGATCACCATATTATAATGGACAAATTCATTCACATGTAAGTAATTTAAGATTTTGATATTATTAAGAAATTATTATGATAGTATATATATCAGAGATGATTCTTCGCGAAATATTTTTCTATTCCAAAAATAATGTCTATATTTGTGTTATTTATTATATAATATTTATAAAACTATATACTTATCAAAAATACCCACACACTTTTAATGATTTAACAAAAATAATTGTATTTATAATATTTATTTTATGTCATTGCGAACCGTTTTTGGGGGAGTGTTTTATTAAAAATTAAACTTACTATTAAATATAATGCATTTACTATAATCTTCTACGTATACTAAAATCCTACTGACCACCACTCTGACACTTTATGAATAACCACGGTTTTTAAACAAATTATTGAATTTTTCTCTAAAGCATAAAAATACCCTTTACTTGTTTGAGGTTCGGATTCATTATTTAGTTAGGAAATGGCAACAATTTCAATATAACTTTTTTCAACGAAAAATATTTTATATTTTTTATTTAAAACCGGTAAATTCTCGGAAAATTCATATTAAAAAAATCATAAAAAATGGGTTTTAACAAATTAAGTAGTGATTTTTGAACGTTTTAAATTACATACAATAAAATTTAGGGGTTGCAATAAAACCTTTATATATATATATATAACGACAAAATTTACTATAAATGATTGTCCATTTTATTTGGATGCTTATCTGAAATCCAATCCAATGTTATTCTTTGGATTTTAACTAAATAGAGCATAATATATGTGAAAAAAGGTGTTTGGTATTCGGTGATCTCAATTAGTTATAAGATCTGTTAAGGGGCTAGTAGTTAACATTGGGTTATCTTCGACTATTTCCGATGAAAATTATAAAAGTAAACTAATGAGACTGCTGCTGGTAATTTTTAATAATCTTTTAAAGTATGTAATGAAATTTCATGACAACTGAACTGACAACTGACAACTGGGCAATGAGAATTTTTACTAAATAATGAGATTATCATATTGATTCATTTTCTATCTTAAACTCTATATACAATATGTTGGTATTCTTATATGTAAGATAAGAAAACCTTTCTATAGGTGGTTTATTCATTCATAGATCCATTGACTGTATGGTAATGAAATGATGATGATTTTAATATATCGTATATTCTTAACAAATTTTTATCTAAAAAATACCTGATATTATTTTTAGCGATATCTTGCAATATAATAAAATTTTGGGGGGTGCGATGGAAATTCTGGGAATATCGAGGATTCCTATCAAATTATTATGCAATTTTCCCAATGATTTCAATCTGAAATACTATTAAATGTTCTGATATAAAAAGTCAGAATCGTTTTTATGAAAATTCATCCCCATACTATTCCTTTTTAGAGACAAATATACCATATTATTCCATGTTGATTTTACAAATTTGTTAGTATTTCTAATTCAAATTCAAACAAAAAAAAAGATCCTCATTTTATTACATTAAATTTACAATGAAAAATTTACCTTTATACATACGAAAACCTGTCATTATCTGCAAAATTATAATTATGTATACTCTAGAGATGATAGCAAAATTCTTTTTAATTTAAACAAACAATTAAAATATATGTTTAATAAAATCAAAATTCAAGGATTTATAAAATACATATATCATTTCAAATTATATTTGCTAATATATAAAATGAATTTTCTCTTTGAAAAAAAAAATAAAATAATAATATACCATAACAAAAATACATTTAAAATACAAAAAGTAATTGCAATATATTTGACCTGACCGCAAAATTTTTTCAATTAATTTTATGTAATAATATCAATTAATGTTATGATTTTCTAAATGTTAAGATGTTTAAAAAAAGATGTATATATACAATTATAGAAATTGATTGTTTTGAATTTAAAAAAAAAAAAACCACAAAACAGGTGTATTAAATTTAAATTAATTTACAAAAATTAACATTAACATAGAAAAATCAATGTCAAATAAAATTATACTTAAAAACTTGTAAAAAAATACAATACATAAAAATTGGTATATTTAATTTTATTAATAACATTATCTATTTATGATGCTTTGTTAATTATCTGATTTCCCACAATTTAAATTTTAATGAATACACACAATAATAATTATACAAAATATGATATTCAAAATCATTCAAATTTTTATATTAAAAAAAAAAAATGTAATATTGAATTATAGAAATTATAACAATGAAAAATAAAAACATCATTCATTTGACCTTTTCTCTTCATTCAGATATATACTGAATATTAATTTTAACTTATTATTAATATAAGAAACAAACAAAAAAAAAATATATAACATTAATTGTTTATGAAGGTCTCCTCTATTAATATAATATAAATGGCAACATTATCTTTTAGTTTTCCGAATTAAGAATTAAATTCAACATCCGTCAAATAATTTAATTTATATATTGTTATGAAGATTCATTAATAAAATATTAAAACAAAACTAAAACATTAATTAATTAAAACAATATCACAATTTAAGCACTTCTTCATCGAATGATTAATTGATGATGAATTGACCTTAAGAAAATTATCAATTTTACTATTTTTGTATATGCATTTGAAATGAAGACATGGATTTTTTTTATAATAATAAAATAAAATTAATTTGTATCTTAACATTTTTACACCTTAAAAGTATTTTATTTTATTTTTTAATAAAAATTTCGTTTTCAATTTAAATTTTCTTTTTTATTAAATATTTCTTCGTTTTTTTATTTTTTTTTATTATCAAAACATCATATTTTTTATCATATAATAATCTTTTTATACAAATAATAAATGAAAACAATATAATATTTAAAAAAAAAAAAAGTACACACGATTTCACTCTTTTCATAATAATTATAATAATGAATGGAAAATGTTTAATTATGTGTAATTTTAATTTTACCCATCGCATTTTTATAAGACAGAGTGAATGCGCGTAAAACTTTATTCATTAAATTTATGTATGCGGTAAATAATTTGACTTGATTGTTTATTTATTTTTTGTTTTTTTTTTTACCTTTTTTAATTACAAAACAATTATAAAATCACTTTGACGAATGTATTTATAAATGATTATAAAATAAATAAAAAAAAGAAAAAAAGTGCTATGTCTTGTATTGTATAAGTTTTTATGCGTTTGACATTGTTTTGTTTTTTTTTTTTATACTATTATTATTGTTAATGTTAAAATTTGATATTAATTCGCTATATATATATATATATATATAGAGAGAAACAAAATAAATATGGTCATCCTGTCTAATATTTCCTGTCCTAATATTGATATTAAATTTTGTGGTTTATAACTGGCTCATGGCTAACAATTATTGTTAAAATAATTGACCTATAGATTTTAAATGTTTATTACCAAACCAAGACATTAAAAAGTTGATTTATTGAGATGAAAATGAATGGAGATATTATTTTAAAGAATTTATCCGGAATTTGTTAATTTGGATGGGAAACTCTAATTAAGATTCATTTTTGAATTATGTGATCTTTTTTTTATTTTAAATACATTACATTTTCTTGTATTAGGAAACATTTTATTATATTGATTTGATTACTAAAAGTTGTGAATTTAAATTAAAATTTTATAGTAATAATAACTAAATTTTTTTTTTGTTGTCATTTTATTTTGACTTTTTTTTTTTTTATAATTTTACAATTTATTATAATTTTATAATTTATAATAATGTAACGCATGTATTAGTATTTAATATGTTACTTTTATAGTAAATAAATAAATAAATAAATAAATAAATAAATTACTGAACTGATTTTTGAAAGATATTTAAAAAAATTCCATGTACTTAAACAAAAATATTCAAATCGATTGCGAAAGTCGTCAGTGTATTATGAAAATACTGACCTAGAAATCTTGAATCCTCATTTACTTATGCATGCTTCTATTTTGTAAATGATTAATGATCAAATCAAATTAATTTGATTGCATTTTGTTAATAGTAATTAGAATTATCAAATTCTTTAGGGTTCAAAATAACTAATTTTACAAGAATTGAGTTTGCATTAAATTCTAAAAAGCATCTATTCAGAGCTTAAGAAATATTTAAACAAAATGTATAAAACAAAATACAAAAAATATAAGAAAACAGACCCACTTTAAGAACATTAATATCAGATGATCTCTTAAACGACAATCATAGATTTTTTTTAATTCAATGATTGATCTAAAGATTGTAATTGTAACTTATCATCAAAATACATTTGCGTGTATGGACAAATAAAACCAATTTGATTGATTAAATTACCACCAATAAAAAGAAAGAAATTATTATAGGAAGGATAGACAATTTTTTGCTATTTCTTCCTGGTTTGGTTTAAAGGAGAAACCTCCTTCTATTGTATTTAAATCAAAATAGTCCCGAAAAGATATTTTCTTATTTGCGAGTTGAAGCAGTTTTTTTTGTCGTTTTAGTGCCCGGAAAAAACCCTTCTGAGTTCATTTGTGTTTGAAATAGAAAGTATATATCTATGAAGAATGAATTTTTTGCTAAGCGAAAGATGTTCTTTGATTTGTTTTTAACTTTATCGTTTTCTGACCATGGTCTGTAAAACCAATATGGAGATCGGAAACGACAACGAATGTAGCCTGTTTATATTTTATATTTAGAGATACAATTATTATAGACACAATTTTTAACTCCTTCTTATATAGGAAGAATTTTCACTATAAAATGTTAATGATCTTGTTTTTTCGGCTTTAGTATTTTGATTAAAAGGATCGTTATAAAAAAAAAGTACCTCGGTCGTACTTTATAATTTTATTAGTATATAACAATGAAATTAATTATACTGATCCTTCTTATAAATCTCCAGTTATTTAGAATTAGATTTAAATCAGATTTTTTTATGTTCAATTAGATAAAAAAAAAGTTTGTTAATATTTTCTTGATATTTCAACCGTTAAATAATCCAAACATAATTTATCCGTTTAAGATAATAAATTCTGTATCCATAACAAAATCTAATTGTTTTTTTTTCTCTGAATTTCATTCTTTATATACATTCTTTATATACCTTATTCATATTTTTGCTTTATTTGTTGTTTTATTTATATATTGTATAATTTTTTTTTGTTTTTTGAATGAGTTGCATTTTAAATTCATTTAATGCGATATGCATAAACACATACAAATACAGTCATTCTTTATATTTTAAAAGTATTATGAACTTTAATATATTGAGCTCTAATCGCGTAAAATTGTAAACTCTGACTAAAAATATACAATATAATAAATCAAAAAATATCATATGAAATTCTGTTTTCGCGACTGAATGAGTTTTTCAACACACATAACTTTTCATTTCATTTGAAAATAAATACTGTATATTACAAAAAAAAAACTATATAACTATTTATAAGATATTTAAAAACACAAAAAAAAAAATAAATCGAAATACCTTCCGTGTCCAAATAAATAAATAAATTTAATTATATATTTAATTTTTTAAAGTAAAAGTATAACAAAAATTTTTTGAAAATAAATTAAATATTTTATTTATTGTATATATAATATACATCTAGAAAAGGTGAGATTTGTTTTTGTTTGGATTTGTTGGTTTGTTGATATCGAATCGAATGATTTAAAATATATATCGATTGATTGATTGATTGATTTTGATATGGCAAATAAATACCGAATAAAATAGTGATATTTTTCTCTTTTTTATGTTTTTTTTTATTTATAATTGCAATTATGTTGTAACATATCAGATTGTGGTACATAAAAAAATTAATGTATTTCCTACATTATATTTATCGTCTATTTCGATATGCTATAATTTTTAAACATTTATTGTTTAAAGAAACAATTTAATATATACCATAATAATAATTATCATATTTCTTTCATTATTATATTTTTTGATGTGTTATTAATCTATTATTTGTATATTTATACTATTTAATTCAATAGTTCATAATTCTGTAATTATTTTTGTAAATAAATATATTTATATTATTCCTATATACCAATTCATTTCGAAATGTTATTTCATTGTATTGCAATGCAATATATAATATGTTAATAAAACAATTTTAAAACAATAAGTTGTTAAATAAAAATGAAAAATTATTTAATATTAATGAGATGAATGAATGAATGAATTGATGTTTGTTTGAATTGTTATTATTCATATATACAAGATAGAAAAAAAAAAACATTTAGAAAAATAAAAAAAATAAAAATTGCATTTAGTTCATTGTATTATAAAAAAAATAATATTATTATTTTTTTTTTCCATTTCATATTAAATTCCCTTTCAAATAACAACTTCCTCTCACTTTTTTTTTTTCATATTACAATGTTATTATACTTCTTCCTCTTATCAACAATTCCAAATCAAATAGGCGAATATATCATCATAAAATAATCTACAACATGATTATAGAAAGCAATATTTCAAAAAAATGTTTTTTAATATTGATATTTGAAATTAATTAAAAATTCTTTGTTGATATGCAAAAAAAAAAAAAAAACCAAAGAAAATAAAAACGTTTACAGAAAAAAAAATGTAAAAACAATAAATAGATAGTAAAGAATTTAAAAAAAAAAAATTGATGGAATTCATAATTTCATTGTATTTTGTAATTTTATTCATATTTTTAAAGAAAAAAAAAACACAATACCTAATTATTCTAATTTTCACATCAATAAATAACATCCGCTGTTTATATTATATTAAAAAAAAACACCAATTTAATTTGTGTGTTTTTTTTTTGTTAAAAATATAGATGCGATTATCAATTTCAATACCTTTATCTCTTTATTATTTTATTTTTTTTTTGCCAACTGCATACACAACATTTTAAATAAATAGCCAATTTATGCTTATTAACAAATATCAAATTTCAAATAATTATTCATTAAAAATGGTATTTATTTGATTTTTTTTTGAATTGGTAACAAATTGGTAAAAGATATATTAATAATTATTTTGCAATCATTTTTGAATAATTTATCGAAAAATGCTATTGTTTATATTGTTTGGTATTATAGGTAGAAAAGATATAATATAATTGGTTGTAATGGAGCTTAGTTTAATATTTGTTTTTTTTTATGTACATTATAAATTTATGAATTGAAGATGCGATAGCGCGGATATGAGATATATTTTTTTCTTAGGATGTTAATAGAATATATAGTTAATATGTTATTAATGAAAAAGAAAATTTTTTGAAGGTAAAAAACAAATTGAATATAGATTTTAATGATTTTGCATAAGATGTGCATAGTTATTTCAAAATGCCAAATAGTTTTGTATCATATTTTAAAATAGAGTTTCGAAATATTTCATTTCTTTGATTTTTCTGTATAATAAAGCAATTTCTTAACACTTCTTTTCTTAAAATATACAGATAAAAAATCTTTATCAGTTTTTATATTATAAGTAAATGAATGAATTTTTTGATTCATTTATAATAAATAAATTTTGATTATATTTACTTGATTTTTAACGTTGTTTTACCAAAACTGTATTTCAATTGTATAGAAAACTATATTCACTCTTTGATTATTCATTTAAATCTATTCACCAACTTGACCATGTTTTTATTTCCGAAAAATTGGTTTATTAAACATTTTCAAACTTGTTTACCTGTGATTTAATATCCCATCTCATCACAACATACCATTAAAAATGTATGCGTTTTCGTTAGATTTGCATATGAGCACAATTCGAAACACATCGCACTGAATGAGTTAAAAGGCTAGTTGGGAAAAGATTAATATCATATTGTGAAACGACATCCGCCATTGAATCAAAAATATCGCGAAAAATACAATTCTTATACAAATAAAGACAAAAGTTCTTTGCACATCTTTTTATCTGCGCCGGTCAAAATTGCTTATTATTTCTTCATTATCAATATAATGACAAGCCAAAAACTATAATAAAAATCTAACCGTGACTGACACATTTCGCTTATACAATTTAACCTGAATGAATGAATTTAACCTATTTCAAATTATGCGAATGATCATTCCACGAAATGATCAGTCTGTTTGATCATCTTTTTTTAACTGTTTGGATGTTCGAATAATTACTAAACTAAATTATGAAATATTAAGAAATTTATCACATCGATTCATTTGAATCACTGAGAATGTGAATAATATTACAATTCATTTTTGCTGTATATACGTATTAAATCTCTATACATATTAAAAACGATATATAATTTAACTATATATTCATTGTGAATTGCGTAATTGCCAAAGTTTCGCAGACCAAAATCAAAAAGATTATGTGTTATGCGTTCGAAATATTGAGTTTATACTCTTCTTAAATGTGTTTTATACCTCTTTTATAGCTTCGCTATTAAATTCGCCGATTATCAAATTAATTTTCACATTTTCAAAGATATCTAATGGAAACTCCAAGGAGTCACCAAGCTTTAAATGATGTTCATTAAACTATCCATACTATATTCGAATTATAATAAATAAATTTATAACTTTCCCTTGAAAAAAAAAGGTAAAAAGTTGGCGATTCCAATACATAATACATAAATATGATAATTGTGTTATATATACATATATAAAACTTTCTTGTGCCTGTACAAAAATATAAATCTATACAATAAATGATAAGATAAGACATATTGTTTAACATTAAAATGTAACAAATTTGTTATAGATAGACATATGCATATACTGTAATGTATTATATAACACAAAATACAAAACAAAAACTATATTCTAAATTTAATTTTGATAATACATACATAAAATTCAATTAAAAAGGTTACAAATTAAGATTGACATTTATATATATTTATTTTAGTATATGTATAATAATGATACATAGAATAAATTTATACTATATTGTAGATAGATTTTTATTAAAAACAAATATTCCATATATATTCGTTAGAATATCTATATCTATAAATAACAATTTAATGAAAGGTATATTAACATCATATATAAAGGCCTCCTATTTATCATAGACGGAGATGGGAAATTATTAGTCGTAGTATATTTCCAAAAGGATAGAATATTCTTAACGGCACAGAAATTAATTTTCTGGAAAATCTATATTTTTTTTTTAATTACAACCCTGGGTTTTCTTTACATAATTTAAAAATTAAATCAATTTTTAATATTTCATATAGAAGAAAATTTGAAAATCGCCTCATTGGTTCAAAAGATTTTCAATCGATTTTCCATTCGAGTTCAGTGCAGTATTTCGCAATTTGCTAGAAATTTGCGATACTGCAGTAAAGGTGAACGGCCAAAATCGACTATATCTTTTGAATCAATGAGTCGATTTTCAAAACTTTCTTCTATGAAATCTTTCGAAACTGATTTAATTTTCAAATTATTCGAAAAAAAATTAATTTGTGAATTAAATAATTTGATTTTTTAGGCATGTGTCCTATATCCTTTTCGGGTAATATGACAAAAACAAATTCCATCTCCGCCTATGCCTCCTTATATATTATATAATAAAGATTACCTTAAAAAGGTTATATATACTTTAATAATTTTTTGACGATTAGATTATTTTTTTTAACCTTAAACATGTTTTATGCAAACCAAAAAAAAAACTTAAATACGTTGAGTTTAAAGAATCTATAGAAGAAATATTTATTTATTTATTTTTTTTTTTGCTTTTTGCGGTTGATGACCATTTAATTTTTATCTGTCTGATGATGTCTATACTAAATAAATTCTATATATTTACATCAAAAATTATAGATATAACAACTATAAATATTTTGATATATATATAAGTTTATTATTTTGATATTGCGGTTATTGTATATATCTATATAGAGAAAATGCTGATCTGCATGCTGATATATACCTTTTCATGCACAATATAAATTGTATAACAAAAATGGAATAAAGAAAAAAAAAAAAGAAGAAGTTAAAAAGAAGTTTAATGTTTAAATAAATTCTATATATATTAGTAGATGTTGTTATATATATCATCGTTTATTAAATTTATTGTATCATACATATTCTTATATATATATAAATTATACATGAATAGATCCAAAATGAAACCCATGTCAATGTCACTGTGCATGAGAAAATTATTCTCTATACTATACTAAATTTAATGTGCATATATAGATTTTGGATATATTTATTTATAGCATCTCATCTCTTCTTTTGTATATATACATATATGAATTCTATATATATATTCTATAAACTTTTATATATTATATTTAATATAATCCTTTTTATTTACCATAAAATTCTTTGAAAAATATATTTCTATATTGCCTTGTTTGCGCCTCCTAAATCCTCCTGTATACATTGTATTGTTATATATAGACATTGTTTGTAAACGCGTATATATCATTTTTCTTTTTCGGAAAATATTTACTAAATTTACTAAATTGTTAAATTAAAATTAACATATTATTATTATACAATGTGTTATGGATATACACATTTACAAGACGGTTAAAATGTGTTTTATAGCATTGTTATTAGCATCTGTGAGTTAATCTTTAATGAGATAAACGCACCCCTTCCAGACAACATACCGGTAGATACCCCTATATGAAAATGTATATATTTAGCTTCTTCATTTAAATAAAAATAAAATATATCCTACTATAAGGAAATTGATCATGAATATAAAATCAAATTTTTTTTTAATGTTCATATATTCATATATAAATTAATATTCCTGATATAAAAACAAAACATTGAAATGTAAATATATTTTAATTGAAATTAACTTTAAAAAATAGAAACAACAACAACAACGTAATAAACCTTATATTATAATTATAAATATTTCGAAAATAATAAATTAATGAACATTATATAGTATAGAACGGTAGAACTTATACCTTTTGATTAAATTTTATCTAATATACATGTGAAAAAAAAATACAAAATCTAAAATGTAACTATTTTTTTTTTTTGTTTTTAATAGTTTTATATTTTATTTCTTTAATTATATACATATATTGTTTTTTTTTACAATTTTATGTTCTCATCAGTTATATTTTGTAGCATCAATGTAACAAAAACCAACATAAAATAAAACTAACTTTATATCTACTATTATAATAATATGTATATAGAAAAGCATCCAACATATATTATATACTACTCTAACCATTATTATATCGGACACCTGCTATTTTATTCGTATGCTCGATTTTGAGATGCAAAAAAAGGACTTTAAACCATAATTTTTTAATCCTTCTAATTTTATTTCATAAAATGATGGTTTTAGTTAAACAATTGCGCAGACAGAAGTAAAAAAAATTTGTATTAATTGTAAAAATTCAATTAATTATGGAATTTATTTCAAAATGATTCAATTAAAAAAAAAATGTTGACCTTTATAATATCGGACACTTATATTATACGCCACTAATCTATTTTGTAACGCCTCCTTTGGCCTTTATGATAACCGCCATTCTCTTAGACTTGGTATTTACTTATTTTTTTGCATTCATCCGGTGTTTTTGTATTCTTCATTTCAATGATTTTTCCTTGGAATTCTTCACTCCTTCAATTGTAACTTTCTTATAATTTTTTAACTTTGTTTTTTATTAATGCCCACAATGACGCTATTTTACTTAAATCAGGACTTGAAGATGTCCATTTATAAACATGGATTTCTAAACCTATTTCTTTAGCTTCCAACCAGTTCTTAGTTGCTTTAGTGGTTTGTGGTAGAGCAACATCTTATTGTCTGATATAATAATGGTTAGAGTAGTAGAAGAATAATTAAATTACAAACAATTTAAATGGTATTTTATTTTTATTTTTATGACATAACTTTTTTTTTCTTTTTTTTTAACTTCATAAGCATAAAATGTTTTATGATTTGTTATAGTTTTTTTTCTTTCTTTTTTTTGATATGTTATAAACTTTTTAATCTATACTTTCTCTATATATGTCATCTTCCGCTGAATTGTATTTTAATACCTTTTTTTTTTATTGTTTTTATATTTAAGTTCATTTATAAAACAAAAAATGTTTAAGAATTATATAAATAAAGATTTTTGACTGATAGAAAACATATAAAATAATAAAATAAAACAATGTTATTTCGTGATGATAAATTTTAATGATATACTTCTTCCACACAAACATATCAGAGTGTTGAAACCATCCATGTTCGTGTTTTATTGATGTGTCCGCTTATGCATTTCGGGGTATGCACAATTATGATTATATTCATTCAAAGGTTATCAAATTTAAATTTAGTTAGTGATTTTCACCAAACAAGTTTGTTCGTATGAAATATTTAAAATATCATCGCTAATCTATAAAAAAAAATACCGCAATACCAAAGCGAAAAGTACGAACACTGTATTTTGTACAGATCCCAGTACAGATGATTCAATTCTGAAATGCTATTAAAGAAATATTTATTTCACTGAAACGAATCCCATTGAAAACGAACTCTGAATTCAGACAGAAAAATTGTTATGTGTGAAAATACCTTAAAAGTCAATCTACACTTACGTAATAATATAAAAAAAAACTAATACTAGGGAAATGGTTAATAAAAATTTGATAATATACAATTGAAGTTTAGTTTTTGCGTATTAAAAATATATACAGGAAATTTTTTATTATTATTTGATTTTATATTTAATTGTATATATATTTTTTAGTGGTTAAATTACGACTAGATAACGACTAGACATTGTCAGAATGTAAAATAATTTATTTTAATAATCATTTGACGGTCATTTGTATTGTTTATATAGAGAGAGTACATGTATGTAATATAGTTCCTTTGTGATATTTTATTACCATAGTTTAAAAACGGATATAATGAATAGAATTTAATTTATTAATTTAAATAATTTAATTTTTATATAATGATAATATATTTTATTGTTTAATCGTTTTTTTTTATATTTTACAATCAACATCCATCTTTACTTTTGTTTTAAGATTACTTATTCACGATCACTTTGTTATTAACCGATAATCAAAACTTTCAGAGTTCAATCTAACTCCGCTAACGTCGTTAAAACATTCCCACATCCATTAGGGGGGTCATGGGTTGAAGTTCCTTAACCGACATTTCTATTTTTTTTTTTTTTTTTTGTTTGACGGCGAATCTGATAACAAATTTCCGAATTTCATTCCACATTCATTGATTATGTTTTTTAATAATGATTTTATAATTAGAGAAAGATTTTGCATGTCATATGATTTCTGAAAGCATTGACATTGCGCAAAAAATGAATAAAATACCTTTTAAAATAACTACTCTATATATCCATACCCCTATGAAATGCAATCGTAAACAAATTAAAAGCTTGTATAAAAATATAAACACCTCTAAATCTCTTCTAAATAAAACACATAATTAAAAAATTTATTTGGTGTAATAAATGCCATCATCCAGAGTATTTTATTTATATTTTCAGTTTGTAGTAAATCCGATAACATATAAAATAATGATTGTACAAACATAAAATAAACATATCTTAAAGTATATATTTGACATTTCATATCGCAATTGTGTGAATGCGATATACAATTTTTTTTTGTTTAAATGATATTGGAATAGAGAAAAAGTTTTCAAAAACAAATTAAAAAAAATATAAAATTTGACGATGCATATATATATTAATGGCATAATTAAATGTGTCTATATACAAATAAATATATATAGTAAGAATATAGACAATGAATTGGTAAACAAAAATAAAATTAAAACACTACATGCGACAATTAAAAAAAAAAAAATAAAAAAAGGGTTTTCATAAACAATGCACATATAAGTGTGTATATAATACACATAATAATATATTACATATAATTATTTTATGTATATTATATTTGCTGCATTAAACAAAATTTGTTTTGTTTATATAATTTAAATTTTAATTAGTTTTTTTTTATATTATTTTGTCGTGTTTTTATATTTATTTTTTCGATGTTATTATATTTATATAATTAAATAGTATATTTTATTTATTATATACGTCGTTTAAACACAAATAAAAAATTTAAAATTCATTAAAAACATTTTCTCAAAAAAAAAAAAATAAATAAAACACAAAAAATAAATTCTCTTAAAATTTAATGAATGGTAGAGTAAATAAAATTATTAATTGAATTTTATACATACATATATATATATATATATATATAGTACATAGAACAGAATATAGATAGAGGGTTTATAGATCCAAACAGAGTGGTATTTTTTTTGGAATATAATAGAACTCCCCTTAAATCATACATCATTCTTAAACGATTATCCTAAGGACGTCTTTAGTTTCATAAGTTATCTACAATTCGTTATAAATATTTGGTAAAGTTTTCAAAATAATTGGTAAACCAGTTTTCAAGAAATCGCAATGAAAAATTGATTAAGTTAACATTTTTATAAAATACATTTCAAATAGAAAATTATGAAAATCTATGCGGGAAACTAATTAATTCTAAATTGATCCTGCCAAATAACCTAATAAGTCTAATGTTTTGCAGAGATCATTTCGAATGAAAAATAAATATCTTGGAAAATACGTTCAAAACGATTGGTCACGGAAAGTTTCAAGATATCGCTCTCAGAAATGAATTTGTTAACATTTTCCATATAAATTACATTACAAATCCAGAAAAATTCAGTGGAAATTCTCAATGCTGACCAAGTCCATTCAAGAAAAAACCCATTAAATATTTTACAGAGATCATTTAGAATGCGTTATATGTATCGTGTATAATTTTCAAAAGGATTGGTCAATGAATTTTGAAGATATAGCAGTCAGATATTTATTTAGAACAAAATTTCCATATAAAATACATTAAAAATCGTGAAAATTCGGTGGAAATTCTCAATTCTGGTTAAGTTCGCCCAAGGAAACCCCATCCAATACTTAACACAGATCATTTATAATGTATTATAAATATCGTGTATAATTTTCAAAAAGATTGATCAACGAATTTTAAAGATATCGTACTCAGAAATGTAGTTTGTAAAAATCGTTAAAATTCTTGGGTAAATTTCATTTCTGACTAAGTTCGACCAAGGAAACCCTATCCAGCATTTTACAAACTTCAAATTGTAATGAATTTTTAAATATAATGTATAATTTTCAAAAGGATTGATCACGAAGTTTCAAGTAATCGAAAATTTTGAAAATTTTCCATATAAATGACATTAAAACTCTTGTAAAATTCTTGTAAAATTTTGTTATATGACCAATTTCATGCAGGCAAAACCCCCCTCCAATACTTAACAGAGCTATTCACTGAAATAATTATTACGTAAGATAATTGATTTCCTACTAAAATATTTGTTTTAAAAAATATTCATAATAGGAATCGAACAAATCTTGTATAATTCTCAATTCTGTCCAAGTATATGTACAACAAAACTTCAAGAAATGTTTTACAGCGATCATTTAATATTATAAATACCGTATATAATTTTCAAACCCATTGATTAAATAGTTTTTAAGAAATGTCAATCAGAAGTTAGTGTGTAGTAAAGTTTGTTTCTAAATATGAATACATTTCAACGCGTGAAAATTCTGGGAATATTCACAATTCTGAATCAATCGATCTAAGGAAATCTTGAAAGTATATACCCTTTATACTTTTAAATTGTGTACCCCATTTTTTACATCACTATACGACCTAATTTAAATGTGCATTCGATGCATATGATCATATGATAGATATGACTCTGAATATTCTGGGCGTATATTTATAATAGATATATGAACTATATATTTCAATACTTTGTATATAGATACATGTATGAATATATTATGGTTGAATAAATTCTATAGAAATTTTCAAGTAGTTTTATATCATTTAATTATATACATATGGTAAAACATTTATGATTATAAAATATTTTACTATACCTCAACCTCTCTATATATTAAATATTAACTATATATCTATAACATTTTGTACACAATTTGTCGTATATACAATATAATATAATAAGAAAAGGTATTTTTATATAATGGGAAAATATATATATTTATTTGGGCATTTTCTCAAAGTAAAAATATTTATACAATAAAAGTATTATATTAACTATATATTTTATATTAACTAGAGTATATAAAACATGTACTATAGATTTTTTGAAGTAAAACGACAATAATAATATTTTTGTATATAAGGAAACAAACAATATATTGTTTAAAATATTATTATTATGTATTTTATATAAAATTTGTACTCTTTACTTTATGTAAAAATATAAATTTTGTAAAAGACTTTTAAAAAAATAATGCATATTTATATATATGTTTCATAATAGAATACTATATATACAAATACATCTATATATATAAAGTATATGCAAGTGCACAATGACATAAATTTCTTAAATGTTTAACATATTCGTTACATGTTGTGTTATATTATAGAGCTGCGATATTCCGATTTTATGTACCATTATATGTATATAGAGATCCATACCAAATATGTACATTTTAATATATGCAAACACTATAGTGTATAAAATGTAAAAATAATCGTATACATTGCCCCAGCCATACAGCGTAGAAAGAATAAATTATGCATTTAGAATATATTTAAATTGTGTTTTATTCATTCTATAAATATATTCTAAATATACATATATATTTATATTGTATGTGTATAGATAAGAATTTATGAATATCAGATTTCGGCAATTTATATATAGGATTGTATAAAACAGAAAAAATGTTTTCTTTATATTTTATTGACAATTGCCAAAATTGTATTTATTTATAAGAAACACAATGCAGAAAATCAATAGTTGGGAGTTTTTCAATTTCAAATTCTATATATCTTATTCTATGAAGTCAAATCTTTTGTTTATATAAAAAATTTCAACCACAATACTTCCGAAATGTGTTAATAAACAAGTTTGTTTAAAGATAATGCCTTAAAAAAATTCGATAATTGATACAATCGATAAGCTCTCACACAATTTTCTTCTGTTTTAAAACTGAAGAAAATGGGTATTTGATAGTGTGTTCATTATTTGGATTCGTTTATATTTAAAGAATCGTTCTGGTGAGGGTCTTTATATCGAATGATCATTTATCTAGACCATTTATTACGTCCTCTGGTGTACCGCCTCAGGATTGTAAAAGTATGTTTTTATGCCGGTGATCGGGTGATATGAAAATCGATAAATCAGTTGTTACTCTTAACGCAGCTCAACCACTTCAATCTGCTCTTTATGTGGTTTCTATTATTTGTGTTCTCGTAATTTGTTAATATATTTGTTAAAAATGGACAAGTGTAGAGTTAAACAATTTAGCGTATAATACGTACACAATTATTTTATTCATATCATATAAATGCTAATTTTTGAAATACTTTTGGGCAAAACTCTATAGGTTTGGATGTTAAATTAACTTTCAAACTATAGATATAGATTTTGTAATAAATAGGGCTAACGCGGTTTTGACGTCTATTCTATTATTTGTTGTGGATTGATTAATAACATTTTTTTGATGATGTACCGCATTATTGGATAAATTGAATTTTAAATTGAATTTTCGTTGTCTTCGATCAATTGAATTCTTTAAAATTGATTTCCATTATACCAATTACTAATGTCCAATAATTATTATAGTGAGTTTTTAATTGATAATAATGTAACGTTTGAATTTTATTTTAATGTTGGCTTAGACATACACTTGTTCAGAATTGAAGAACTTACCAACATTTCTATGGACTTTTGGAGGCGTATTTTGTATAAATGAAAAGATTTTATGAAATCTCTTCACTTTTTGATATGGATTTTTGTTATTTGAACATTCATCTTGTTTTAAATAGAATAATTTAATCAGATATTTACAAGACAACGTATAGATAATCAACATAAAATCTTAAATGGGATTATACCTGCTGACAATTTGTTATAAATTTAGAGATTCCGGGATTTGTATGTAATGCGTATTTTTTATAACGATTTTTGGCTAATTCAGTTTCCAATCGTTTTGAAACATAAAATAGATATTCATATAATTCATTGAACAGAAATGATCGGTCTAAATAATTGAACTTTCTCGCTGAAAATCGCACAAACTCAAATAAATCTATCTGCAAATGATATAAAATATAAATGTATAACTTTTACTCATTAATCAAAATTCCTTCTTATCCTTTATCCTGTAAGGAAATACACTTGAGAATTTGAATTGAGAATACTATATAGTTGATCATTTGTAGCCGGATGGCCTTATCACCTTATTGATTGTTATATTCACTTTCAGAGACCCATATCGATTGTACCTTTTGATGCAGTTAAATTATAATTTAAATGGGGATACATAAACTATAGATGATGATATAATAAGATGCAAAGACTTTTAAACATATTTCAAACTAATGTAAAAGAATATAAATGCAAATTAAATGAACTTTAATGGTAGAGATTTTAATACCTTTTTTTTTTTTTAAAATATCAAAAAGATTTGCTTCCTTTTTATCAAACAAATGCATATAACTATCGTCGTATATTATCATAATACAATTGTTCTGTGTGTTTTTGATTTCCATCTTTGGTACAAATAAACAATTCTATATCGTCGTCGTAGATGATGATACAACTACAAAAAACAACACATCTTTAGGCAATGTAATCTATAAAAATACATAAACATAAACATATAAATATATTTTTTTTGTACAAAATTCAAATTCTATATGTACAAAAATAAAAAACAAAACGAGAAAACACAATATAAGAATAAAGATAACAACTACGAGATACAAAAAATATATAAATAAATATATACATTATGCAATTTTTGTACCACAGATTACAGATTACAGATTAGATTACATATAGTTTTCTAGATATCTATATTTTTATTTACATATAGTTTTCTAGATATCTATATTTTTCGCCTATACAATCGACGATTGGTTTAATAGTGTCCAACAACAACCTTCTGTTGTTGGTTTTTGAGAATTTGTTGATTTTATACGGTGTCGGTAATTAGTCGTACGGCCAATTGCATCGGAAAATAAGCAACTCTATGGGAAAATTCATATTCGAAACTATTATTTAATCATTCCGATGTGATTGAATGGAATTTTATAATAAAATGAAATATGTCCCGGTTGTAAGAATATTTTTGCTGTAATGCAATCTTATTTTTTTTTAATCCATTCTTATAATGTAAACTAATTATAAAAAAATAAACAACACAACCATGAAAAAAGTTTTTTTTGCATAAAATTTCGATTTCTTGGTTGATTTTGTATGACGACGGTTACTGAATGGTAGATTTGATCCAAAATCTGAATGTGATTTTCCTTGTCTATATTCTAGTAACTTTATTACCAAACGTTCATTTCAATCTAAGCTCTTCTTTAGAGAGTTATCGTGTGTATATCCGTACACAAAAAGACAAACATACAGACTGTCTGATGATAGGTTTTTAAACTTAGTTTTGGATTTTTTTTAGAATGGCTATAGGAAACTCTGAGTAAAGTAATTCAAAGTGCGTGACTAAAAAGGTGTTTTCGAATCCCAAATTAGAATACTCCGGGTCTCCGTTGGTTATGTACCGAAGATCTGTATTAATAATAGTGCTTTTAATAATCCCATCGATATATAACTCGTACACCCTTTTAATGTTCCAAACTGTCCGTCTTATAAGTATTATTAGTCCTCACTGTCTAAGTAGAATACAATTTATTTTATATATGACAAATAATTGATTATTAATAAGTAATAAATCTTATTCATTTTATTACATATACAATATATAAATACCGCGCAAATTAAGTCTTTTACTAATATATGCGAAATTTATTTATAAAATAATAAAATGTATTATAATTTCTATATATTTATAAAAAATATTAAATTTATGAAATGAAAAAAAAAAAACAGCAATAAATAGATATATAAATAATAAGTAAAAGGGGAAATTCTTGACCCATATATTTTTTTGATCGATTTATAACAAAAAATTATGCTATTGGTTGTATATAAATTTTGAATATTATTATTATATTTTATTCTATGTTATGTAGTATAAATGTGAATTATGTCTGCGATGTATCTATCTATCTATCTATAGACCATGAATTGAACTATAATGCATTATAAAATATTGTATAGTATATCTCACAAAATCGCATTTATAATAGTAGATTTTGTTAGATATGATTACACCATATGCGATCATATAGAAATATTTATATATATACATTAAATACAATTGTATAGAATAGCCATATATAATTTGCCAGTCATTGAATACGCAAACAACATTTTGCTTATTACAGATTTTTTTTTATAAAAATATTGATGTATCTACCATATAATTCTTGTGCATTTTAGTTTTTATTTTTTCATTATTATAATTTACAAATTGTCTATATACCATATATTGGTATACATTATTTGACGTGTGATGATAATCGTTTTAGCATTTAATAAATGCATGTATGGTATTTTTTTTTCTTTAAAATAATATTATAATATGTTTTCAAAATATCAAAAGTTAAATTTTGTGGTTAGTATATATACTCAAAGCGAATTACCTAATAAACCTGATGGGAATGATTATTGTAATTTTTTTCTTTGACTGTATATACCAAAATTTTATTTAATTTTTACGTTTTGTTTAATTCATTTTGCCACTATAAAAAAGTATTATAATATATATTGTGAATATAAAATATTTCATTCAAATCAAATCACAAAGGTCACGATTTTTTAAGAAATACATTTTTTTTTATAAACTAAAAATAGAAATATAAATATAAATTATAATATTATAATACCATTTAGTTTATTTTTTCGTAACTTCATTTAGCTCTGTACTTTGTACGATTTACATAAGATAGATTATTATTATTATTATAATATTAGAATTATGTAATGAATAAAATATATATTAATATTTATGTGTTTTGCTTCTATACAATCTGCATGATATATTATAGATCTTTATATTTTGTATTGTGGGCATTTTTAAAGTGTCTCTTTTTTAAAGCATTTAATAAAAACAATTTTAAATTATGTGCTTTTGTTAAATATTTATTTTTAATTTACCAAAAATATGCGTATGTTTATTATAAATATATTGAAAGACCTCCCGCATAAAAGGTAGTGGGATTTAAAATTTAACGCATTGATTATTGTAAAAATATTCGATTGATTTTGGTCATCTGGAGTGCACGTCAGAGACGATGTATTACAGCGAAAATGCTTATTTTACGGTATAACAATTCAAGATTGGAACTGGATTTTAAAATTTATTATTTAATCTGTTTTCATTCAGATATTTTTTTTTCTTGCAGCCTCATCCAAAACATTTAAATTAATGAATAGAATACCGATATAGAAAGGTCTATTTTTTCTATCTTTTAAAGTATTGTATAAAATATTGTAACTTAGAATTTCCCAAGAAAATCATTGGAAAAATTGTAATTATTTGATGAAAATCGTCGTTAATCACTCAGAAAACTTTTCATAACAATCCCATTCAATTTAAATTCATATTTATTATAATTTAATATTTTTTAAGTTATCTTTACCTTACCTTAATTGTAACACAAACTATAATGGTTCTAAACCGCCAATTTTTTCGTATTTTATATCTTTCTATATTTTGAACCTGTCTGGTTCATAAAAATATTTAAAAAATCCTTATATAGAATGCTTTTTATAATATCGAGTATAACAAATTACCCAGACATTGTTAAATTACAATATAAAATCAATTTTTAATTTAAATTCTTCATTATTTCTCATTTCACAGATGATATCCACGCCCACCCAACTACAACAACATCACAACAATAATAATAATAATAATGATAAAGTAAAAAAATCATGGAGTCAAAGATTAAAAATTACAAAAAATGATAAATTAAATGGTCATTCAACATTTAATGATGTGGTGACGGGAAACGGAACAATAATAAATGGCAATCACCATCAAATTCCATATGGAAACGGTTCACCACAAATATTTTCATCAAATGGAATGAATTATACAGATCCATGGTTATATGGAACAATACGTGGTATCCCTCCACCACCAGCACCACCGCCACCGCAATTAATTCATCCCGTCCAACAACAACCGCAACATTCGCATCCACAGCAATCCACAGTTTTTATTTCAACAATACCAGAAATGGCTGTTATCATTTGTTCATGCCCGGAATATTTGAATGGTACAAAACGTAATGGTGATATGAAAAAACCTCAAATATGTAAAAAATGTAAAGGTTCACGTTTACCATTAAAACAAATTGGTGGTACATTACGTCTGCATCCAACCGCGGCTCTTCCATTAATGCATCATCCAAATGGACGTGGTGGTACCGTTCGTTTACCAGGACCATTAGCAATGCAACATCATCAACAACAACATCATAGTCAATTTAATACATTATCAAGTAAAAGTATGGTAAAACAAAGACCATCAATATTTAATATGCAACAAATTGATCCATATGATTTAATGAGACGTTCTCGTTTAATGTCACCCGAATTACAAACACAAACCAACAAAACCAATAATAATAAATCATCAACAAAATTAATACGTGCAAAAAGTACAAGTCCATTGCGTGGTCGAAGTCGTAGTAAAAGTGCTGAAAGAAAAGGTGACGATGATAATAGTGGGGTTAGTGATGGAAATCCAAATGAAATGGTTGTTGAAAGGCGAAGTCAAAGTTCTAGTAGTCGAACGGTTTCATCCAAGTCTTCTAATCAACAACAACAACAACAACAAAATTGGATTATTGATAATTTTGATCGGAATTCATTAGATAGTAATAATGAAAATACTAATAATACAACAAATGATAATCAGCAATCAAGACGTTCAATATTAAATTGTGACATAAATGCATATGAATTGATCTCAAAAATATCACATAATAATGAATTTTCACCAATCAATGATGATTTCGATGATGACATTATGTATAATATGCATTCGAAAAAATATGAAAATATTTTATTAAATTCAAGTCCGAATAATAAACAACAAAATGGAGGACAAAATCAATTAGAAATAACAGCTGTAGCCGGTAAACGTATAAGAGTATCCAAAAATAATTCTAATAATGTAGAAAATAATAAATTTATTTATGAAAAAATTAATATTAATGATAATAATAATAATAAATTGATTAATTATGGTAATGATAACGATGATGATGTTAATCGTAAGGATGGTAATGAATCAATAGATAACGATGTAAATATTTTAGAATCTAGTCCAAAAAGTGATTTTATTTTAACCGAAGCATCATTATCACAAATTTCTACATCGATATTATCGGCAGCAGCAGCAGCAGCAGCAGCAGCAGCAGCCACTGCCACTGCCACATCAACAGAATCCGATAAACACCATTCAATAAACAACAACAACAACAATAATAATAATATACATTTGAATTCAACAACGAAACAAATAAAATCGATATTAAAACGACCAAATTCAATAAATACTACTGAACAATCATCAGATTTTGATAATTTAAATACTAATAAAAATAAAATTGTTAATAATAATTTATCATCCATTGATAATAATAATTCAATTGTAATAAAATATAACAACAGTATTAATAATAATAATAATAATAATAATAAAAATAGTGATAATAATATTATTGATAATCAAAAACAAAAATGTGATGTTGATGGCAGTACGTATAGCAGCAGTACCAGCACTCTCCAAAGTCAAATAAAATCAAAAGATAATAATCGTAACAATGATAACAGCAACAACAACAAACAACAACGAAATTCTGGTACACAATTTTATATACCGATGCCACCAAATCGTATTACAAAAAAAGTACAATTTTTAGTTGAACATATTGTTATTGATGATGATGCTGATGATAATACATCAGATGTTGGCATTTCCGATAATTATGATGATGCAAATCATAATAATAAAAGTGGTGAACGACAGCCATCAGCAATGAAAATTAAAAATAAATCCGGATCCGGAACGAATAATAATAATAATACGAATACGAATACAAATAAAAAGGTATTAAATTATCAATCGGTTAATGTACAAAAAACAAAAGCCGTACAACGTAAAAATAATTTATATGATAAAAAATTACAACAAGAAATTAATCATCAATCATTAATCATCAATGGGAATAATGAAATGGCGAAAGATGAAAGTGTTATTATAATCACAACTCATAAAGACGATGATGGAAATTCAATTAGAAGAACAACAGAAATGCCAGATTCTACAGAATTCGGTGAGTAAAATAATTTTTTTTATTATCATTACTTTTTTTTTTGTAATAATAAGTGATAAGATTTAAAAAAAACACAGAATTTTACACTTTATAAAATACAATTTGGATAACCTGTAATTCTATATTATTGGTGGTTAAATATTGAATTTTTTTACGTTGTCTGTCAAATCTTCCCGTATGAAGCGATTCTAATTTTGCGTGAAAGTTAAAAATAACAGAGAAATATGGATAAAAAATATGTTTCAAGTCTTGTCAGTATCAGATTTGTCAGAATCTTGAATTTTGCTTGGTTTTTTATCAATCAAATAAAAAGTTAATAAGAAAGTCGTCCGAGAGATTTAGATTAAGATTATGGGAACAATTATACGTTCTAATTATAATATGGAAATTGAAACTATATAAGTCCAAATATTGATTTCAATTTCAATTTCAAATATTGAGAATTGAATTGTACAGTTTCGTAAAATTCCTTTTAATCCTTTTATACAACATATTTAAACCTATTTATACCTGTTTGTTTACAGTAGAATATCTTGAGCTGAAATTCTTTAACCACACATAGAACCATTTTCCATGTTATTTATCATCAATCACCTTTTCGATAATGTTACAAGAAGTAATTATTGATATACTTTTCTTATGGAATTTTGGTATGTACTCAATAATTTTCGTCTTATACAAATCAAATTCAATTTAATTATATTTAATTTTATTTTAATAAATATTTTCAAAGGTTAGGAAACACAAAAACAGTGTTCCTTATAACATTTCCCTATTCAAAATTCTATTCAGAAAATATCAATTATTATACATACTTCAATAATAAAACCAAGAATAAGAATTGAAATCTAAATAATTTGTAACGCCTCATATTTTATTATTTACACATACATAATTACAATCTTATATGTGATATTGTTATGGTCGTCACACCTTGTCTATGTTTGAAATTTCCATATCCTTCAAAACCATTCAATATCATTCAAATTCAAAATTCCCATCATTCAAAATAAACAATTTTTTTTTATAATATGGTAATTTTATTTAAATAATTATTATTATAATATCACATTGTCCACACGTTATTATTGATAAAAAAAATTCAAAAGGCAATTCAACAATTGTATTTTTCTGTGGGTAATTCTTTAAAATTATCCAGAATAAATTTTGTTTAATTTTTCAAAGGAAATTCTGTATATTTTTCTGTTGGAAATTTCGTATGATTTTCTTAGAAAATTCTGTATAATTTTCTGTAGCAAATTTCTTGTGAAATTAAATTCTGAATTGATTATTGCTATAGAAGTTTCTCAAATGTATAAAAGTGTCCAGATTTTTGTATCATTACAAAACCTTCGTTAGGCCTGCCATTGCTATTTGGTTATAACATAATGTGTTTAATAACAATCGAATTATTTTTCTTTGATGCATTAATTATTTCCTGATTTTATATAAAAAAAAAAAAAATAACATCAAAAATATATTCATATGTGTGTTATGTATTTAAAATTATAAATTCCATTTATTATATATACACGAATTATTAATAATAATTCATTTAAATTTATTTCATTGTATTTATATTTAATGAATATATTGATTATTTTTGTGTAAATTTTATTTTTTATGCTGGAATATTGTTAAACGATATTGTATATAATTTGTGATAATGAATAAAATTGTCGACTTATTCAATTCGATTTGTATATATAAAATGCTTACAACAGTCTTTATTTTATCATTCACAATTCACATCCACGTATTCATTCCTCTATCACGATCATCCAGTCAAATATGAGTGGTGATTTTAATTTTTGAATATCATTCGGAAATAATTGCGTGTTTCATTCATCACCCTGATCGATTCAGTTCTAAACACTGTGAAAAAATAGAAAAATATTATCTCGAGATATTCTATTTTTATAAAAAATCTGGAAAATGATAACCACGTTCGGTAGCATCCTTGCAAAATCGTTTTAACGGTTCAATTCTAGACCGAATTTGACACCACTTCCGCGGGCTATCATTTAAATTAAACAATTTAGCCTATCTTCTAAAGATTCGTACCCATTAAATTACAACTTGTATAATTGTTTTTTGAATTCATATTTTAGTTATTTCTACTAATCCATTATATCCTTTTGATCACTTAATAACCTAGATAATAATAAAAAAACAAACAAACCTCTCTCAATTGTCTAAATTAAAGAAACGAAATTTGAATCATTTTCCCCCCCCCCCCCAAATTGTCAATATTTTCAATGGCGATTCAAAAGCTATCAAATAAAATTAATGATTTCCATATTATGAGGAATATCTTTATTATATCACAGCCACACTTAAGATGTTTCAGTGAATTTCAGTGAAATTGCTACATAAAACCTCTATTTACGGCTATGCATACATCCTCTTAGGTGAATTCCCTCGAACCCTTCTCTAAATAATATACTAATGTATTTGTGAATGTATTTTTCTTGCATTCAATTGAGTTTTTTTTTTCCGGAATTTTTCTTTATAAATTTCATAGTAAACGGTGACATTTTGGGGTACAGTCGTCAGAGGAATGGAGAAAACATTTCTGAATCACATTTGCTATGCTATATACTTTCATATTACTATTATACACTATATAAACATTGAATGAATGCGAACTGTCAGCGAACCAATGACTCATTTATTACTATAATTATATGCATTTTACAATTTGGGATATATCAATGATGAATTGTACAATTTGTTCAATGTTTGAATCATACCAAAAACTACTTTGACTGTGAAACTGGCAATGAAAGATTTACAGTCATGACTCATGATCAATCGCTCCACCGTCAATCACCATTTCTTTTAAATTTCTCCCATCATTTTCAAACTATACATTTCTGATAATATTTCATAAAAAGAGCAAAATTAAATGTACCTCCTTCCAATAAATCGCAGATCCTGTTTTTTAATAATATCGAGAAAAACGAGAACAATTTACCAAATTACCTTCTCGTTTATTATCGATATCTTATTCCTGAACATAATCTCGATCCAAATAGATATTATTCTGATGGTTAATTATCTTTGGCAGTTGATATGGTTAATATCTTTGGCCTATAGGATTTGGATCATCGTTTTAACATCCTATAGGAGATTTAATATTTAGATTGGTTTTAAATACCATTCTATTTGCCCACTAAATGCTTGTTGGTTTGAATAATCTTCAACAAATCTGAATGGATTGTATTCAAATTTATTCATATATGAAATAAATATATTACTAAAAATATATATAATTTAAATCAAAAACTTTAAAATGACCTTTAAAAATGTATAATCACTTTAATAATCTTTTCGTTTCTGCATTTTTTTTTTACTATTCCAAAATAAATGCTTCCGTTTTAATTTTGCTGATTTTTTTTTTGCTTCTGTGTGATATCATTGATTATTGATTTGTCTAATCAAATTTTTGAAAACAACAACATAAAGCATCTTTTAACTTTTGCTTATATTAATTTAATTATCACTCCATTATATTTTATGTATATCTACCAATACCAAAAAATAAACATTGAATTATTTTACCGTATGGTGTATATTTTTTTTTTATAATATCCATATCCAAGATCTATCATCAATTATCTAATAATCAAAAATCAGGAGAATATTTGCATATACATATGCATAAAAACGTTTTTATCCAGTTTTCCTTGACAGACAAACACTCACACACACTTTTTTTTTTCTTCTAATATATTCTAATATTTATAATAATTTTATATTTCTATTTTATTTTTATATTGCCAACGGCAATAGAATTATAATGTATATATAAAATGGTTTGTATTTTTTTCAAAGTGGCATTTGTCCATGTTATAAATTATAGTTTAATTAATATAATATATATTGATCGATTACCATAAACCATCGTCCATATTTATTTAAAAAAATTAAATCAACTATGAATACAATTCTATTTTACAAATATAATATATGGCATTGCTTATGACCGCATACGACCGACCATACAATATATAGAATTGGCTTTGGAATGATATTCTATATATATTATTTGCAAAAAAAATAAATAAATACATTAAACATTTTCTTCCTGATAGAAACAGGATTTTTATATTTCGAATGTCTGTTAATTTAATATACAATATATAATTACGTACCTTTTAAAAACAAATATTTAAATTATTTTTAATAAGTGTTTTTTTTTATATTAAATACAATTTTTTTAAATTGAAAAAAAAATGGGAGTGTACGTGATTTACTTGGTCATTTAAACAATTTATTAAATTTTATTATTATACGATTTTATTTATAACAACTTATTATTTTAATAAATAGAAGAAAAAAATGCGTGTATTAAAAACTATATAATAAATTATATATAGCATTTGAAAGTGTCAATGAGCGTGGTATATAAATGAATTTATATATATTATTCATATTTCTATATAAATAATTAAACTATGTATTATCTATTGTTAGTTAGTAATTTTTTATATTGTTCATATATGAGTTTTTATTATATTGTTCATATGTGGAATTAGATATCGTATAAAGATCTATTGCAATCCATGTATATATTATATAGTTGGAAGATTTGGAAGATTGTAAGATTTTAAGTTTTTGGTTTTGGTTAAGTACTCCAACCAATATTCAGGTGTCTCGTTTCATCCTAAAAATTCAATAATCAATTTATATAGAGATATATTTGTTTATTACCGTCGTCGTTTTTGTTCTGATTCTTTCTTCTTATAAATGTACAGAAATGTTAACTTCTTTGAGAAACTTCAAGGTTTCAAGGTCTCTAATCAAGAATTATATATCATTCTTTAAAGGATTCTTTAAAGGATAATTTGCTCTCTATAATTTGCTAAAGTAAATTCTGTACAATTTGCTAAAGTAAATTCTGTACAATTTGCTAAAGTAAATTCTGTACAATTTGCTAAAGTAAATTCTGTACAATTTGCTAAAGTAAATTCTGTATAATTTGCCTAAGGAAATTCTTTATAATTCTCCCCCGAAATTCTTTATATTTTTTTCTCTAGGAAATTCCATATCATATTCTGTAGTAAAGTTTGCATTATTTTCCGAACAAAATTATATCTGATTTTATGTACGCAAAATTCTACATAATTTTTTATGCCACAAAAACAATTAAAATTAAAAATTACAACACCATTTTGTAAACAAAACTTCAAAGGCGATTTGATAAGTCATAAGTCATAATAGACGCTAAGCCATAATAACAATATATTTGAGTTAAAGTACATTGTATTAGTGTTAAACCGGAGGTTTAACAAGAAGTTAGAACAATATCAGATTAAGATGTATGGAATAACGACCTATAAGCCAATTCAATGCTATAATGCAATGCAAATGAAAAGAGTGAAATTTATCAAAAATTTAGCTGGATATATTTAACTGAAATACTATAAAGGCATCCAAAGCTGCAATCTATTAAAGTTAATTATACCTTCTTCCTGCAAATTGCTTTACATCCTCCGTACACCTTATGTTTATTGAATTACATTCACAATCGGGTTAGATTAGAGTTTTCTTTATCCAGTCCAGTCTTTGATAATTTTGAACTGAATCTTTATATATCAATCATTTCTTTTTTTTTTTGTGATCAAATTAGTTTGATCTTAAAGATTAAAATACTCTAAGTCTAAAGGTCTCCAGAATTTCGCTTTCTACTAATAGCAAAATACAACAGATTTATAAATATACATGCATTTTAAATTAGAATAAATCTCACGATTTATTTTCTCTTTTATTAAATTTGATATAATACCATATAATACCTAATGTTACATAAGTTGTTTTTTTTAACTGAATTTTAACTGAATAAAATATATAATAACACAAACAAACAAGAAATCGGCCATTTATATTTTGAATATAATTTGATTTGATATTATAATTTGAATAATAAATAAATATATTATTTAATTTTTATGATACATTTTTAATAATAATATACAAACAAAAGAATTTTTACATAACATTATATATAGAATATACCAATCGCATTGGATGTCTGATGGATTTGTTTAATAAACTTTAAAAATATCGCTCTGTATATAATTCTGTAATATCAATCAATATACAGATTAACATATTAATAAAAACAAATAATATAATACAATACTCATGCATATATTCAAAGTTATATATTAATTTTAAAAACACCTATGGGCTATTTCGAAATATTTTAATTTTATTATTTCATTGTTTTTATATACCATTCAACATAATTTTTCAACATATATAATTATATGATGATCAATATTTTATAGTTTTCATAAGCTTTTGTATACGCATATTATTGTAATTTAATCTTGTTTAATATTATTGCGCTTTTTGAGAGAGCATATACTAAAATTTTATATAGTATATAATTTTCAAATTCCAATCAATTGATCAGATGAATCAATAAATAATAATTATAATAATAAATGTTTAATTTATAATATTTATATACATATGCAGTTAATAAATTAAATTAACAATTGATGATTGCTGACAGACAGACAGATGCATATATATATACAAATATTTTATTTTAATATCTCTATATCTCTATATATATGAATATTCGTCTCGTTATATTATATTAGTTATATTAGTTAGTTATATTATCCACTGTATATATAGATCGATAATATATAATATGAATAAAAAAAAAATATAATTTCATGTTGTGGTCAATCATTTGATTGATTTTTCATTTGTTTCGTAATATATTTACACAAAAAGGTTAAGTGAATTTACTCAAAAAATTTTAATATTCATTAAATAACTACCTAATAAATAAGAATTTTGTCTACGGTAGTTATACATACATTAAGATTTTTTTTAAAAAATACACTACTGGTATTTTAAATATTTTGCATTGATCCATTTACATTTAAATTTACATTTAAAAAGATCATAAAAAATTAATAAAGGTCTTCTTATTATATCATTTGAAATGGTTTTCATATGAATTTTCCGAGATTTTCCAATTTTAATTAAAAAATCAAACATATTTTTGAATGATAAATTTATGAAAATATACTATGTCTTAAAATTATTGTAACTCCAAAAGAAAGGTATTTTTATGCTCTTTAAGAAAAATGAAATCGAAAGTCATAATGAAAAATGCAATTCGATTTGATGATCGTTTTGTGTTGTCCAAGTATTTTTGTTTATTTGCATATTTAACTTGAAAATACATTAAAATGCATTTCCGAGAAGTCCGGTTTTTTTTATGAAGATTCTTAATCCGTATATAAATATATATATAGAAAAATATATACGCTTTTACAATTGACCATTCCTTTTTAGTGTCCGCACATTCTGTTACGAGACATCCTTCAGTTGTTGGTTTCATAATTTGTTGGTTTTCACGGAGTCAGAAATTATATCCATAGCATGGAAAAAATATACCGGGGGAAAAAAGAGTTATGATGTCTTTAGTGTGTTTTTTAAAACGGTTGAATTTGATTAATAAAAAGTTGCGTATTTGATTTCTATAAGTGATTAAATTTGATACATTAAAGGTTGCATTTTATTTGTAAAAGACGATTGAATTTGATATGTAATAAGTTGAATTTGATATGGAACAGATTGAATTTATAAAGTATAACCCCTATAGACATATATCGGAATGACTTGATGTCAAGCCATTAACAATTCTTACATAATTTTCCACTTAATTTTTCCACAAAATAATTTTGCAAATAATTTTCCTATAAAGATTGACAAATTTAGCGTATAGAATTCTAACACATTTACCGCCACTAAGTAATTCGAAACAGCATTATAGAAATATGTGTTATTCGAAAAATTAAATCAATTCTTTTATCCGCACCATCTCTGTTGAGTATCTCTGCCAATTTTCAATTAAATCCACTATAAAATCTAAGAATTTTTCATGAGATTAATGTTTTTCTTAAGTAATGGAAAATTTTCATCATTATTTGTATTGTCATAACATGGAATTGGGTTAATGCATTGTATTATGAAACCTTTAAAACGTTCTTCAATTCCTCATCCAGTGTCTTTTCTTACAATTTTAAACTCAATCGGCTAACACAATTTTCCAAAATCTCAATACTTTTCCTATATACAAATGGAAAATGTTCATCATTATTATGTATGGTTTGTATTTTAAATCTTTAATGCTTTTTTTGGGAGATCATAACTTGAATGTCTGAGGGATGAATGTAACTGAAATTTAAACCACTTTTTCTATCTCACATCTAGATCATCTATACCAATCTTTAGCCCTATCGATTAAAATATACGAATTTTTATGGAACATTAAAAACCTTCTATTCATATCGATCCATCCCAATATATCAGCAAAAATATAAATGTCTTAATTGTTATTGAATTTCATTTAGTGTGTTATTTAAACATATGATTCTAAAAAAAGTCGAGTTACGTGTTGTAAAATGATTAATAAAAACTGATATTATATTCTAGTGAATTTAGTGGTAGTGATTTGTCATCTCGAGTGTTAACTATCATCTCTTTAGAATAGTTCTCAAAGAAGTACTAGGATTAATTTTCTGTATAAATATGACAGAGGCTCTAGTAAACATTAACTGTTGTATATTTTGAATATTGCAATTAAAAAATCATAAAATCATATCAAAATCATATACAATGCTTTTACAATATACAAATAAAAGCAATTCAAATATAAACATTAAACACAAAAAAATGCTATTTATACAGAAAATATTTGTTGAGTTTCTTCCAAAAATTTCATTTATTATTCACGAAAATAATTGTATTTTTTTTCATTTAAAATTTTAATTAAACTCATTGCTAATGGACAAAAAAAAACCAAAAAGATTAAACTAATATATAGTGTATAGCGTCGCTGTATATATACTCTTTAACATTATAATTTAAGAGAAAAAAAATTAAAATTTAATGAATATTTAAATGGATGAAATAATATACAAATCATAAAAAAAAATCTTTATATATAGAAGAAGCAATAAATAAATATACTTTCTTCAAGTTCAATGTTAATTTAATATACGACGGCTATTTGAATAAAAAAACCAAAAAAAACCATTTCATTTCATTTTTTTTACGTCTTTCAAATTTTTTGTCTTAATTTTGTTTTTTTTTTTACTATTATAAAAAAACAAATTAATTTATATACGAGTTCGTTCTTCATTACTTTATTATTTTCATTGCGTTATCACCATCATCATAATCAGTAGCATCTTCACTGTATCAGTGATAGTACAATAGATATTAATATCTATAAATATTTACCATTAAAAACAAAATGCAGATGTTGCGAAAATTTTGTAAATGTGAAAAACTTTATAATGGTGTATAATATCGCATACATAAATTGAATTAAACATATTTTTGTTTTTTACCTGCTTATATCCACCTTTAGGAAAATATGATATATACTACTATAGCGTATATGAAATTCATTCAGTTTATGATGTGAAATTAATTCTATTTAAATTTACTTTCTATATATATATGATGATGATCATCGCATAATCACCGCATATAATAATCATTATTATTAATATACTTAAATATAGTTGTTATATAGTGAAATGTGATGTGTTGTTTGTTTTGTGAGATTATTCTGTATATATGATTAAGATTAAATTTTATATACCTCGCACTTTATAAATAGTTATCATAACGCAATAATATAAAATAACAAATGAGATTTTAATTGATTGTTTGTATATTTACAATTTACATCAAATGACGATGACTCGCTATAAACTTTTATTTTTTTTCTGTATATTTTCGATAATTATACTATTATTTAAATACAAATATTCAAAGGTGTCTTTTAAAAATTTGCCATTCGATTTGGTATCCATTGGTATCCAGATCCCCTTTAGATATTCTATTTCTAATAGATTTTGGTGGTTTAGTGATGCGAAATCTTGTACATAAAATAATTTTTAAAGTGGTTTTTATGATATGATTTAATTCCCTTCAATAGAATTGTGTTAATATAGTAATTAAGAAATAGATCAATTCGTTTAAATCCCTTTTCTAACTACGAAATAAATTTACTATCTGACCAATTTTCCTCCCAAATTATCTTCTTAAATCATTTTATTTTTGATATATGTTTAAAAGGGCGGAAAATCTTGGAAAATTCCTATGAAAAGGTCATTAATGTAATGTAAGGTCAAAGTAATTTTTATTGATCAATTTGAATATGAACTTAAATTTGAAGATGTTCAATAGAAAATCTATGAGTGACGACGATTTTTCCTAAATAATAACATTTTTTATTCTGATTTTCTTTGGAATTAACATAAAAATATCCTTTTAGAACATTTACATGCCTTTCAATCCATGGTCTATTTCTACAAAAACTGACTAGCGGAAAAATGATAATGCTTTTGATATCTGTGGCTTATTATTATAAGTTATTTGATGGTATAACAAATGTGTATATAAAATGGGAAAAACCTTTTCTTTTTTTTATTACCTTTTAGGATGTTCAATCAGATTTGAATCAGATTTGAATTACAATAGAAAATATAATAGAACATCTCTGCGATTAACGACGATTTGACGATTTTTACTGAATAATATCATATTTTATTATGATTTTCTTTTGGAAAATCGTTAAAATTTACACTTAAAAAGCATTAACATACCTTTCCGATCGATAGTGACCTATTCCATCCATGAACAGACTACACTAAATGATAATTATTTTGGTATATATTATTTTATTTTTCACTAATTAGTAGACTTTAAAAAAAAAGCATTTTTTTATGCATTTAAAACTTGGAAAATCTTCGGAAAATCTTGGAAAAGCCATCTTTTTTTTATTAACTATTTTAATTTTTTTTTGTATAATAAACGACTCCGAACCTTAATTTTAATCTTAGAAGAATTGGTTTAATAAATGCATTTAAAACTAAAAACAAAAGTCATAATAATTCAAAGCGATCCGAACGCGAAGATTTTTAAAATAGTATAATTTTGAAATGATATTTCTGGAAAAATATGGAATATAAAATTGATTGATGTTTGTCATGTCATAGAAAATCTTTGAGTATTGACAATTTTTACCAAATAATTATTGGATTTTTTTTCCTTTTATCTTTAGAAATTCACACTCCAACCTAATTTTTTATTCTTACACCTTTCTATTTATTGGTGGTCTATTCGTTCAGATTTTTCATTAACTCGGAACGCGAACGGAAAACTTAATTTAATATATATCGTTATTTTTTTTTTTTTTTTTTTTTTTTTTTTTTTTATTAGTTTTATTTCTTTTTTTAATTTCAAAATATTTACATTCTTAATATCTAAACTTAAATAATACAATATATTTCAATATATATACACTACACACACAAAAAACAAAAAACACAAGAAAACAAAACCGTTCAAAACGGCCTGGTCTTTTGACCGTTGCCGTCGAGTCCAGTTCCTAAGCCCTACCCATTGAATTCCCTTACCCATTCTCTTCTATACCTTTCTAATTCCATTATAAACCTCCCTACCAGTTTCCACTCAGCCCTCTTTCCATTTCTCAAAACCTTTCTTCCCGATAAAACCTCCTTAACCTCATCCTTCGTCAACTCCGTCACCCCCAACCATTTCATCCTCACCTCCCTCAGCATCGGGCATACACCCATAAAATGCCACACACTCTCCCACTCTTTCCTACTACATAAAGTGCATATCCACTTTTCCTCCGGCCCCCAACCTCTCGCATTCAGTCCTATACTGTCTCCCCTCGCCCTTAATATCGCCCTCATTTCCCCTTGCAGCAAATTTCCCTCCAAATAATCCTGCCTATCCATTCCCCATTCCAACTCCGAATATATCCTATCACTTCGCCCCTTTTTTCCCTCTTTTAAAATCTCTATCCAACATTGCTCCTCCACTCCTTTTACCAAAACCTCCGCCTTTGCTTTCCAATACCCCACTTCCTTTGAATCCCAATTCCATTCCATATTCAGTTCAACCGCTTTCTTCTTCCATACCTCTATCCATCCCACTTTTCTTTTCACCATTTCCCACAATATCCTACTCGTTAACCTCTCCTCCCTTCCCAACATACCAATAACATATCTCACGTGTAACCCAAAATAAAAAACCCAAAGTGGTCTCCTACCCATCTCAATATATACCACACAATCCCGAGTTCCCCTATTCAACCCCAATATCCTCTTCAATATATTCCTCTGCATTCTCTCCACAGTCTCGTATTCGTTTACCCCCCACACCTGACATCCATAGCCCACCATCGCCCTAAAAACTCCATCTACCAATCGCAATTTGGCCTCCACCCGTACATCTTGTCTCGTCATTACCCCACTCCAAATTTGTGCCAGACCCGCCTTAGCCTCCAAAACCTTCCTTTCCACATGCACCCTCCATGTACCAGCCGTCGTCAGCCAAACCCCAAGGTACTTATATTCGTTCACCACCTCCACTGCTTCTCCATTAAAACTCCAATGTTCGTCCCTCCTCAACCTACCCCCATTTCTAAACACCATCATCTTCGATTTCCTTAAATTCACTTCTAACTTCCACTCCTTACAATAATCTTCTAACCTTCGCATCATACCCTGCATACCCCACACGCTATCCGACAAACACACAATGTCATCCGCATACATCAACACCCTCACATTCTCACCAACTATCCATACACCTCCACCTATCCACTCATCCAAATCATTTAGAAACAGGGAAAACAGCGTCGGGCTCAAAACACACCCTTGTTTGACTCCCTTATCACTGCCAAAAAATGCCGAACACCCATTTTTTCCCCATATACACGCCGTATTACCCCTATACAGCCTCCTCACCATGTTCACCATCTTCGACGACACTCCCCACCTATATAATTTACCCCACATCAAATCTCTATCTACATTGTCGAAAGCCGCCTTTAAATCCACAAAAAACCCGTATATCCTTACCCCCTTTATCCTCAACTTCACATCCAACAACCCCCTTAAACTGCATACATTATCTACCGCCGAGTACCCTCTTCTAAAACCCACTTGACATTCTTTCATTATTCGCCCATCATCCATCCATTCCACCATCCTCTCGTTCAATAACCCCGCCACCACTTTTCCTATAGCATTTTGACAGGCAATACCCCTATAATTTTCAACCAGCCGGCCATCTCCACCTTTAAATAATGGAAAAATAACCATTTTTCCAAATCTATCCGGCATCTCCTCCTTTCCATTCCATATCTCGTTTACCGCCTCCCTTATCCACTTCCTCGCGCTGCTACCCAGATTTTTAAAGAACTCCCCTGGTATTCCATCTTCACCCACCGCCTTATTTGGTCTTAATTTATTCAGCATCCAATCCACTTCCCCCTTATCAAAATCCCTGTCCAATCTCTCGTCCACCCTTATTTCCTCCCAATACATTGCCCTCTCACCCTCCAGTCCCGTGTTCAAATGCCTACTAAAATACTCCACCCATTCCTCATTATCAATCCAACTACCTCTCGCCTCCGTCTGCCTTTTAAATTTCATTACTGCCTTCCAGAAATCGCTTGAACTCCCACATTCGTTCACCTTCTTCACAACTTGCAACGCATAGTTCCCTTTTTTTTTCTCACACACCCGCTTATACTTATTTCTTGCGCTTACATATTCCTTTCTACTTATGTCCTCCATTGTTTTTCTCCATTTTTTTAACGCCTCCATCACCAACTTTTTGTTCCTTACACATTCCCAGTCAAACCAATATTGTATCCCTATGCTCCTTTTATTTACCTCTTTCCACCCTAACTCTCCCGCCGCCTCTTCACACATATCACATAACCTATCCAAGTTCCGCCCTTCTCCCTCCCACTCTCTTACTTTCTTCTCGACCTTCAACGAAAACTCTTCCTTTTTCTCTTCCCGCCATTCCCATCTCTTCCTCCCTTTCTTTTTCTCTATCATCCCTCCTGTATTTCTTCCTATCGTCAGCTCCACCGGCATATGGTCAGACCATACATTCTCTCCCACTCTAACTTCCTCCACCATATCCACTAACGCTCTACTCACCAACACCAAATCTATTACGGAACACCCTCTTTCACTGACGAAAGTATATTCCCCTATTCTATCACCGCTAGCACATCCATTCATGACCACCACATCCCATTCTATACACCTTTCCAGCAATTTCACTCCTCTACCGTTCAACACCTTATCCTTCGACACCCTCTCAAAACCTCCGAACACGTCCATACCCGAGTCCTCCCCATACATAATCCTCTGCTCTTCCCCTATTCTACTGTTAAAATCACCCATTATTATATAGTTAATCCCCCTCACTGCCTGAATTACCTCCTCTACACGTCTTAAATCCACTTCCCATTCACTGCCCCTCAAATAAACCGGTACTACCACCAACTCACCCCATCTTGCCGAAATTTTAACGATAATATTTCCTTCCATTTTCATCATGTTCATACCAAATTCAGCATTCCTTCTTACTCCTATAACACACCCTCCACACGCCCTACCTCTGACTTCCTTTCTCTTCGCCCATTCCCACATTAAACCATACCCCTCAAATAATCCTTCATACTCCCTTACATCCGTCTCCTCCACAAAAGTTTCTATCAACATAAACACATCCATTCCCTCCATTATGCCCAAATTATCCCTATTCCCTACAAAGCCCTTTAAACCCCTTACGTTGTACACCATGATCCTTAACTGCGCATCCTTTTTTTTCCACTTATTATTCTTACTACTATTATTATTATTATAATTATTCTTATTATTATTATTATTATTATTAATATTATTATTATTATTATTATTATTATTATTATTATTATTATTATTATTATTATTATTATTATTATTATTATTATTATTATTATTATTATTATTATTATTATTATTATTATTATTATTATTATTATTATTAGTTTTATTATTAATAATATTTGCCCTCAGTTTTTTGATGCCGTCATCCTCTTCTGTTGTTCTATCCTTCGCACACCCTTTTGCACCCTATCCCATACATAAACCTCCTCATTTATTATTATTTTATTGTACCCCGTTTTAACCTCCTTTCCCTTTTCCTTCTCACTATTGTAAATCTTTCTGATTTCCCCTTTAATATAGCGCTCCTCAATGGTGAGATCATTCTCCAAATAAATCCCGGTGCCCCTCAACTTATGTTTATTCCTCATAATTTCCATCTTCTTTTCGAAATTTCCCACATCCGCCAAAACGATCCTCCTACCTGTTTTTCTTCCAATATCTACTACACCCTTTAGCTCCATCTTGATATTTAGTTTTTTCGCCAACATTTCCTCACACTCCTCCTTGACTCCCTTATCGCCTTCCATTCCTCTCACCACTATATTATCCTTTCTTCGCCGTCTATCATCCTGTTCAGCCTTTTCCTCCAACCTATCTATCCTCTCCAATAGCCCCTTCTCTCTCATTTTCCATTCATCATCTCTTCTTACCATTTCCATCCTTAGCTCCATTACTTCATCCTTTAATCCCCTACATTCTCTTACCAATTCTTTAATCTCCCTCATCATATCCATCATCGTCCTTGTCATATCTTGCATTACCCCTTTCTCCTCTCGTTCTTTCCCCGTTTCCTCTTCCATACTTTCCACCATATCGCCAGTACTGGAACTACCACGAACCACATTAATCTTAGGTGATCTTATTATTTTTTTGCTACTCCTAAATACCTCAAACTTCTCATCCATCGACCTATCCCTTTTATTTCCTTCACTCATACTTAATTTTTAAATTTAATTTTTTTTTTTTTTTTTTTTTAATTTTATTTATAATTTTTCACGACTATTATTTATTTTTGGCCTCTAATGTACAAATTTATAAAATTTTTATTTTTATTATTATTATTATTATTATTTTATTTTTTTTTTTATTTATTTTTTTTATTTTAATTATCCGCTATTAAATTTAATAAATAAATAAATAATAAACGCTATACAAATTTTTATAGAACTTTATAGAATTTATACAGTCTATTTTTTAACTTTTTTTTTTTTTTCTAATTTTATTTTCTATAAATAATTTAAATATATTGTTAGTTTTAATGTTTATTATTTAATTATTATGATTTTATATCACTAACAATAAAAAAAGATAAAAATAAACAAAAATTAATAATATGCAAATATCAAAAAATACTAAAAATAAACACAACCGATAACCATGAACTCTAAAACTGAACTCCTATCGTTATTTTATAAACTCGGCAAATTAAATTATTGATAACGCATAAAGATAAGGAACATAAGCTTGTGTGAATAATCTCATTTTTCTATGAAATTTGGCGGAATTGCGGAATTGCATGAGTATGGACTTTTCCTAAACGATTAAAGGTTTTAAAAAATTCTTATTTAATATTTTATTCTATATGAAACACATTTCTACCTGTCGTGATCGATTCGATGAGATAAAATTAATTGATCGATTAATAGAGATAACAATAATTTAAATATCAAATCAAATATTTTTGATAATTTTCCTTCAAAAAATACGTTTTAGAGTCATTTAAAACAAGGAAAACTCGGAAAATACATAATACAATTAATTATCTTGGAAAAACTATGAGTAACGATGATTTTTACAAAATTACTGCATTTTTCCTATTGGTTTTTATTCAGATCCGTGACTATTTGGGGCGTTTCACTATAGATTTTTTTTATCAGTAACCTCGATTTACATTTCGTTAATGAATTCCGTGCCAGTTAAATCGATTCTTCAGGGTTCAATATATAGGAAATACACTGAAAAACCAATTTTTATAAAACATAACTTTTGAAAACGAAATTTCACCCTGGAATATTGCCCAGAGCCGTAGATCCCCTTCTGCTATGATATTGCAATTAAATATCATCATTGATTCTGTATTGAATATATTTTCATCAAATCACAATTATAGTCATAGAATTTTTTTTCGTTTGCATTAAATTATATGTATAGACTTTTTTTTTTATCATAAATTGAAAGCAATTTGGTGAATATAACTTGTATCATCATTTTGCAATCCAAATATAAGGATAAAGAAAAAGTATAGTCCAAAAGGGAATGCGAAAAATAATAATAAGACATTTTATTTTAATCGATTTATGTGTAAAATATAGTTTTCACATCGTGTTTATATAAAAAAAAACATAATAGAAATATAACGACATGTTAAAATAAAATAAAATCAAAATAAACAGATAACAAAAAAAGAAGAGATTTAAACATTTAAAAATACCACACGCAACTTTTCGCTATACATTTTATTATAATATAATAAGATTTAAGCTATAGAGAATATATACAATATCAAACGATATGTGTCTTTAATTTAAATAACTATAAGGTCCCATAATCCGAATATAACGTGTTTAAAGACTTGAACATTCTATATAGGTACATTATTTGTTTGGTGATAGACAGAACCAAAAAAAAGAAAGCAAAGAACGAAATCGATTCTGTTCTGTTTTTTTTAAAGAATCTCTTAAATATTTTTTTTTTGCATAATATAAATACAAGAATTCCGAGGATAACACACAAATATAAAAATAACAATATAAAAATGTGTACAGATTCAAAAATTATATTTTATATATACGTGTTTGTGTGGTGGGTGTAATTTATCTTTTTGTGAAACGGCGAAACGAAATAAAATGTAAAATATATGTATCTTATCTAAACATTTCTATATACTAAAACGAAATATACGAAATTTTTATCATGTAAAATATATATTTTTTATAAAATAAAAGGAAAAATTCACGCTACCAAAAAAAACACACGAAAGAAATAAGAAAATCCCCTAATTTTTCGCCATTTAACTATATCTAAATATATATATGGAAGAAGTGTATTATATAATATTTGAATCCGCGTTGAATATACACACATATTCTGCAGTTGGTAAATATATATATAGTTGTATATATAAGAAAAAGAGAATTTATACAAATCCATCGAAATATTATCTATATATAGATATAGATATACAAAAACATATTATAAAGATGGAAATGAAGGTATAAAATATTTTTTGGATGTTTGGATTTCTGCGATTTATTTAGCAATATTACCAAAATATTATAACAAACACTCATATAGTGAAATATAATAATAATAATATAACTACATTTGTTCATTTACGAACAAGAAAGGCAGTTAATTCAGCCACGCAAAAAGAGAAGAAAAAAATATGGATATATGTTTCGGAATTTATCCATATATAGACAAATCTCATCTCATTCATATATAGTAGTATATATAGTGATACCTTTATTTTCTATAATTTAATATATATCATGATATTAAAGGTATTAAAGAATAACAAAATTATATACAATATATCAGACATATACCATATTTAAAGTTTAAAAGATTAGGATCATTATATTATATATGCATATATACTACTTTAACCATTATTATATCGGAGACCTGCGCTGTTTTATTCGTATGCTCGATTTTGAGATGCCGAGAAAGGACTTTAAAGAATAATTTTTTAATTCCGTTTTAATTTTATTTCATAAAATGATGGTTTTAGTTGAATAATTGCGCAGACAGAACTAAAAAAACTTTTAAATTCAATTAGTTATGGATAATAATTAGTTATGGACTAATAGAAGGATTCAAAAATGATTGATTGATAAAGTCCTTTTTTGGCATCTCAAAATCGAGCATATGAATAAAATAGCGCAGATGTCCGATATAATAGTGGTTAAAGTAGTATATATAGATGCCATTCGAGTATGTTATATACGATTTAGTTATGTATATTCTGTTTCATGATCCATTTTCTGAATGTTTTTTGGTAAAATTCGCATTCGCATGTTGTAAATATATTTTTATTTGTCAATATTTGTTTACCATTAAATGATTTCCCAATCAGGCAGGTGCAAGATTTCACCATTCGGAATTTGTTATATGACAAAGATTTTATTTTCCAAATGATTCACTGTGAAACTGCACTTTTTAATCATTTTTCCTTCACTTTATGTCACAATTTTATCCAAAAGAGCTATCAAATGCTCTGGAAAAAATGCTGGGGATTCATTAACAATGAGACTCTGCGTTTGGGGTATTTGATTTGAGTTGATAAAATACAAATTTAAAATGCTTATAACAAAATTTGATTGTCGTGAATTCGAATTATACTATGCGAAGACATGAAACATTTGTTTTTTGTTTTGTTTTTCGGTTAATTTTGAATCTGAATTTTCATACGCAGTCTTCTTAATCAAATTTGTGACATTTGTGGCGTTTCTTATTTTAAAAAAATTGGGCGTCGTAGCGTAAGAATTAATTCGAGGTATTTTAGTTGTTTAGTTGAATATTCTTTAGAAAAATATATACAGAAATTTGTGTATGGAAAATCAAGCAGATTTTCTTACAGAAAGTCGAACAGATTTTCCTTTAGAAAACCAAACAGAAATTCCTGTAGAAAATCAAACAGATTTTCCTATAGAAAAACAGACAGGCTTTATTATGATAAATATGCAGAAAGTCCTTTCGAAAATTATGAAGAATTTTCAACAGAAAATTGAGAAAGTGGAGAATTTTTATTTGGAAAATTACGTAGAATTTCCAATAGATAATTGTACAAAGTAGCCTCTAAACCGATGGGATATTATTTTAAGATTTATCCAGCAAATGTTACAGAATTTCCTTTTATAAATAAAACAAAATTTCCCGCAGAAAATCAAAGAGATTTTCCTTCAGAAAATTATACCGAATTTCGTTTAGAATATTATAAAGTATTTCCTTTGAGGAGTACACAAAAGGTTTGTTTAGAAAATTACGTATGTAAATATGTAAATAATTAATAATAGATTAAATAATTGGGGAATTTTGCTAGAAGCTCACTTTCAGAATGGTTCAGAATGTTAAATTTCACAATAAACCACAATGAATATGCTTTCTTTTCGTAATCTTCATAACATATGTTATATAGGCATAATCATCGTCATGCTTGCCCTACAATTACTACGACTATAGTACATTTTTATGATCATCTCTATAATATTATCGTGTCTTCACCACTCTATTTCACTATCCAACGTTTGCGTAAAACTTTTATTTTAAACTAATTAAACACCCTCAGAAAGTGATATGAATTATGTTGACACTCAAACTTATTGTATTTTCAGAAACTAAATGAACCAAGACTAAAAATAGTATTAAAATTTTAATATGCAAATTTCATAAATTTCATTTTATTGAATATTATTTTAATAAATATATTACATTTTATTCTTTCAGAAAATAAACAACAGAATTTACCAAAACCACCTGAATCAGAATCCGTTTCATCTGAACCATCAACCACAACCACCACTGCTGCTGATCAACAATCGCCGATGATCAAAAATCCATTAACAATAATGACAACAACAGCAACAACAACACCCGCACATTTAAATCGAAACAGTAAAATACGACGTTCATTAAGTGAACGCCGGTCATCGGATGACAAACGTAAATCACAATCAAAAATTATTGTGAAAAATTTTCATGATACAACTGCACTTCGTAATCGAAAAACATTACGAATTGATAGTCGTGAAATATTTGATGCCGATAAATGCTTGCCACAATTACGTACAATAAGACCAAAAGAACCACCACCACCGCCACCACCACCAATGCCAACACTACCACTACCAACACTAGCACTACCGCCATCGATTCCCGATTCAACTGAATCATTGCCAATCATTCAAAACACAAACCACAAATCACCAATACCGAAACGTCCACCACGTCATTTATCAATCAATAATAATAATAATAATAATAATAATATTGTTGTAAATAATACCAAAAGTATTTCAATTAAATCTAATCATCAATCGTATATTGAAAATTCGCCTACAACAACGTCGATGCTGCAGATCGACGATTCACCAATTGATAACTATGATTATGATGATGTATTTATTACAAATAATGAAAAAATTATATTTCACGCACCGGAAGAAAAGAAAACTGTTAATAAAATACCAATTATTAATAAAAAAAACCAATCTCCTGAAGTACATCGTTTAAAAGTTGAAAATTATAATAGTAACAGCATTCCATTAAATCGAAATCAATTGATTATAAACGGTGATGATGACAATAACAGCAGTAATCAATCAACAGATAAACAAAAGAAAACATCAATTTTAATAAGCGGTGACGATTGTTATTCAACAATAAATGTAAATGATGATGATACTCAAATTTATCAATCATCGGTAGTGATAAATTCAAATAATTTGAATTTGGATAATCATTTTTTTAAGAATCACGGTGCATCGTCAGGAACAGGACCAGCCGATGATCGAAATTTAAACACAATCAAATTATCACAATCACCGCCGACGACCATTGACGATAATAATACGGTAACGATTAATGTTAGACGTACACCAAAAACACCGGAAGAAGAAGAAATGATTTTTAAAAATAATAAGCTAACGTTAACGGATGAATATGAAAAAGAATATAATAATTTCAGTCGAAAATATCCAAGTCAACGTAAAACCTTAATACAATTGGAATATTTTAATGATAATACGGTAACAGTTTTACAATCGGACATTGAAGCACGTGATCGTAAAATGGAAGGAAAAGGATTAAACGATGAATTGGTAAAACTATTAAAAAATCCCGTTGAAGCCGTTAAACACAATTTAATTCCACACATTTGCGGTAAATCTCATGAACATTTGGATTCGATGAAAAATTCCATACCAAAAGAATTGTCCCCAACGCCGATGATGACATCGAACATCGAACATGGAAATGAAAATATTATAAATAATAATAAAATAATTGATAAAATATTAAATGGAAATGACAATCAAGTGACTGGAAATTCTATTGATAAAAATAGTTTTATTGGAAAATTATTGGAAGATCCAATGTTAGGACATCTTGCCGAAGGATTAGACTATGAATTAATAACAAAATTAATTGAAAATTCATTGGTACGTTTGAAGGAAACACGAATCGCATATGATTATAAATTAAATCCACCAAATGGAAATGAAACTACGGAACTAACAACCAAAGCCAAAGACAAAGATACAAACGAAATCATCACATGGGATAATGAACAACAATTGGATAAACTAATTAATGAATCATTGAATAAAATCAAAGAAGAACGTAAAAAATTCAATAAATTAAATACACAACAATCAAATCAACCAGTTGTCTATTTGGATCCGGATAAGATAAGTACACGTGATAGTATGAGTTCCGGTAATAGTTATAGTTCAGCTACCACCAATTATGAAATCTATGATTTTGATCAATTGAATCAATCACAACAACATGATTTATCCGATTGCTATCAGAGTTGTTCAAGTGAATTGACCGTTGACGAAACCATTAGTTGTGTTGATAGCAATTTAACAGCCGATGAAACCGATCTAACACGTAGTAAATTTTATCAAATGTTAGTCGATGCAACCCTATCCGAAATTGAATGTTCAACAATCGTTGATGATAATTCAACACTTAACGATGATCCAAATCACGATCAGCATCATCATCATCATCATCATCATTATGAATCGATACGATTAAATGGTCATAATAATAATGATCCAATTTATGAAGAAATCAGTGATATACCACCACCGTTACCATCATGTCCACCACCATCATCACTACAACAACAACAACAACAAGATTATGATTTAGAAAAAAATAAAAATAAATCAATATTTGAAGGAGCATCCAAATATGATATATTATCGTATTTGGTTGATGCAAAAGAACGTGGTCTTGTCCCAGAAGATTCATATACATTTAATTTTCATAATCGAAATCAATCGGCGTCGTCAACCACACCAATAACAACAACAACAGCAACTACAACTTTGTCATCTTCATCATCGACTGTAACACCGACACGATCACGATCATCAATAACGCATGATGCCTCAACGATTATATTAGAAGAAAATGATAATTTTGATAATGAATTAAAATTGTCAATGAATCAACTACAGCAACAACAACGTAAATATGGTGGTACGACGGATATTGAACGTAATGATTCGGGTGTTGGATCGGAAACAAGTAAAACATCACGTAGTAAATATCAATTGATTAATTCAAATGGTATACAAATGTTATTAAATCCTATGATGGCCAGCAATGGAATGATGAATGGAACCGCCGATAACGATACAGATCAAAATTCAATGAATGGTAGTAGCGTTAGCGGTGGTGGTGGTGGTGGTCTTGCTGGCATAAATGGTAGTCAAATTATAACAAAAAATTCACCTATACATTTGTGTGAAGATTGTGATGGTCCCGTTGAAACGCAAATAATGGATTCCGGTGTAATGTATGCACCGTTGGTTTGTCGTAAATGTGGTAAAAAACGTACAGAACGTAAAGAAATTGTTACGGAAATTATTGAAACGGAAGAGAAATATGGACGTGATTTACAAATAATTTTGGAGGAATTCTATCAGCCGATGTTGGTGGCCGGTCTCCTGACACAAGATCAACTCTCTGCAATCTTCTTGAATACCGAAGAATTACTTGAGAATAGTCAATTGTTGGCTCAGAATATGCGTGATGCATTCGATATTGCCGTTGAACAGGGTGATGATGATCTATTAACGGTAAACATTGGAAGATTCCTATTGGACGGATCCTCAATGTTGCACGGTTTCGAAAGTTATTGTGTACGGCAGGCGGCCGCCAGTTTACTATTGGCCAATCTTGAAAAAGAAAAAGAATTACTTCGTATATTTTTACGTGTATCACAAATGGAAAACACCGTTTTACGACGCATGAATTTAAATTCATTTTTAATGGTAAGCCGCAAAAACAATTACTTTATTTATTCAATTATGATGAGCATTTCCGTATTGTATGCGACCTCCCTTTTGTGATGGTATTTTAAAGGATATTTCCTTAAAAAATCGATTGTCGTTGTGTGTAGCTCGCATGAATTAAAGAAACACATTCGAGTTGTACAATATTTAAATTGTAAACTGGTTTTTACAGCGGAAAATCAAACCAATATTTAAACCTATAAGACGATCGAAACGACGATTCTGTAAATTAATCTGAAAATTGTTTGTATAATTTTCGTGGGATAACTAATCCGCATTAGGATAACTATATTCCTTAACAAACAATACACTTTTTTAAAATAAAATTTCACTAATTTCACTGTTTTCTCTAATAATTTCCCCCTTTAGGTGCCCGTTCAACGTGTAACAAAATATCCATTATTATTGGCACGTTTATATAAAGTAACACCCAGTCATTTAGATGGTCGTGAACTATTGAAAGAAGCCCAAGAAAAAATTGAATTACATTTAAATCATATGAATCGTGAAGCAAAAGATGTACCAACAAAATTATGGCGTCGAATTTCATCAACATCATCAACGTCATCATCATCTCAATTTATAATATCGCCAACCGGTGGAAATGGTAATGGTTTTGGTGGTGGTGGTGGTGGACGTCGTTCAACATCCGAAATCGATATGATTAATATAAAATTACGTAAAATGGCAATTGATCTGTTGGAATGGCATCACGATGAGGTACGATTTCCAATTGAAGGAAAATTATTGTTTACCCAACCGAATGATAATAATTGGCGTAAAGGACGTACAATAAAATTAACACCAGTCAATGCATTGCTGGTAACAAATGGAAAGGTATATTTATTGTTTTGTTTTGTTTTTTCTATTAAGAAATTTCTATTACTAGCGTAACTGATGTTTTTTTTTTTTATTTTTCATTTTAAAGCCAACAATCGGTTATAAAATTGATAAAGCTTTAGGTGAACCATTGAATTTTCCAAGACATACGGGAATCCGTGATGCATCACTATTATTAATGCGTGAAAAATCCGGTCGTTATACCTTGATACGTGAACCATTGTATTTGGATCGTTGTATTATTTGTACAGAATCCGATTGGGATGAATATTTTGAAGTACAAGAAATATCCACAAAGGACACGTTCATTTTTAAGGTATAAATACAATTAATAAAAATTTATCTAAATATTCTAAATGTTTGTTTTTTTTGTTTGATTTTGGTTATATATTTATAATAGGCTGAGGACGGTGCACGTACAAAACAATGGTATTCCCAATTACAATATCATTCACAAGGTATGGGAGCATGGCGAAAACGTCGTAATGCATTAGCAAACATTATGATAAATGGTATGATGATGAGATCCTAAAAATATGATGATTTTTTTTTTGTAATTTAATTAATTAGTTTATGGTTTAACCATTTATTTATTAGTATATAATATAATATGTAGAAAATGAGTTTAATTTACAGTTTTGTAAAACTGTATAATGTTTTGTATAATTTTAATATATATATATATTGTATATTTAGTCGACGAACGATATTAATATATAATTCTATTCTATAAAGAATAGAATACAGAAATGTAACAAAAAATTAAAAAGAAACATATATTGGTTTATATAATATTTAATGTTGTAGTTTGGTTATGTTTAAAATAGTCTCTATAATAATCTATAATTAATTGTAGATTTACGCAAAGTGATTAATATATTTGAAATAAAAATGGTATTAAAAAATGTAAATTAAATGTTTTAATTTTAATAAAATTATTACAAATATTCATCATCATAATGTTTAGAGGCTTTAAAAACAAACAATCGGGAAGATCTTAAGATGATTAATTGATTAAATGATTAATTGCTAACAGAATTGTAAAATTGTCCCAATTAAATGTGATGAGATATAAAGGTTTTAAATGGATGCCAAACAAATGGATTTTAAATGTCTGATCATTCCAATCCTTGACCATCTCGCCGGGTCATTCTGCTGGAGATGTGAAACCAACTTGTACTCAGCAAAACATCCAAAAATATTGGACGAGTTCATCGGAAAAAAAATATATAGAATTATAACATTTGTAATGCGTTAACATTTGTCCAGGCTTAACATTTGTAATGCGTTAACATTTGTAAAGCGTTAACATTTGTCCAGGTTTAACATTTGTAAAGCGTTAACATTTGTCCAGGTTTAACATTTATATAATTTTATTAACAATTGTAAAGATTTGGTTTTTGTCTAAAATTTAAAATTTAAAATTTAAAATTAAAGAAATAAAAATTTAAAATGTTTGTTCTTCATATTTATGTGTGCCTGGTATTTTGTAAATTTTGTTATATGAAACGCAATGGATTTTCAATGGATAATTTTACTTTTTATTGTTTTTTTTGCTTCGTTTTCATCATTTTCGAATAGGATCGCATAAATTCAGTAACCAGAATTTTAAAAATAATTTTTTCATATACGAAAAATTTGTATGAGAAATTTATATGAGAAATTTGTATGAAATAATATTTAAAAAATTTTTGCTATTTCTGGTTATGTTCGCCTGGTATTTTAAAAATATTTTTATATGAAATCTGGTTGATTTTTTCACAAAATTTTTCACTTTTTAGTGGTTTTCTTGGCTGATTTTGATAATTTTGGATTAGGATCGCATAAATTCAATGACCAATATTTTAAAATAAACTTTCTCATATATGAAAAAATTTGTATGAAAAAATATTTAAAAAATTTTTGCTATTTCTGGTTATGTTTGCCTGGTATTTTAAAAATATTTTTATATGAAATCTGGTTGATTTTTTGACAAAATTTTTCACTTTTTAGTGGTTTTTCTGCCTCATTTTGATAATTTTGGATTAGGATCGCATAAATTCAATGACCAATATTTTAAAAATAATTTTTTTCTTGTATGAGAAATTGATTTCAAACTTTTTTTTTTTAATAAACTTTTAAGGGCGTAATATTTTTTTTTGTTTTATTATTTTCATTTTAAAAATTAAACAGAAAAAACACAAATCATTTTGAAAAATTATTGTAATTTTTATTGCAATTATTAGTTTTTTTGATTTCATTCTAAATACATTAATTATTTAATTATTCATTATTAATGCCGCATTTCTGTAACCGTACGTCGCCGTCGCCGTTGATGGTTCCATCCATTTCCATTGAAACGCCTACAAACAATTCGGTCGACGACAGTCTCTGTATTAAAATGATAAAGTCGTCTATCGTTTGATTGATTTACGGTGACCTACGAATGAAAATGAAAATACAAATATATGAAATAAAATTATTGCATTATTGGAATGATGAAAATTTGATGATACACAATTTGACTGAAAATTGATGAGGTTGTGGTGTCTTGTGATGCCGCTGTTGATTAGAAGACGAGATATTCATCGATAGGGGTTTTTAAGAGCAATTTACTGGCAGCGATGGCAGCATTTATCTTAAATTGTCGTACATTTCACAGCATCATGACATTGAGCTGTGGCTCAATTTTGTAATACATTTGTTATTGCTATGCTGATGAATGCTATGTCGTAGTCGTTAATTAATATGACTTTAGTGACCAAATTGATGTATCAAATAGTGTGGAAAATGACAACATATTGACTTATATGTGCTCAGTAAATCTTCATTGAGCTTTGCATTACCACCCAGGCACTTCCAGTAATCCATTTTAAGATGTTGTTTTTGAAAATTACTTAGTTTACAATGCGTTGGTTTTGCATGCATGTGGAAAGTAAATAATACTATGGATCAAAATACCCCCTCAAGATTCTTCAACTGATTTGACATCATTAGTATTATATTTCTTGTCCCGTTGATGTTTATTGGTAAATTCAACGTTAACTGTTCCGTTCATAATGTAAAAGCGTTACTGCTGTTGCTTTCACAACTATAATAATGGTCAATTTCTATTCCACTCAAACACCAGATTCCAAAATGTAGTTACAAATTTTGTATCTATATTCTTGATGTTTATTATAAATTCTGATGTATTCCATTTTCATGTATAAAATCGATGCAAAATCAGCATATAGCATGTAAAGATAATTATCAATATAATGTATAAGTTTCGTTGTCATTAATTCATTGGGTTTATGATCAATGATCAACGCCAAAACCAAAATAATCCAAATGTTCGGCTAAGGAATGCGCACCAAATTGATTTTGGTTGGAGCGGCTTAGTAGAAATTTGGCCGATAACAACTGCAATATAGACCAGAGATTTCCAAAATAGTATATAAACATTATAGTATAATAGAGCTATTTGATTTTACACTTACATTTTCTTGCAGGAACAAAATGGTTCCATTTCTGGAATGAGCTGAATAATTGATTGGTCGCATATTATAAAAATTAGTTGATTTTAAAATTATGTTATTGTTGATTATGTTTAAATAAAGCTGATCATATATCATTTGTAGCCCGTCATATAGATGAACGAATCCATAATCATCATATCATTTTATCATCCCACCTCCATTCTCCAAATCACGGATTTATCATCCCACCCACAAAAACAATTATTGCGTTTTATTGATTGCAATCAATTAGATTTGATAATCATTTTCTAAAACAAAATATTAACCACTTCATTAATATAACACAATTTTTGTGTTTTAATTAATTATTTATTGTAATCCTTACCTGGTATTTTTCAGTTCATGTTTCATTCCAATTCCATTCCAAGTCAAATCATTTTATTTATATTTCCATTTACGATTTACGTTTCTATTTTATAATTTTAACAAATAAAATTACTTAATTTTTACAAACCATTTGGATAACAACTAATTAATTTTAATTAATTATTAATTAATAAAATAATATGATTGTTTTGTTGGTCCACGGGTTTTCTTGAGCAGATGTCTATAAAATAAATAAATAATGAAATGAAAAACGAAAATAATTAAAGAAACGTCAACACACAATTAAATAAAATAAAATGGAGATTATTAAATAAAACCCTATAAAAACAATTAACAGGGTTTATTTTTTTTATAATAGAAACCTAACAAATATTCGATGTTATTAATTTAAAAAACAAAACTTGTACCACTTCACCATGAAATTTACAATAAAAACATAATGGCCGACTGACATTTTGACATTTTTGATTACAATAAACATAATCGCGGACTGACGTTATTAAATTTTTGTTATTGTTTTTTGTTTACAAAAATATAAATGTATCAATTAAAAATAAATAAATTAATTTATTTCATAATAAATAGTTAATTTGTGGATAAAAATTATTAATACAAATTAGAGATATAATCAAATAGTTTTATTTTAATCGTATTGTTTTAATTAATTGAATTTTATTGTGCTGTAATTAATTTAATCCTTGAATATTTACCAAATTAATTTTTTATAGTGATAAGAAAACTCAAAATCGTCATGAAAAAAAAAAGAAACGTAGAATCAACATCACTTGAAAAACTATTAACATCCAAATGAACGTTTCTCAGGTGATTGAATTCCTAAAAAATCAATAAATTAACAATTTATGCAAATCATCTAAAAAATTGAATAAACCCAAGGAACAATAATAGGAACTCACTGCAGCAACCAAAACCAACTACATGAAATGAACAACAAGTTGTTATATTAAAAGGATAAGAAGAAAATCTGGTAAGTTTTGATTTTTATTCCGCATTTATTTATCCAATAATTTTAAAACACTGCCTGTCCATGAAATTGAATTATCCTTAAGTTGTGCTGATACGTTAAAAAAAAACTATTCATAAAATTGATTGTAAGAAATATTATATTAAAGTGCGATTAAATGTGAACATTTTTCATACAAACCCCCATTATTATTAAATATAAAATTAAGCAAATCCGGTTAAGATTCAAAATATGAATATATAACCATGTGAAATATCAAGAAATTTCGGTTGTAGTAAAAAATATTCCATTCGTTATATTGGGAAAAATAAACTAGTTAGACTAAAGTCGTCAGTACGAAAAATACTCTTTATTATACGCCCAATCGATTGCAATCGGAAAAACAAAATTTTCAATTTTTTACCAAAAAATTGGAAAAATGACAAAAAGCCACTTTTTTCAAGATGCCGCTTTGGCCTCCTAGGACATGATAAAGGATGTCGAATGAGGTAACATTTGTTCTACCACTTTTTTAAAATCGTCCAAATGCGGCCAGGAGCGGTAATTGAAATTTTACGAAATTTTCATGTAGAGTCAACTTTGGGCCACCACTGTACCGAAACGAGTTGAGTTAAAATATCCGGGGCAGTTTGAAAAGACGTCACATATCCTCTATTTTGATCCACTAAAATCTGGGAATGATTATCCCATAGGATCCCCTCGGAAGTAACCTTTAAAGTTCATCGAAAATAGACGATTTTCAATGTTAAAGGAAAATCCAGAATTTTCATCGGAAAATTCTAAAAGTAATTTTAAATGAAAGCTTATTCCTTCCTCTTTCGATTGATATGCTAAACTTGCGAATGAAGTAACTCCTTCATATTTATTTAAATCGGTGAAGTTGGGTCTACATGGGATTCCCCAATTTTTGATCATGCCTCCTGGCCAAACCAATTGACGGATTTACATGGGACTTATATCAATCGAAAGGTAATTTAATAACCTTTTAAACTACTTGAGTGGTTTGGCATTTCCCAGAAGAAAATTAAAAGATATAACGGTTTGAAAATGCAAAAAAATCGATTTTCAAAGTCAGATCGTGAGTCACCTAGTCCATCCACAGAGTTCATATTTATGGAGCGGATAGATTAAGTGATGGTCTATAACTGTGCAAAATTTGGTGGCGCTAGGACGAAGTGAAAATAAAAATTACAAGAGTTAACTCTTGTATTTTTAGGATCAAAATTTAGCAAAAAAATACAAAAATTTATTTTCCCTTTTTTCTTTTTCATTTCAGGTGATGCTGCTTTCTGCTGCTGCTGTTTTCATTTCAAAACTCATCGAATCAAATTTTACATGAAAAAAACTTCTGATGAATTTTACTTCTTCATCGGCTGCCACCTCTAGCATTCTGCCATCCATGCATTATAATTTGTATGGTTTATTTTTGATGATATTATGAGTGAAAAATAAAAATGATCAATAAAAAGAGCCAAAAATGTAACTTCTCCTTTTTGGGTAATGTTTTGCTGCTGCTGCTGCTGCTTCATTTGAAACCTCATGCAAATTAGAATTTCTGTGAAAAAAAAAATTCTGATGATAAAATTTATTTGTTCATCGGCTGCCACCCATAGCATTCTGCCATCCATGCTTTGTATAATATGTGATTAATGTTTGATGATATTATAGTTGAAAATTTTATTATATATTCATATGGTGTAAAGATTAAATAATATTTTTTTTATATGAACATTTTTTTCATTATTCTCAGGTGGTTTTCAATCATTTTTTTGTAGCAGAATCATCCAAAAAAAAGGGTATTAAAATATAAAATCCATTTAATTTATTCTGTTTAATAAAATATAATTTATTACAATATTTTTTTCTTATCAATATCTTATTTTTATTATTAATTTTATCAATAAATATTTAGTTTTTATATTGAATTAATACAAATATTTTTATTAATATTGTTAAGATTTTATTATAATTCTATTAATCGTATATTTTGTTGTACAATATTTTTTTTTAATTATTATTACGACATTATTAGGTTTAATAGTTCTTTTATATTACAAAATTGATTAATTTTTTCTAATAAATAAATAAATAATTATTATTTTACAATATTTTTTTTTATTCTTATATTAATGATATCTAACATATTCGTGAAGCACATTAAATTATCCCTTTGTATTGTATCCTGACGCATAAAAAAGATGTGTTTGTACTGCTGCAGTTCCAAAATATCTCATCAATTAGTTATTGAGATATAATTCGATTGTGATGATGAAAATTTCCCATAGAAATCAAAGTGTAAATGTTGAAATTCCAAATGATTTCTAACATATCCTTGTAGTAGATTAAATTATCCTGTTGTATTGCATCCTGACGCATAAAAAGGATGTGTTTGTACTGCTGAAGTTCCAAAATATCTCATCAATTAATTATGGAGCTATAATTCGATTGTGATGATGAAAATTTACCATAGAAATCAAAGTGTAAATGTTGAAATTCCAAATGATTTCTAACATATCCTTGTAGTAGATTAAATTATCCTGTTGTATTGCATCCTGACGCATAAAAAGGATGTGTTTGTACTGCTGAAGTTCCAAAATATCTCATCAATTAGTTATGGAGATATAATTCGATTGTGATGATGAAAATTTACCATAGAAATCAAAGTGTAAATGTTGAAATTCCAAATGATTTCTAACATATCCTTGTAGTAGATTAAATTATCCTGTTGTATTGCATCCTGACGCATAAAAAGGATGTGTTTGTACTGCTGAAGTTACAAAATATCTCATCAATTAGTTATTGAGATATAATTCGATTGTGATGATGAAAATTTCCCATAGAAATCAAAGTGTAAATGTTGAAATTCCAAATGATTTCTAACATATCCTTGTAGTAGATTAAATTATCCTGTTGTATTGCATCCTGACGCATAAAAAGGATGTGTTTGTACTGCTGAAGTTACAAAATATCTCATCAATTAGTTATTGAGATATAATTCGATTGTGATGATGAAAATTTCCCATAGAAATCAAAGTGTAAATGTTGAAATTCCAAATGATTTCTAACATATCCTTGTAGTAGATTAAATTATCCTGTTGTATTGCATCCTGACGCATACAAACGATGTGTTTGTACTACTGAAGTTCCAAAATATCTCATCAATTAGTTATTGAGATATAATTCGATTGTGATGATGAAAATTTCCCATAGAAATCAAAGTGTAAATGTTGAAATTCCAAATGATTTCTAACATATCCTTGTAGTAGATTAAATTATCCTGTTGTATTGCATCCTGACGCATAAAAAGGATGTGTTTGTACTGCTGAAGTTACAAAATATCTCATCAATTAGTTATTGAGATATAATTCGATTGTGATGATGAAAATTTCCCATAGAAATCAAAGTGTAAATGTTGAAATTCTAAATGATTTCTAACATATCCTTGTAGTAGATTAAATTATCCTGTTGTATTGCATCCTGACGCATACAAACGATGTGTTTGTACTGCTGAAGTTACAAAATATCTCATCAATTAGTTATTGAGATATAATTCGATTGTGATGATGAAAATTTCCCATAGAAATCAAAGTGTAAATGTTGAAATTCCAAATGATTTCTAACATATCCTTGTAGTAGATTAAATTATCCTGTTGTATTGCATCCTGACGCATAAAAAGGATGTGTTTGTACTGCTGAAGTTACAAAATATCTCATCAATTAGTTATTGAGATATAATTCGATTGTGATGATGAAAATTTCCCATAGAAATCAAAGTGTAAATGTTGAAATTCCAAATGATTTCTAACATATCCTTGTAGTAGATTAAATTATCCTGTTGTATTGCATCCTGACGCATACAAACGATGTGTTTGTACTACTGAAGTTCCAAAATATCTCATCAATTAGTTATTGAGATATAATTCGATTGTGATGATGAAAATTTCCCATAGAAATCAAAGTGTAAATGTTGAAATTCCAAATGATTTCTAACATATCCTTGTAGTAGATTAAATTATCCTGTTGTATTGCATCCTGACGCATAAAAAGGATGTGTTTGTACTGCTGAAGTTACAAAATATCTCATCAATTAGTTATTGAGATATAATTCGATTGTGATGATGAAAATTTCCCATAGAAATCAAAGTGTAAATGTTGAAATTCCAAATGATTTCTAACATATCCTTGTAGTAGATTAAATTATTCTGTTGTATTGCATCCTGACGCATAAAAAGGATGTGTTTGTACTGTTGAAGTTCCAAAATATCTCATCAATTAGTTATTGAGATATAATTCGATTGTGATGATGAAAATTTCCCATAGAAATCAAAGTGTAAATGTTGAAATTCCAAATGATTTCTAACATATCCTTGTAGTAGATTAAATTATCCTGTTGTATTGCATCCTGACGCATACAAACGATGTGTTTGTACTGCTGAAGTTACAAAATATCTCATCAATTAGTTATTGAGATATAATTCGATTGTGATGATGAAAATTTCCCATAGAAATCAAAGTGTAAATGTTGAAATTCCAAATGATTTCTAACATATCCTTGTAGTAGATTAAATTATCCTGTTGTATTGCATCCTGACGCATAAAAAGGATGTGTTTGTACTGCTGAAGTTACAAAATATCTCATCAATTAGTTATTGAGATATAATTCGATTGTGATGATGAAAATTTCCCATAGAAATCAAAGTGTAAATGTTGAAATTCTAAATGATTTCTAACATATCCTTGTAGTAGATTAAATTATCCTGTTGTATTGCATCCTGACGCATACAAACGATGTGTTTGTACTACTGAAGTTCCAAAATATCTCATCAATTAGTTATTGAGATATAATTCGATTGTGATGATGAAAATTTCCCATAGAAATCAAAGTGTAAATGTTGAAATTCCAAATGATTTCTAACATATCCTTGTAGTAGATTAAATTATCCTGTTGTATTGCATCCTGACGCATACAAACGATGTGTTTGTACTACTGAAGTTCCAAAATATCTCATCAATTAGTTATTGAGATATAATTCGATTGTGATGATGAAAATTTCCAATAGAAATCAAAGTGTATATGTTGAAATTCCAAATGATTTCTAACATTTACACTTGTAGTAGATTAAATTATCCTGTTGTATTGCATCCTGACGCATAAAAAGGATGTGTTTGTACTGTTGAAGTTCCAAAATATCTCTTCAATTAGTTATTGAGATATAATTCGATTGTGATGATGAAAATTTCCCATAGAAATCAAAGTGTAAATGTTGAAATTCCAAATGATTTCTAACCTATCCTTGTAGTAGATTAAATTATCCTGTTGTATTGCATCCTGACGCATAAAATGGATGTGTTTGTACTGCTGAAGTTCCAAAATATCTCATCAATTAGTTATTGAGATATAATTCGATTGTGATGATAAAAATTTCCCATAGAAATCAAAGTGTTAATGTTGAAATTCCAAATGATTTCTAACATATCCTTGTAGTAGATTAAATTATCCTGTTGTATTGCATCCTGACGCATAAAAAGGATGTGTTTGTACTGTTGAAGTTCCAAAATATCTCATCAATTAGTTATTGAGATATAATTCGATTGTGATGATGAAAATTTCCCATAGAAATCAAAGTGTAAATGTTGAAATTCCAAATGATTTCTAACATATCCTTGTAGTAGATTAAATTATCCTGTTGTATTGCATCCTGACGCATAAAAAGGATGTGTTTGTACTGTTGAAGTTCCAAAATATCTCATCAATTAGTTATTGAGATATAATTCGATTGTGATGATGAAAATTTCCCATAGAAATCAAAGTGTAAATGTTGAAATTCCAAATGATTTCTAACCTATCCTTGTAGTAGATTAAATTATCCTGTTGTATTGCATCCTGACGCATAAAAAGGATGTGTTTGTACTGCTGAAGTTACAAAATATCTCATCAATTAGTTATTGAGATATAATTCGATTGTGATGATGAAAATTTCCCATAGAAATCAAAGAGTAAATGTTGAAATTCCAAATGATTTCTAACATATCCTTGTAGTAGATTAAATTATCCTGTTGTATTGCATCCTGACGCATAAAAAGGATGTGTTTGTACTGTTGAAGTTCCAAAATATCTCTTCAATTAGTTATTGAGATATAATTCGATTGTGATTATGAAAATTTCCCATAGAAATCAAAGTGTAAATGTTGAAATTCCAAATGATTTCTAACATATCCTTGTAGTAGATTAAATTATACTGTTGTATTGCATCCTGACGCATAAAAAGGATGTGTTTGTACTGTTGAAGTTCCAAAATATCTCATCAATTAGTTATTGAGATATAATTCGATTGTGATGATGAAAATTTCCCATAGAAATCAAAGTGTAAGTGTTGAAATTCCAAATGATTTCTAACATATCCTTGTAGTAGATTAAATTATACTGTTGTTTTGCATCCTGACGCATAAAAAGGATGTGTTTGTACTGCTGAAGTTACAAAATATCTCATCAATTAGTTATTGAGATATAATTCGATTGTGATGATGAAAATTTCCCATAGAAATCAAAGTGTAAATGTTGAAATTCCAAATGATTTCTAACATATCCTTGTAGTAGATTAAATTATCCTGTTGTATTGCATCCTGACGCATAAAAAGGATGTGTTTGTACTGTTGAAGTTCCAAAATATCTCTTCAATTAGTTATTGAGATATAATTCGATTGTGATGATGAAAATTTCCCATAGAAATCAAAGTGTAAATGTTGAAATTCCAAATGATTTCTAACATATCCTTGTAGTAGATTAAATTATACTGTTGTATTGCATCCTGACGCATAAAAAGGATGTGTTTGTACTGTTGAAGTTCCAAAATATCTCATCAATTAGTTATTGAGATATAATTCGATTGTGATAATGAAAATTTCCCATAGAAATCAAAGTGTAAATGTTGAAATTCCAAATGATTTCTAACATATCCTTGTAGTAGATTAAATTATACTGTTGTATTGCATCCTGACGCATAAAAAGGATGTGTTTGTACTGCTGAAGTTACAAAATATCTCATCAATTAGTTATTGAGATATAATTCGATTGTGATGATGAAAATTTCCCATAGAAATCAAAGTGTAAATGTTGAAATCCTAAATGATTTCTAACATATCCTTGTAGTAGATTAAATTATCCTGTTGTATTGCATCCTGACGCATAAAAAGGATGTGTTTGTACTGCTGAAGTTACAAAATATCTCATCAATTAGTTATTGAGATATAATTCGATTGTGATGATGAAAATTTCCCATAGAAATCAAAGTGTAAATGTTGAAATTCCAAATGATTTCTAACCTATCCTTGTAGTAGATTAAATTATCCTGTTGTATTGCATCCTGACGCATGAAAAGGATGTGTTTGTACTGCTGAAGTTACAAAATATCTCATCAATTAGTTATTGAGATATAATTCGATTGTGATGATGAAAATTTCCCATAGAAATCAAAGTGTAAATGTTGAAATTCCAAATGATTTCTAACATATCCTTGTAGTAGATTAAATTATCCTGTTGTATTGCATCCTGACGCATAAAATGGATGTGTTTGTACTGCTGAAGTTCCAAAATATCTCATCAATTAGTTATTGAGATATAATTCGATTGTGATGATAAAAATTTCCCATAGAAATCAAAGTGTAAATGTTGAAATTCCAAATGATTTCTAACATATCCTTGTAGTAGATTAAATTATCCTGTTGTATTGCATCCTGACGCATAAAAAGGATGTGTTTGTACTGTTGAAGTTCCAAAATATCTCATCAATTAGTTATTGAGATATAATTCGATTGTGATGATAAAAATTTCCCATAGAAATCAAAGTGTAAATGTTGAAATTCCAAATGATTTCTAACATATCCTTGTAGTAGATTAAATTATCCTGTTGTATTGCATCCTGACGCATAAAATGGATGTGTTTGTACTGCTGAAGTTCCAAAATATCTCATCAATTAGTTATTGAGATATAATTCGATTGTGATGATAAAAATTTCCCATAGAAATCAAAGTGTAAATGTTGAAATTCCAAATGATTTCTAACATATCCTTGTAGTAGATTAAATTATCCTGTTGTATTGCATCCTGACGCATAAAAAGGATGTGTTTGTACTGTTGAAGTTCCAAAATATCTCATCAATTAGTTATTGAGATATAATTCGATTGTGATGATGAAAATTTCCCATAGAAATCAAAGTGTAAATGTTGAAATTCCAAATGATTTCTAACATATCCTTGTAGTAGATTAAATTATCCTGTTGTATTGCATCCTGACGCATAAAAAGGATGTGTTTGTACTGTTGAAGTTCCAAAATATCTCATCAATTAGTTATTGAGATATAATTCGATTGTGATGATGAAAATTTCCCATAGAAATCAAAGTGTAAATGTTGAAATTCCAAATGATTTCTAACCTATCCTTGTAGTAGATTAAATTATCCTGTTGTATTGCATCCTGACGCATAAAAAGGATGTGTTTGTACTGCTGAAGTTACAAAATATCTCATCAATTAGTTATTGAGATATAATTCGATTGTGATGATGAAAATTTCCCATAGAAATCAAAGTGTAAATGTTGAAATTCCAAATGATTTCTAACATATCCTTGTAGTAGATTAAATTATCCTGTTGTATTGCATCCTGACGCATAAAATGGATGTGTTTGTACTGCTGAAGTTCCAAAATATCTCATCAATTAGTTATTGAGATATAATTCGATTGTGATGATGAAAATTTCCCATAGAAATCAAAGTGTAAATGTTGAAATTCCAAATGATTTCTAACCTATCCTTGTAGTAGATTAAATTATACTGTTGTATTGCATCCTGACGCATAAAAAGGATGTGTTTGTACTGCTGAAGTTACAAAATATCTCATCAATTAGTTATTGAGATATAATTCGATTGTGATGATGAAAATTTCCCATAGAAATCAAAGTGTAAATGTTGAAATTCCAAATGATTTCTAACATATCCTTGTAGTAGATTAAATTATCCTGTTGTATTGCATCCTGACGCATACAAACGATGTGTTTGTACTGTTGAAGTTCGAAAATATCTCATCAATTAGTTATTGAGATATAATTCGATTGTGATGATGAAAATTTCCCATAGAAATCAAAGTGTAAATGTTGAAATTCCAAATGATTTCTAACCTATCCTTGTAGTAGATTAAATTATCCTGTTGTATTGCATCCTGACGCATAAAATGGATGTGTTTGTACTGCTGAAGTTCCAAAATATCTCATCAATTAGTTATTGAGATATAATTCGATTGTGATGATGAAAATTTCCCATAGAAATCAAAGTGTAAATGTTGAAATTCCAAATGATTTCTAACATATCCTTGTAGTAGATTAAATTATCCTGTTGTATTGCATCCTGACGCATAAAAAGGATGTGTTTGTACTGTTGAAGTTCCAAAATATCTCATCAATTAGTTATTGAGATATAATTCGATTGTGATGATGAAAATTTCCCATAGAAATCAAAGTGTAAATGTTGAAATTCCAAATGATTTCTAACATATCCTTGTAGTAGATTAAATTATCCTGTTGTATTGCATCCTGACGCATACAAACGATGTGTTTGTACTACTGAAGTTCCAAAATATCTCATCAATTAGTTATTGAGATATAATTCGATTGTGATGATGAAAATTTCCAATAGAAATCAAAGTGTATATGTTGAAATTCCAAATGATTTCTAACATTTACACTTGTAGTAGATTAAATTATCCTGTTGTATTGCATCCTGACGCATAAAAAGGATGTGTTTGTACTGTTGAAGTTCGAAAATATCTCATCAATTAGTTATTGAGATATAATTCGATTGTGATGATGAAAATTTCCCATAGAAATCAAAGTGTAAATGTTGAAATTCCAAATGATTTCTAACATATCCTTGTAGTAGATTAAATTATCCTGTTGTATTGCATCCTGACGCATACAAACGATGTGTTTGTACTACTGAAGTTCCAAAATATCTCATCAATTAGTTATTGCGATATAATTCGATTGTGATGATGAAAATTTCCCATAGAAATCAAAGTGTAAATGTTGAAATTCCAAATGATTTCTAACATATCCTTGTAGTAGATTAAATTATCCTGTTGTATTGCATCCTGACGCATACAAACGATGTGTTTGTACTACTGAAGTTCCAAAATATCTCATCAATTAGTTATTGAGATATAATTCGATTGTGATGATGAAAATTTCCCATAGAAATCAAAGTGTAAATGTTGAAATTCCAAATGATTTCTAACATATCCTTGTAGTAGATTAAATTATCCTGTTGTATTGCATCCTGACGCATACAAACGATGTGTTTGTACTACTGAAGTTCCAAAATATCTCATCAATTAGTTATTGAGATATAATTCGATTGTGATGATGAAAATTTCCAATAGAAATCAAAGTGTATATGTTGAAATTCCAAATGATTTCTAACATTTACACTTGTAGTAGATTAAATTATCCTGTTGTATTGCATCCTGACGCATAAAAAGGATGTGTTTGTACTGTTGAAGTTCCAAAATATCTCTTCAATTAGTTATTGAGATATAATTCGATTGTGATGATGAAAATTTCCCATAGAAATCAAAGTGTAAATGTTGAAATTCCAAATGATTTCTAACCTATCCTTGTAGTAGATTAAATTATCCTGTTGTATTGCATCCTGACGCATAAAATGGATGTGTTTGTACTGCTGAAGTTCCAAAATATCTCATCAATTAGTTATTGAGATATAATTCGATTGTGATGATAAAAATTTCCCATAGAAATCAAAGTGTTAATGTTGAAATTCCAAATGATTTCTAACATATCCTTGTAGTAGATTAAATTATCCTGTTGTATTGCATCCTGACGCATAAAAAGGATGTGTTTGTACTGTTGAAGTTCCAAAATATCTCATCAATTAGTTATTGAGATATAATTCGATTGTGATGATGAAAATTTCCCATAGAAATCAAAGTGTAAATGTTGAAATTCCAAATGATTTCTAACATATCCTTGTAGTAGATTAAATTATCCTGTTGTATTGCATCCTGACGCATAAAAAGGATGTGTTTGTACTGTTGAAGTTCCAAAATATCTCATCAATTAGTTATTGAGATATAATTCGATTGTGATGATGAAAATTTCCCATAGAAATCAAAGTGTAAATGTTGAAATTCCAAATGATTTCTAACCTATCCTTGTAGTAGATTAAATTATCCTGTTGTATTGCATCCTGACGCATAAAAAGGATGTGTTTGTACTGCTGAAGTTACAAAATATCTCATCAATTAGTTATTGAGATATAATTCGATTGTGATGATGAAAATTTCCCATAGAAATCAAAGTGTAAATGTTGAAATTCCAAATGATTTCTAACATATCCTTGTAGTAGATTAAATTATCCTGTTGTATTGCATCCTGACGCATACAAACGATGTGTTTGTACTACTGAAGTTCCAAAATATCTCATCAATTAGTTATTGAGATATAATTCGATTGTGATGATGAAAATTTCCCATAGAAATCAAAGTGTAAATGTTGAAATTCCAAATGATTTCTAACATATCCTTGTAGTAGATTAAATTATCCTGTTGTATTGCATCCTGACGCATAAAAAGGATGTGTTTGTACTGCTGAAGTTACAAAATATCTCATCAATTAGTTATTGAGATATAATTCGATTGTGATGATGAAAATTTCCCATAGAAATCAAAGTGTAAATGTTGAAATTCTAAATGATTTCTAACATATCCTTGTAGTAGATTAAATTATCCTGTTGTATTGCATCCTGACGCATACAAACGATGTGTTTGTACTGCTGAAGTTACAAAATATCTCATCAATTAGTTATTGAGATATAATTCGATTGTGATGATGAAAATTTCCCATAGAAATCAAAGTGTAAATGTTGAAATTCCAAATGATTTCTAACATATCCTTGTAGTAGATTAAATTATCCTGTTGTATTGCATCCTGACGCATAAAAAGGATGTGTTTGTACTGCTGAAGTTACAAAATATCTCATCAATTAGTTATTGAGATATAATTCGATTGTGATGATGAAAATTTCCCATAGAAATCAAAGTGTAAATGTTGAAATTCCAAATGATTTCTAACATATCCTTGTAGTAGATTAAATTATCCTGTTGTATTGCATCCTGACGCATACAAACGATGTGTTTGTACTACTGAAGTTCCAAAATATCTCATCAATTAGTTATTGAGATATAATTCGATTGTGATGATGAAAATTTCCCATAGAAATCAAAGTGTAAATGTTGAAATTCCAAATGATTTCTAACATATCCTTGTAGTAGATTAAATTATCCTGTTGTATTGCATCCTGACGCATAAAAAGGATGTGTTTGTACTGCTGAAGTTACAAAATATCTCATCAATTAGTTATTGAGATATAATTCGATTGTGATGATGAAAATTTCCCATAGAAATCAAAGTGTAAATGTTGAAATTCCAAATGATTTCTAACATATCCTTGTAGTAGATTAAATTATTCTGTTGTATTGCATCCTGACGCATAAAAAGGATGTGTTTGTACTGTTGAAGTTCCAAAATATCTCATCAATTAGTTATTGAGATATAATTCGATTGTGATGATGAAAATTTCCCATAGAAATCAAAGTGTAAATGTTGAAATTCCAAATGATTTCTAACATATCCTTGTAGTAGATTAAATTATCCTGTTGTATTGCATCCTGACGCATACAAACGATGTGTTTGTACTGCTGAAGTTACAAAATATCTCATCAATTAGTTATTGAGATATAATTCGATTGTGATGATGAAAATTTCCCATAGAAATCAAAGTGTAAATGTTGAAATTCCAAATGATTTCTAACATATCCTTGTAGTAGATTAAATTATCCTGTTGTATTGCATCCTGACGCATAAAAAGGATGTGTTTGTACTGCTGAAGTTACAAAATATCTCATCAATTAGTTATTGAGATATAATTCGATTGTGATGATGAAAATTTCCCATAGAAATCAAAGTGTAAATGTTGAAATTCTAAATGATTTCTAACATATCCTTGTAGTAGATTAAATTATCCTGTTGTATTGCATCCTGACGCATACAAACGATGTGTTTGTACTACTGAAGTTCCAAAATATCTCATCAATTAGTTATTGAGATATAATTCGATTGTGATGATGAAAATTTCCCATAGAAATCAAAGTGTAAATGTTGAAATTCCAAATGATTTCTAACATATCCTTGTAGTAGATTAAATTATCCTGTTGTATTGCATCCTGACGCATACAAACGATGTGTTTGTACTACTGAAGTTCCAAAATATCTCATCAATTAGTTATTGAGATATAATTCGATTGTGATGATGAAAATTTCCAATAGAAATCAAAGTGTATATGTTGAAATTCCAAATGATTTCTAACATTTACACTTGTAGTAGATTAAATTATCCTGTTGTATTGCATCCTGACGCATAAAAAGGATGTGTTTGTACTGTTGAAGTTCCAAAATATCTCTTCAATTAGTTATTGAGATATAATTCGATTGTGATGATGAAAATTTCCCATAGAAATCAAAGTGTAAATGTTGAAATTCCAAATGATTTCTAACCTATCCTTGTAGTAGATTAAATTATCCTGTTGTATTGCATCCTGACGCATAAAATGGATGTGTTTGTACTGCTGAAGTTCCAAAATATCTCATCAATTAGTTATTGAGATATAATTCGATTGTGATGATAAAAATTTCCCATAGAAATCAAAGTGTTAATGTTGAAATTCCAAATGATTTCTAACATATCCTTGTAGTAGATTAAATTATCCTGTTGTATTGCATCCTGACGCATAAAAAGGATGTGTTTGTACTGTTGAAGTTCCAAAATATCTCATCAATTAGTTATTGAGATATAATTCGATTGTGATGATGAAAATTTCCCATAGAAATCAAAGTGTAAATGTTGAAATTCCAAATGATTTCTAACATATCCTTGTAGTAGATTAAATTATCCTGTTGTATTGCATCCTGACGCATAAAAAGGATGTGTTTGTACTGTTGAAGTTCCAAAATATCTCATCAATTAGTTATTGAGATATAATTCGATTGTGATGATGAAAATTTCCCATAGAAATCAAAGTGTAAATGTTGAAATTCCAAATGATTTCTAACCTATCCTTGTAGTAGATTAAATTATCCTGTTGTATTGCATCCTGACGCATAAAAAGGATGTGTTTGTACTGCTGAAGTTACAAAATATCTCATCAATTAGTTATTGAGATATAATTCGATTGTGATGATGAAAATTTCCCATAGAAATCAAAGAGTAAATGTTGAAATTCCAAATGATTTCTAACATATCCTTGTAGTAGATTAAATTATCCTGTTGTATTGCATCCTGACGCATAAAAAGGATGTGTTTGTACTGTTGAAGTTCCAAAATATCTCTTCAATTAGTTATTGAGATATAATTCGATTGTGATTATGAAAATTTCCCATAGAAATCAAAGTGTAAATATTGAAATTCCAAATGATTTCTAACATATCCTTGTAGTAGATTAAATTATACTGTTGTATTGCATCCTGACGCATAAAAAGGATGTGTTTGTACTGTTGAAGTTCCAAAATATCTCATCAATTAGTTATTGAGATATAATTCGATTGTGATGATGAAAATTTCCCATAGAAATCAAAGTGTAAGTGTTGAAATTCCAAATGATTTCTAACATATCCTTGTAGTAGATTAAATTATACTGTTGTTTTGCATCCTGACGCATAAAAAGGATGTGTTTGTACTGCTGAAGTTACAAAATATCTCATCAATTAGTTATTGAGATATAATTCGATTGTGATGATGAAAATTTCCCATAGAAATCAAAGTGTAAATGTTGAAATTCCAAATGATTTCTAACATATCCTTGTAGTAGATTAAATTATCCTGTTGTATTGCATCCTGACGCATAAAAAGGATGTGTTTGTACTGTTGAAGTTCCAAAATATCTCTTCAATTAGTTATTGAGATATAATTCGATTGTGATGATGAAAATTTCCCATAGAAATCAAAGTGTAAATGTTGAAATTCCAAATGATTTCTAACATATCCTTGTAGTAGATTAAATTATACTGTTGTATTGCATCCTGACGCATAAAAAGGATGTGTTTGTACTGTTGAAGTTCCAAAATATCTCATCAATTAGTTATTGAGATATAATTCGATTGTGATAATGAAAATTTCCCATAGAAATCAAAGTGTAAATGTTGAAATTCCAAATGATTTCTAACATATCCTTGTAGTAGATTAAATTATACTGTTGTATTGCATCCTGACGCATAAAAAGGATGTGTTTGTACTGCTGAAGTTACAAAATATCTCATCAATTAGTTATTGAGATATAATTCGATTGTGATGATGAAAATTTCCCATAGAAATCAAAGTGTAAAGATTGAAATTCTAAATGATTTCTAACATATCCTTGTAGTAGATTAAATTATCCTGTTGTATTGCATCCTGACGCATACAAACGATGTGTTTGTACTACTGAAGTTCCAAAATATCTCATCAATTAGTTATTGAGATATAATTCGATTGTGATGATGAAAATTTCCCATAGAAATCAAAGTGTAAATGTTGAAATTCCAAATGATTTCTAACATATCCTTGTAGTAGATTAAATTATCCTGTTGTATTGCATCCTGACGCATACAAACGATGTGTTTGTACTACTGAAGTTCCAAAATATCTCATCAATTAGTTATTGAGATATAATTCGATTGTGATGATGAAAATTTCCAATAGAAATCAAAGTGTATATGTTGAAATTCCAAATGATTTCTAACATTTACACTTGTAGTAGATTAAATTATCCTGTTGTATTGCATCCTGACGCATAAAAAGGATGTGTTTGTACTGTTGAAGTTCCAAAATATCTCTTCAATTAGTTATTGAGATATAATTCGATTGTGATGATGAAAATTTCCCATAGAAATCAAAGTGTAAATGTTGAAATTCCAAATGATTTCTAACCTATCCTTGTAGTAGATTAAATTATCCTGTTGTATTGCATCCTGACGCATAAAATGGATGTGTTTGTACTGCTGAAGTTCCAAAATATCTCATCAATTAGTTATTGAGATATAATTCGATTGTGATGATAAAAATTTCCCATAGAAATCAAAGTGTTAATGTTGAAATTCCAAATGATTTCTAACATATCCTTGTAGTAGATTAAATTATCCTGTTGTATTGCATCCTGACGCATAAAAAGGATGTGTTTGTACTGTTGAAGTTCCAAAATATCTCATCAATTAGTTATTGAGATATAATTCGATTGTGATGATGAAAATTTCCCATAGAAATCAAAGTGTAAATGTTGAAATTCCAAATGATTTCTAACATATCCTTGTAGTAGATTAAATTATCCTGTTGTATTGCATCCTGACGCATAAAAAGGATGTGTTTGTACTGTTGAAGTTCCAAAATATCTCATCAATTAGTTATTGAGATATAATTCGATTGTGATGATGAAAATTTCCCATAGAAATCAAAGTGTAAATGTTGAAATTCCAAATGATTTCTAACCTATCCTTGTAGTAGATTAAATTATCCTGTTGTATTGCATCCTGACGCATAAAAAGGATGTGTTTGTACTGCTGAAGTTACAAAATATCTCATCAATTAGTTATTGAGATATAATTCGATTGTGATGATGAAAATTTCCCATAGAAATCAAAGAGTAAATGTTGAAATTCCAAATGATTTCTAACATATCCTTGTAGTAGATTAAATTATCCTGTTGTATTGCATCCTGACGCATAAAAAGGATGTGTTTGTACTGTTGAAGTTCCAAAATATCTCTTCAATTAGTTATTGAGATATAATTCGATTGTGATTATGAAAATTTCCCATAGAAATCAAAGTGTAAATATTGAAATTCCAAATGATTTCTAACATATCCTTGTAGTAGATTAAATTATACTGTTGTATTGCATCCTGACGCATAAAAAGGATGTGTTTGTACTGTTGAAGTTCCAAAATATCTCATCAATTAGTTATTGAGATATAATTCGATTGTGATGATGAAAATTTCCCATAGAAATCAAAGTGTAAGTGTTGAAATTCCAAATGATTTCTAACATATCCTTGTAGTAGATTAAATTATACTGTTGTTTTGCATCCTGACGCATAAAAAGGATGTGTTTGTACTGCTGAAGTTACAAAATATCTCATCAATTAGTTATTGAGATATAATTCGATTGTGATGATGAAAATTTCCCATAGAAATCAAAGTGTAAATGTTGAAATTCCAAATGATTTCTAACATATCCTTGTAGTAGATTAAATTATCCTGTTGTATTGCATCCTGACGCATAAAAAGGATGTGTTTGTACTGTTGAAGTTCCAAAATATCTCTTCAATTAGTTATTGAGATATAATTCGATTGTGATGATGAAAATTTCCCATAGAAATCAAAGTGTAAATGTTGAAATTCCAAATGATTTCTAACATATCCTTGTAGTAGATTAAATTATACTGTTGTATTGCATCCTGACGCATAAAAAGGATGTGTTTGTACTGTTGAAGTTCCAAAATATCTCATCAATTAGTTATTGAGATATAATTCGATTGTGATAATGAAAATTTCCCATAGAAATCAAAGTGTAAATGTTGAAATTCCAAATGATTTCTAACATATCCTTGTAGTAGATTAAATTATACTGTTGTATTGCATCCTGACGCATAAAAAGGATGTGTTTGTACTGCTGAAGTTACAAAATATCTCATCAATTAGTTATTGAGATATAATTCGATTGTGATGATGAAAATTTCCCATAGAAATCAAAGTGTAAATGTTGAAATCCTAAATGATTTCTAACATATCCTTGTAGTAGATTAAATTATCCTGTTGTATTGCATCCTGACGCATAAAAAGGATGTGTTTGTACTGCTGAAGTTACAAAATATCTCATCAATTAGTTATTGAGATATAATTCGATTGTGATGATGAAAATTTCCCATAGAAATCAAAGTGTAAATGTTGAAATTCCAAATGATTTCTAACCTATCCTTGTAGTAGATTAAATTATCCTGTTGTATTGCATCCTGACGCATAAAAAGGATGTGTTTGTACTGCTGAAGTTACAAAATATCTCATCAATTAGTTATTGAGATATAATTCGATTGTGATGATGAAAATTTCCCATAGAAATCAAAGTGTAAATGTTGAAATTCCAAATGATTTCTAACATATCCTTGTAGTAGATTAAATTATCCTGTTGTATTGCATCCTGACGCATAAAATGGATGTGTTTGTACTGCTGAAGTTCCAAAATATCTCATCAATTAGTTATTGAGATATAATTCGATTGTGATGATAAAAATTTCCCATAGAAATCAAAGTGTAAATGTTGAAATTCCAAATGATTTCTAACATATCCTTGTAGTAGATTAAATTATCCTGTTGTATTGCATCCTGACGCATAAAAAGGATGTGTTTGTACTGTTGAAGTTCCAAAATATCTCATCAATTAGTTATTGAGATATAATTCGATTGTGATGATAAAAATTTCCCATAGAAATCAAAGTGTAAATGTTGAAATTCCAAATGATTTCTAACATATCCTTGTAGTAGATTAAATTATCCTGTTGTATTGCATCCTGACGCATAAAATGGATGTGTTTGTACTGCTGAAGTTCCAAAATATCTCATCAATTAGTTATTGAGATATAATTCGATTGTGATGATAAAAATTTCCCATAGAAATCAAAGTGTAAATGTTGAAATTCCAAATGATTTCTAACATATCCTTGTAGTAGATTAAATTATCCTGTTGTATTGCATCCTGACGCATAAAAAGGATGTGTTTGTACTGTTGAAGTTCCAAAATATCTCATCAATTAGTTATTGAGATATAATTCGATTGTGATGATGAAAATTTCCCATAGAAATCAAAGTGTAAATGTTGAAATTCCAAATGATTTCTAACATATCCTTGTAGTAGATTAAATTATCCTGTTGTATTGCATCCTGACGCATAAAAAGGATGTGTTTGTACTGTTGAAGTTCCAAAATATCTCATCAATTAGTTATTGAGATATAATTCGATTGTGATGATGAAAATTTCCCATAGAAATCAAAGTGTAAATGTTGAAATTCCAAATGATTTCTAACCTATCCTTGTAGTAGATTAAATTATCCTGTTGTATTGCATCCTGACGCATAAAAAGGATGTGTTTGTACTGCTGAAGTTACAAAATATCTCATCAATTAGTTATTGAGATATAATTCGATTGTGATGATGAAAATTTCCCATAGAAATCAAAGTGTAAATGTTGAAATTCCAAATGATTTCTAACATATCCTTGTAGTAGATTAAATTATCCTGTTGTATTGCATCCTGACGCATAAAATGGATGTGTTTGTACTGCTGAAGTTCCAAAATATCTCATCAATTAGTTATTGAGATATAATTCGATTGTGATGATGAAAATTTCCCATAGAAATCAAAGTGTAAATGTTGAAATTCCAAATGATTTCTAACCTATCCTTGTAGTAGATTAAATTATACTGTTGTATTGCATCCTGACGCATAAAAAGGATGTGTTTGTACTGCTGAAGTTACAAAATATCTCATCAATTAGTTATTGAGATATAATTCGATTGTGATGATGAAAATTTCCCATAGAAATCAAAGTGTAAATGTTGAAATTCCAAATGATTTCTAACATATCCTTGTAGTAGATTAAATTATCCTGTTGTATTGCATCCTGACGCATACAAACGATGTGTTTGTACTGTTGAAGTTCGAAAATATCTCATCAATTAGTTATTGAGATATAATTCGATTGTGATGATGAAAATTTCCCATAGAAATCAAAGTGTAAATGTTGAAATTCCAAATGATTTCTAACCTATCCTTGTAGTAGATTAAATTATCCTGTTGTATTGCATCCTGACGCATAAAATGGATGTGTTTGTACTGCTGAAGTTCCAAAATATCTCATCAATTAGTTATTGAGATATAATTCGATTGTGATGATGAAAATTTCCCATAGAAATCAAAGTGTAAATGTTGAAATTCCAAATGATTTCTAACATATCCTTGTAGTAGATTAAATTATCCTGTTGTATTGCATCCTGACGCATAAAAAGGATGTGTTTGTACTGTTGAAGTTCCAAAATATCTCATCAATTAGTTATTGAGATATAATTCGATTGTGATGATGAAAATTTCCCATAGAAATCAAAGTGTAAATGTTGAAATTCCAAATGATTTCTAACATATCCTTGTAGTAGATTAAATTATCCTGTTGTATTGCATCCTGACGCATACAAACGATGTGTTTGTACTACTGAAGTTCCAAAATATCTCATCAATTAGTTATTGAGATATAATTCGATTGTGATGATGAAAATTTCCAATAGAAATCAAAGTGTATATGTTGAAATTCCAAATGATTTCTAACATTTACACTTGTAGTAGATTAAATTATCCTGTTGTATTGCATCCTGACGCATAAAAAGGATGTGTTTGTACTGTTGAAGTTCGAAAATATCTCATCAATTAGTTATTGAGATATAATTCGATTGTGATGATGAAAATTTCCCATAGAAATCAAAGTGTAAATGTTGAAATTCCAAATGATTTCTAACATATCCTTGTAGTAGATTAAATTATCCTGTTGTATTGCATCCTGACGCATACAAACGATGTGTTTGTACTACTGAAGTTCCAAAATATCTCATCAATTAGTTATTGCGATATAATTCGATTGTGATGATGAAAATTTCCCATAGAAATCAAAGTGTAAATGTTGAAATTCCAAATGATTTCTAACATATCCTTGTAGTAGATTAAATTATCCTGTTGTATTGCATCCTGACGCATACAAACGATGTGTTTGTACTACTGAAGTTCCAAAATATCTCATCAATTAGTTATTGAGATATAATTCGATTGTGATGATGAATATTTCCCATAGAAATCAAAGTGTAAATGTTGAAATTCCAAATGATTTCTAACATATCCTTGTAGTAGATTAAATTATCCTGTTGTATTGCATCCTGACGCATACAAACGATGTGTTTGTACTACTGAAGTTCCAAAATATCTCATCAATTAGTTATTGAGATATAATTCGATTGTGATGATGAAAATTTCCAATAGAAATCAAAGTGTATATGTTGAAATTCCAAATGATTTCTAACATTTACACTTGTAGTAGATTAAATTATCCTGTTGTATTGCATCCTGACGCATAAAATGGATGTGTTTGTACTGCTGAAGTTCCAAAATATCTCATCAATTAGTTATTGAGATATAATTCGATTGTGATGATGAAAATTTCCCATAGAAATCAAAGTGTAAATGTTGAAATTCCAAATGATTTCTAACATATCCTTGTAGTAGATTAAATTATCCTGTTGTATTGCATCCTGACGCATAAAAAGGATGTGTTTGTACTGTTGAAGTTCCAAAATATCTCATCAATTAGTTATTGAGATATAATTCGATTGTGATGATGAAAATTTCCCATAGAAATCAAAGTGTAAATGTTGAAATTCCAAATGATTTCTAACATATCCTTGTAGTAGATTAAATTATCCTGTTGTATTGCATCCTGACGCATAAAAAGGATGTGTTTGTACTGTTGAAGTTCCAAAATATCTCATCAATTAGTTATTGAGATATAATTCGATTGTGATGATGAAAATTTCCCATAGAAATCAAAGTGTAAATGTTGAAATTCCAAATGATTTCTAACCTATCCTTGTAGTAGATTAAATTATCCTGTTGTATTGCATCCTGACGCATAAAAAGGATGTGTTTGTACTGCTGAAGTTACAAAATATCTCATCAATTAGTTATTGAGATATAATTCGATTGTGATGATGAAAATTTCCCATAGAAATCAAAGTGTAAATGTTGAAATTCCAAATGATTTCTAACATATCCTTGTAGTAGATTAAATTATCCTGTTGTATTGCATCCTGACGCATACAAACGATGTGTTTGTACTACTGAAGTTCCAAAATATCTCATCAATTAGTTATTGAGATATAATTCGATTGTGATGATGAAAATTTCCAATAGAAATCAAAGTGTATATGTTGAAATTCTAAATGATTTCTAACATATCCTTGTAGTAGATTAAATTATCCTGTTGTATTGCATCCTGACGCATACAAACGATGTGTTTGTACTACTGAAGTTCCAAAATATCTCATCAATTAGTTATTGAGATATAATTCGATTGTGATGATGAAAATTTCCCATAGAAATCAAAGTGTAAATGTTGAAATTCCAAATGATTTCTAACATATCCTTGTAGTAGATTAAGTGATCGTTTTGTATTGCATCCTGACGCATAAAAAGGATGTGTTTGTACTGTTGAAGTTCCAAAATATCTCATCAATAAGTTATTGAGATATAATTCGATTGTGATGATGAAAATTTCTAATATAAATTCAAGTGTAAATGTTGAAATTCCAAATGATTTCTAACATATCCTTGTAGTAGATTAAATTATCCTGTTGTATTGCATCCTGACGCATAAAAAGGATGTGTTTGTACTGCTGAAGTTCCAAAATATCTCATCAATTAGTTATTGAGATATAATTCGATTGTGATGATGAAAATTTCCCATAGAAATCAAAGTGTAAATGTTGAAATTCCAAATGATTTCTAACATATCCTTGTAGTAGATTAAATTATCCTGTTGTATTGCATCCTTACGCATAAAAAGGATGTGTTTGTACTGCTGAAGTTCCAAAATATCTCATCAATTAGTTATTGAGATATAATTCGATTGTGATGATGAAAATTTCCCATAGAAATCAAAGTGTAAATGTTGAAATTCCAAATGATTTCTAACATATCCTTGTAGTAGATTAAATTATCCTGTTGTATTGCATCCTGACGCATAAAAAGGATGTGTTTGTACTGCTGAAGTTCCAAAATATCTCATCAATTAGTTATTGAGATATAATTCGATTGTGATGATGAAAATTTCCCATAGAAATCAAAGTGTATATGTTGAAATTCCAAATGATTTCTAACATATCCTTGTAGTAGATTAAATTATCCTGTTGTATTGCATCCTGACGCATAAAAAGGATGTGTTTGTACTGCGGAAGTTACAAAATATCTCATCAATTAGTTATTGAGATATAATTCGATTGTGATGATGAAAATTTCCCATAGAAATTAAAGTGTAAATGTTGAAATTCCAAATGATTTCTAACATATCCTTGTAGTATATTGAGTGATCGTTTTGTGTTGCATCCTGACGCATAAAAAGGATGTGTTTGTACTGTTGAAGTTCCAAAATATCTCATCCATTAGTTATTGAGATATAATTCGATTGTGATGATGAAAATTTCCCATAGAAATCAAAGTGTAAATGTTGAAATTCCAAATGATTTCTAACATATCCTTGTAGTAGATTAAATTATCCTGTTGTATTGCATCCTGACGCATAAATAGGATGTGTTTGTACTGCTGAAGTTACAAAATATCTCATCAATTAGTTATTGAGATATAATTCGATTGTGATGATGAAAATTTCCCATAGAAATTATAGTGTAAATGTTGAAATTCCAAATGATTTCTAACATATTCTTGTAGTAGATTAAATTATCCTGTTGTATTGCATCCTGACGCATAAAAAGGATGTGTTTGTACTGCGGAAGTTACAAAATATCTCATCAATTAGTTATTGAGATATAATTCGATTGTGATGATGAAAATTTCCCATAGAAATTAAAGTGTAAATGTTGAAATTCCAAATGATTTCTAACATATCCTTGTAGTATATTGAGTGATCGTTTTGTGTTGCATCCTGACGCATAAAAAGGATGTGTTTGTACTGTTGAAGTTCCAAAATATCTCATCCATTAGTTATTGAGATATAATTCGATTGTGATGATGAAAATTTCCCATAGAAATCAAAGTGTAAATGTTGAAATTCCAAATGATTTCTAACATATCCTTGTAGTAGATTAAATTATCCTGTTGTATTGCATCCTGACGCATAAATAGGATGTGTTTGTACTGCTGAAGTTACAAAATATCTCATCAATTAGTTATTGAGATATAATTCGATTGTGATGATGAAAATTTCCCATAGAAATTATAGTGTAAATGTTGAAATTCCAAATGATTTCTAACATATTCTTGTAGTAGATTAAATTATCCTGTTGTATTGCATCCTAACGCATAAAAAGGATGTGTTTGTACTGTTGAAGTTACAAAATATCTCATCAATTAGTTATTGAGATATAATTCGATTGTGATGATGAAAATTTCCCATAGAAATTAAAGTGTATATGTTGAAATTCCAAATGATTTCTAACATATCCTTGTAGTAGATTAAATTATCCTGTTGTATTGCATCCTGACGCATAAATAGGATGTGTTTGTACTGCTGAAGTTCCAAAATATCTCATCAATTAGTTATTGAGATATAATTCGATTGTGATGATGAAAATTTCCCATAGAAATTAAAGTGTAAATGTTGAAATTCCAAATGATTTATAACATATTCTTGATGTTGATGAAATTATCCTGAAGTTTCGGCAGCCACACCGTAAAATACATATACCTTTAAATAATTAAAAATGTATATATTATTGCTGTTAATATAATTATTGTCATAATATAAATAAAACCATATATACATGGTTAATAATTATAAATATAAATATTATAAATAATTTTAATTATGTACATTTATTTTGCAATTTCGCTCTTTCGCTCAAAGCCTTTCAATAATCCTGTTGATTATAATCAGGATATAAAAAAAAACATACCCTATTATATTTTTTATACTTTATAATTCATTTTCATGCACAAACAATTAATAAACACATACACGATCTGATATATTGAGGAGTTCATTTAATCGTGCGTTGTGTTTTGAAAACCGTACCACTGTACGAATATCATTTCAAAAATGTTTAACAAATATAATAATAATAAAAAGTATGATTAATTATTTAAATATATTTATTATTTTTATTTTATATATAGAAAAATTTGTAGAGTGTGCAAAAAAAATTGAAAATGGAAAATATTAATTTTTAAATTATGTAAAATCACAAAATATGGATATTTTCATTTGCACAATAAACTGCGTTTCAAAAATCTATAGCTAAATGTATATTTTATATGGTTTGTTTTATGTATTGTTGTTTTTCTTTTTTTTTTAAATGTTTTCAGATTATTTAAATGCAGTATTAATAATTATATGTTATGTATTTTTTTATTTTTTTTTTTAAATAAAATAAAATATATATTTAACAATTAAAAAAATGGCCCAAAGAGTATGTATATATAAAACAATTCATTAATTATAATTATAAAATCGCATTGCAGTTGTAATTTAAATAAATTGCAGTATATCGAATTTATTTTTATTTAATTGACAAATATAATTTTATTATGATTTATTATATTATAGAAAGTAAAAAAATGATACTGCAATTATAATTGCGAGAACTCAACAGGTTTTAATTATAATGTATATAATTATGTTTACGTTGTTTATATAGGCGATATTGTTTTAAAACAGAATATTATCTGTCGTTCGTCTCTGAAATGAATGGTATTTTTTAATTTATAGTTTGTGTTTTTAGATATTAAACTAAGTAATAATATAAGGAAGTAATCTTTATTGGGAGTAAACAATAGATAATAGATATATAGTGAAATATAAAGTTTTATATATTAGTACACATTAATAAATGGTATCGAAATAGTCACATCATAAAGATATAACAACGTTTTAAATTATTTAAAATTTTTAATAATGTAAGGGGTATCGTAAAAATGCAATAACTTGGGAACCTGTTGAGATAGAATAATGGGCAGACCATCAATCGATAGATAATTAAATTCTCTAAAAACTTTCCTTACATATCAAATAGTGTTGTAGAACAAATTCTATAGTTAAATTCTATAAACGTGAAAAATTGTCAATTTAACCATACTTTTTGTATGGGCACCCCACAATATTATTTTAAATTCTTAAAATTCAGTTTATTTTACTTAAAAAACAGTCTTAAAATTACCATTTCATGGAAATTTCACACTTAAAAATTGAAGGATTAGAGGTTGATTTTGACCAATTATAGGTAAAAAAAATTAATTTATTATAATGTAAGGGGTTTCGTAAAAATGCAATAACTTGGGAACCTGTTGAGATAGAATAATGGGCAGACCATCAATCGATAGATAATTAAATTCTCTAAAAACTTTCCTTACATATCAAATAGTGTTGTAGAACAAATTCTATAGTTAAATTCTATAAACGTGAAAAATTGTCAATTTAACCATACTTTTTGTATGGGCACCCCACAATATTATTTTAAATTCTTAAAATTCAGTTTATTTTACTTAAGAAACAGTCTTAAAATTAATACCATTTCATGGAAATTTCACACTTAAAATTTGAAGGATTATAGGTTGATTTTGACCAATTATAGGTTAAAAAAAATTAATTTATTATAATGTAAGGGGTTTCGTAAAAATGCAATAACTTGGGAACCTGTTGAGATAGAAAAATGGGCAGAACATCAATCGATAGATAATTAAATTCTCTAAAAACTTTCCTTACATATCAAATAGTGGTGTAGAACAAATTCTACAGTTAAATTCTATAAACGTGAAAAATTGTCAATTTAGCCATACTTTTTGTATGGGCACCCCACAATATTATTTTAAATTCTTAAAATTCAGTTTATTTTACTTAAAAAACAGTCTTAAAATTAATACCATTTCATGGAAATTTCACACTTAAAACTTGAAGGATTAGAGGTTGATTTTGACCAATTATAGGTAAAAAAAATTAATTTATTATAATGTAAGGGGTTTCGTAAAAATGCAATAACTTGGGAACCTGTTGAGGTAGAATAATGGGCAGACCATCAATCGATAGATAATTAAATTCTCTAAAAACTTTCCTTACATATCAAATAGTGGTGTAGAACAAATTCTACAGTTAAATTCTATAAACGTGAAAAATTGTCAATTTAGCCATACTTTTTGTATGGGCACCCCACAATATTATTTTAAATTCTTAAAATTCAGTTTATTTTACTTAAAAAACAGTCTTAAAATTAATACCATTTCATGGAAATTTCACACTTAAAACTTGAAGGATTAGAGGTTGATTTTGACCAATTATAGGTAAAAAAAATTAATTTATTATAATGTAAGGGGTTTCGTAAAAATGCAATAACTTGGGAACCTGTTGAGATAGAATAATGGGCAGACCATCAATCGATAGATAATTAAATTCTCTAAAAACTTTCCTTACATATCAAATAGTGTTGTAGAACAAATTCTATAGTTAAATTCAATAAACGTGAAAAATTGTCAATTTAGCCATACTTTTTGTATGGGCACCCCACAATATTATTTTAAATTCTTAAAATTCAGTTTATTTTACTTAAAAAACAGTCTTAAAATTAATACCATTTCATGGAAATTTCACACTTAAAAATTGAAGGATTAGAGGTTGATTTTGACCAATTATGGGTAAAAAAAATTAATTTATTATAATGTAAGGGGTTCCGTAAAAATGCAATAACTTGGGAACCTGTTGAGATAGAATAATGGGCAGACCATCAATCGATAGATAATTAAATTCTCTAAAAACTTTCCTTACATATCAAATAGTGTTGTAGAACAAATCCTATAGTTAAATTCTATAAACGTGAAAAATTGTCAATTTAACCATACTTTTTGTATGGGCACCCCACAATATTATTTTAAATTCTTAAAATTCAGTTTATTTTACTTCAAAAACAGTCTTAAAATTAATACCATTTCATGGAAATTTCACACTTAAAACTTGAAGGATTAGAGGTTGATTTTGACCAATTATAGGTAAAAAAAATTAATTTATTATAATGTAAGGGGTTTCGTAAAAATGCAATAACTTGGGAACCTATTGAGATAGAAAAATGGGCAGACCAACAATCGATAGATAATTAAATTCTCTAAAAACTTTCCTTACATATCAAATAGTGGTGTAGAACAAATTCTATAGTTAAATTCTATAAACGTGAAAAATTGTCAATTTAACCATACTTTTGGTATGGGCACCCCACAATATTATTTTAAATTCTTAAAATTCAGTTTATTTTACTTAAAAAACAGTCTTAAAATTAATACCATTTCATGGAAATTTCACACTTAAAACTTGAAGGATTAGAGGTTGATTTTGACCAATTATAGGTAAAAAAAATTAATTTATTATAATGTAAGGGGTTTCGTAAAAATGCAATAACTTGGGAACCTGTTGAGATAGAAAAATGGGCAGACCATCAATCGATAGATAATTAAATTCTCTAAAAACTTTCCTTACATATCAAATAGTGGTGTAGAACAAATTCTACAGTTAAATTCTATAAACGTGAAAAATTGTCAATTTAGCCATACTTTTTGTATGGGCACCCCACAATATTATTTTAAATTCTTAAAATTCAGTTTATTTTACTTAAAAAACAGTCTTAAAATTAATACCATTTCATGGAAATTTCACACTTAAAACTTGAAGGATTAGAGGTTGATTTTGACCAATTATAGGTAAAAAAAATTAATTCATTATAATGTAAGGGGTTTCGTAAAAATGCAATAACTTGGGAACCTGTTGAGATAGAATAATGGGCAGACCATCAATCGATAGATAATTAAATTCTCTAAAAACTTTCCTTACATATCAAATAGTGGTGTAGAACAAATTCTACAGTTAAATTCTATAAACGTGAAAAATTGTCAATTTAGCCATACTTTTTGTATGGGCACCCCACAATATTATTTTAAATTCTTAAAATTCAGTTTATTTTACTTAAAAAACAGTCTTAAAATTAATACCATTTCATGGAAATTTCACACTTAAAACTTGAAGGATTAGAGGTTGATTTTGACCAATTATAGGTAAAAAAAATTAATTTATTATAATGTAAGGGGTTTCGTAAAAATGCAATAACTTGGGAACCTGTTGAGATAGAATAATGGGCAGACCATCAATCGATAGATAATTAAATTCTCTAAAAACTTTCCTTACATATCAAATAGTGGTGTAGAACAAATTCTACAGTTAAATTCTATAAACGTGAAAAATTGTCAATTTAGCCATACTTTTTGTATGGGCACCCCACAATATTATTTTAAATTCTTAAAATTCAGTTTATTTTACTTAAAAAACAGTCTTAAAATTAATACCATTTCATGGAAATTTCACACTTAAAATTTGAAGGATTAGAGGTTGATTTTGACCAATTATAGGTAAAAAAAATTAATTTATTATAATGTAAGGGGTTTCGTAAAAATGCAATAACTTGGGAACCTGTTGAGATAGAAAAATGGGCAGACCATCAATCGATAGATAATTAAATTCTCTAAAACCTTTCCTTACATATCAAATAGTGGTGTAGAACAAATTCTACAGTTAAATTCTATAAACGTGAAAAATTGTCAATTTAGCCATACTTTTTGTATGGGCACCCCACAATATTATTTTAAATTCTTAAAATTCAGTTTATTTTACTTAAAAAACAGTCTTAAAATTAATACCATTTCATGGAAATTTCACACTTAAAACTTGAAGGATTAGAGGTTGATTTTGACCAATTATAGGTAAAAAAAATTAATTTATTATAATGTAAGGGGTTTCGTAAAAATGCAATAACTTGGGAACCTGTTGAGATAGAATAATGGGCAGACCATCAATCGATAGATAATTAAATTCTCTAAAAACTTTCCTTACATATCAAATAGTGGTGTAGAACAAATTCTACAGTTAAATTCTATAAACGTGAAAAATTGTCAATTTAGCCACACTTTTTGTATGGGCACCCCACAATATTATTTTAAATTCTTAAAATTCAGTTTATTTTACTTAAAAAACAGTCTTAAAATTAATACCATTTCATGGAAATTTCACACTTAAAATTTGAAGGATTAGAGGTTGATTTTGACCAATTATAGGTAAAAAAAATTAATTTATTATAATGTAAGGGGTTTCGTAAAAATGCAATAACTTGGGAACCTGTTGAGATAGAATAATGGGCAGACCATCAATCGATAGATAATTAAATTCTCTAAAAACTTTCCTTACATATCAAATAGTGGTGTAGAACAAATTCTACAGTTAAATTCTATAAACGTGAAAAATTGTCAATTTAGCCATACTTTTTGTATGGGCACCCCACAATATTATTTTAAATTCTTAAAATTCAGTTTATTTTACTTAAAAAACAGTCTTAAAATTAATACCATTTCATGGAAATTTCACACTTAAAATGAAGGATTAGAGGTTGATTTTGACCAATTATAGGTAAAAAAAATTAATTTATTATAATGTAAGGGGTTTCGTAAAAATGCAATAACTTGGGAACCTGTTGAGATAGAATAATGGGCAGACCATCAATCGATAGATAATTAAATTCTCTAAAAACTTTCCTTACATATCAAATAGTGGTGTAGAACAAATTCTACGGTTAAATTCTATAAACGTGAAAAATTGTCAATTTAGCCATACTTTTTGTATGGGCACCCCACAATATTATTTTAAATTCTTAAAATTCAGTTTATTTTACTTAAAAAACAGTCTTAAAATTAATACCATTTCATGGAAATTTCACACTTAAAACTTGAAGGATTAGAGGTTGATTTTGACCAATTATAGGTAAAAAAAATTAATTTATTATAATGTAAGGGGTTTCGTAAAAATGCAATAACTTGGGAACCTGTTGAGATAGAATAATGGGCAGACCATCAATCGATAGATAATTAAATTCTCTAAAAACTTTCCTTACATATCAAATAGTGGTGTAGAACAAATTCTACAGTTAAATTCTATAAACGTGAAAAATTGTCAATTTAGCCATACTTTTTGTATGGGCACCCCACAATATTATTTTAAATTCTTAAAATTCAGTTTATTTTACTTAAAAAACAGTCTTAAAATTAATACCATTTCATGGAAATTTCACACTTAAAACTTGAAGGATTAGAGGTTGATTTTGACCAATTATAGGTAAAAAAAATTAATTTATTATAATGTAAGGGGTTTCGTAAAAATGCAATAACTTGGGAACCTGTTGAGATAGAATAATGGGCAGACCATCAATCGATAGATAATTAAATTCTCTAAAAACTTTCCTTACATATCAAATAGTGGTGTAGAACAAATTCTACGGTTAAATTCTATAAACGTGAAAAATTGTCAATTTAGCCATACTTTTTGTATGGGCACCCCACAATATTATTTTAAATTCTTAAAATTCAGTTTATTTTACTTAAAAAACAGTCTTAAAATTAATACCATTTCATGGAAATTTCACACTTAAAACTTGAAGGATTAGAGGTTGATTTTGACCAATTATAGGTAAAAAAAATTAATTTATTATAATGTAAGGGGTTTCGTAAAAATGCAATAACTTGGGAACCTGTTGAGATAGAATAATGGGCAGACCATCAATCGATAGATAATTAAATTCTCTAAAAACTTTCCTTACATATCAAATAGTGGTGTAGAACAAATTCTACAGTTAAATTCTATAAACGTGAAAAATTGTCAATTTAGCCATACTTTTTGTATGGGCACCCCACAATATTATTTTAAATTCTTAAAATTCAGTTTATTTTACTTAAAAAACAGTCTTAAAATTAATACCATTTCATGGAAATTTCACACTTAAAACTTGAAGGATTAGAGGTTGATTTTGACCAATTATAGGTAAAAAAAATTAATTTATTATAATGTAAGGGGTTTCGTAAAAATGCAATAACTTGGGAACCTGTTGAGATAGAATAATGGGCAGACCATCAATCGATAGATAATTAAATTCTCTAAAAACTTTCCTTACATATCAAATAGTGTTGTAGAACAAATTCTATAGTTAAATTCAATAAACGTGAAAAATTGTCAATTTAGCCATACTTTTTGTATGGGCACCCCACAATATTATTTTAAATTCTTAAAATTCAGTTTATTTTACTTAAAAAACAGTCTTAAAATTAATACCATTTCATGGAAATTTCACACTTAAAACTTGAAGGATTAGAGGTTGATTTTGACCAATTATAGGTAAAAAAAATTAATTTATTATAATGTAAGGGGTTTTGTAAAAATGCAATAACTTGGGAACCTGTTGAGATAGAATAATGGGCAGACCATCAATCGATAGATAATTAAATTCTCTAAAAACTTTCCTTACATATCAAATAGTGGTGTAGAACAAATTCTACAGTTAAATTCTATAAACGTGAAAAATTGTCAATTTAGCCATACTTTTTGTATGGGCACCCCACAATATTATTTTAAATTCTTAAAATTCAGTTTATTTTACTTAAAAAACAGTCTTAAAATTAATACCATTTCATGGAAATTTCACACTTAAAACTTGAAGGATTAGAGGTTGATTTTGACCAATTATAAGTAAAAAAAATTAATTTATTATAATGTAAGGGGTTTCGTAAAAATGCAATAACTTGGGAACCTGTTGAGATAGAATAATGGGCAGACCATCAATCGATAGATAATTAAATTCTCTAAAAACTTTCCTTACATATCAAATAGTGGTGTAGAACATATTCTACAGTTAAATTCTATAAACGTGAAAAATTGTCAATTTAGCCATACTTTTTGTATGGGCACCCCACAATATTATTTTAAATTCTTAAAATTCAGTTTATTTTACTTAAAAAACAGTCTTAAAATCAATACCATTTCATGGAAATTTCACACTTAAAACTTGAAGGATTAGAGGTTGATTTTGACCAATTATAGGTAAAAAAAATTAATTTATTATAATGTAAGGGGTTTCGTAAAAATGCAATAACTTGGGAACCTGTTGAGATAGAATAATGGGCAGACCATCAATCGATAGATAATTAAATTCTCTAAAAACTTTCCTTACATATCAAATAGTGGTGTAGAACATATTCTACAGTTAAATTCTATAAACGTGAAAAATTGTCAATTTAGCCATACTTTTTGTATGGGCACCCCACAATATTATTTTAAATTCTTAAAATTCAGTTTATTTTACTTAAAAAACAGTCTTAAAATTAATACCATTTCATGGAAATTTCACACTTAAAACTTGAAGGATTAGAGGTTGATTTTGACCAATTATAGGTAAAAAAAATTAATTTATTATAATGTAAGGGGTTTCGTAAAAATGCAATAACTTGGGAACCTGTTGAGATAGAATAATGGGCAGACCATCAATCGATAGATAATTAAATTCTCTAAAAACTTTCCTTACATATCAAATAGTGGTGTAGAACAAATTCTACAGTTAAATTCTATAAACGTGAAAAATTGTCAATTTAGCCATACTTTTTGTATGGGCACCCCACAATATTATTTTAAATTCTTAAAATTCAGTTTATTTTACTTAAAAAACAGTCTTAAAATTAATACCATTTCATGGAAATTTCACACTTAAAACTTGAAGGATTAGAGGTTGATTTTGACCAATTATAGGTAAAAAAAATTAATTTATTATAATGTAAGGGGTTTCGTAAAAATGCAATAACTTGGGAACCTGTTGAGATAGAATAATGGGCAGACCATCAATCGATAGATAATTAAATTCTCTAAAAACTTTCCTTACATATCAAATAGTGGTGTAGAACAAATTCTACAGTTAAATTCTATAAACGTGAAAAATTGTCAATTTAGCCATACTTTTTGTATGGGCACCCCACAATATTATTTTAAATTCTTAAAATTCAGTTTATTTTACTTAAAAAACAGTCTTAAAATTAATACCATTTCATGGAAATTTCACACTTAAAACTTGAAGGATTAGAGGTTGATTTTGACCAATTATAGGTAAAAAAAATTAATTTATTATAATGTAAGGGGTTTCGTAAAAATGCAATAACTTGGGAACCTGTTGAGATAGAATAATGGGCAGACCATCAATCGATAGATAATTAAATTCTCTAAAAACTTTCCTTACATATCAAATAGTGGTGTAGAACAAATTCTACAGTTAAATTCTATAAACGTGAAAAATTGTCAATTTAGCCATACTTTTTGTATGGGCACCCCACAATATTATTTTAAATTCTTAAAATTCAGTTTATTTTACTTAAAAAACAGTCTTAAAATTAATACCATTTCATGGAAATTTCACACTTAAAACTTGAAGGATTAGAGGTTGATTTTGACCAATTATAGGTAAAAAAAATTAATTTATTATAATGTAAGGGGTTTCGTAAAAATGCAATAACTTGGGAACCTGTTGAGATAGAATAATGGGCAGACCATCAATCGATAGATAATTAAATTCTCTAAAAACTTTCCTTACATATCAAATAGTGGTGTAGAACAAATTCTACAGTTAAATTCTATAAACGTGAAAAATTGTCAATTTAGCCATACTTTTTGTATGGGCACCCCACAATATTATTTTAAATTCTTAAAATTCAGTTTATTTTACTTAAAAAACAGTCTTAAAATTAATACCATTTCATGGAAATTTCACACTTAAAACTTGAAGGATTAGAGGTTGATTTTGACCAATTATAGGTAAAAAAAATTAATTTATTATAATGTAAGGGGTTTCGTAAAAATGCAATAACTTGGGAACCTGTTGAGATAGAATAATGGGCAGACCATCAATCGATAGATAATTAAATTCTCTAAAAACTTTCCTTACATATCAAATAGTGGTGTAGAACAAATTCTACGGTTAAATTCTATAAACGTGAAAAATTGTCAATTTAGCCATACTTTTTGTATGGGCACCCCACAATATTATTTTAAATTCTTAAAATTCAGTTTATTTTACTTAAAAAACAGTCTTAAAATTAATACCATTTCATGGAAATTTCACACTTAAAACTTGAAGGATTAGAGGTTGATTTTGACCAATTATAGGTAAAAAAAATTAATTTATTATAATGTAAGGGGTTTCGTAAAAATGCAATAACTTGGGAACCTGTTGAGATAGAATAATGGGCAGACCATCAATCGATAGATAATTAAATTCTCTAAAAACTTTCCTTACATATCAAATAGTGTTGTAGAACAAATTCTAAAGTTAAATTCTATAAACGTGAAAAATTGTCAATTTAGCCATAATTTTTGTATGAGCATCCCACAATATTATTTTAAATTCTTAAAATTCAGTTTATTTTACTTAAAAAACAGTCTTAAAATTAATACCATTTCATGGAAATTTCACACTTAAAACTTGAAGGATTAGAGGTTGATTTTGACCAATTATAGGTAAAAAAAATTAATTTATTATAATGTAAGGGGTTTCGTAAAAATGCAATAACTTGGGAACCTGTTGAGATAGAATAATGGGCAGACCATCAATCGATAGATAATTAAATTCTCTAAAAACTTTCCTTACATATCAAATAGTGGTGTAGAACAAATTCTACAGTTAAATTCTATAAACGTGAAAAATTGTCAATTTAGCCATACTTTTTGTATGGGCACCCCACAATATTATTTTAAATTCTTAAAATTCAGTTTATTTTACTTAAAAAACAGTCTTAAAATTAATACCATTTCATGGAAATTTCACACTTAAAACTTGAAGGATTAGAGGTTGATTTTGACCAATTATAGGTAAAAAAAATTAATTTATTATAATGTAAGGGGTTTCGTAAAAATGCAATAACTTGGGAACCTGTTGAGATAGAATAATGGGCAGACCATCAATCGATAGATAATTAAATTCTCTAAAAACTTTCCTTACATATCAAATAGTGGTGTAGAACAAATTCTACAGTTAAATTCTATAAACGTGAAAAATTGTCAATTTAGCCATACTTTTTGTATGGGCACCCCACAATATTATTTTAAATTCTTAAAATTCAGTTTATTTTACTTAAAAAACAGTCTTAAAATTAATACCATTTCATGGAAATTTCACACTTAAAACTTGAAGGATTAGAGGTTGATTTTGACCAATTATAGGTAAAAAAAATTAATTTATTATAATGTAAGGGGTTTCGTAAAAATGCAATAACTTGGGAACCTGTTGAGATAGAATAATGGGCAGACCATCAATCGATAGATAATTAAATTCTCTAAAAACTTTCCTTACATATCAAATAGTGGTGTAGAACAAATTCTGCAGTTAAATTCTATAAACGTGAAAAATTGTCAATTTAGCCATACTTTTTGTATGGGCACCCCACAATATTATTTTAAATTCTTAAAATTCAGTTTATTTTACTTAAAAAACAGTCTTAAAATTAATACCATTTCATGGAAATTTCACACTTAAAACTTGAAGGATTAGAGGTTGATTTTGACCAATTATAGGTAAAAAAAATTAATTTATTATAATGTAAGGGGTTTCGTAAAAATGCAATAACTTGGGAACCTGTTGAGATAGAATAATGGGCAGACCATCAATCGATAGATAATTAAATTCTCTAAAAACTTTCCTTACATATCAAATAGTGGTGTAGAACATATTCTACAGTTAAATTCTATAAACGTGAAAAATTGTCAATTTAGCCATACTTTTTGTATGGGCACCCCACAATATTATTTTAAATTCTTAAAATTCAGTTTATTTTACTTAAAAAACAGTCTTAAAATCAATACCATTTCATGGAAATTTCACACTTAAAACTTGAAGGATTAGAGGTTGATTTTGACCAATTATAGGTAAAAAAAATTAATTTATTATAATGTAAGGGGTTTCGTAAAAATGCAATAACTTGGGAACCTGTTGAGATAGAATAATGGGCAGACCATCAATCGATAGATAATTAAATTCTCTAAAAACTTTCCTTACATATCAAATAGTGGTGTAGAACATATTCTACAGTTAAATTCTATAAACGTGAAAAATTGTCAATTTAGCCATACTTTTTGTATGGGCACCCCACAATATTATTTTAAATTCTTAAAATTCAGTTTATTTTACTTAAAAAACAGTCTTAAAATTAATACCATTTCATGGAAATTTCACACTTAAAACTTGAAGGATTAGAGGTTGATTTTGACCAATTATAGGTAAAAAAAATTAATTTATTATAATGTAAGGGGTTTCGTAAAAATGCAATAACTTGGGAACCTGTTGAGATAGAATAATGGGCAGACCATCAATCGATAGATAATTAAATTCTCTAAAAACTTTCCTTACATATCAAATAGTGGTGTAGAACAAATTCTACAGTTAAATTCTATAAACGTGAAAAATTGTCAATTTAGCCATACTTTTTGTATGGGCACCCCACAATATTATTTTAAATTCTTAAAATTCAGTTTATTTTACTTAAAAAACAGTCTTAAAATTAATACCATTTCATGGAAATTTCACACTTAAAACTTGAAGGATTAGAGGTTGATTTTGACCAATTATAGGTAAAAAAAATTAATTTATTATAATGTAAGGGGTTTCGTAAAAATGCAATAACTTGGGAACCTGTTGAGATAGAATAATGGGCAGACCATCAATCGATAGATAATTAAATTCTCTAAAAACTTTCCTTACATATCAAATAGTGGTGTAGAACAAATTCTACAGTTAAATTCTATAAACGTGAAAAATTGTCAATTTAGCCATACTTTTTGTATGGGCACCCCACAATATTATTTTAAATTCTTAAAATTCAGTTTATTTTACTTAAAAAACAGTCTTAAAATTAATACCATTTCATGGAAATTTCACACTTAAAACTTGAAGGATTAGAGGTTGATTTTGACCAATTATAGGTAAAAAAAATTAATTTATTATAATGTAAGGGGTTTCGTAAAAATGCAATAACTTGGGAACCTGTTGAGATAGAATAATGGGCAGACCATCAATCGATAGATAATTAAATTCTCTAAAAACTTTCCTTACATATCAAATAGTGGTGTAGAACAAATTCTACAGTTAAATTCTATAAACGTGAAAAATTGTCAATTTAGCCATACTTTTTGTATGGGCACCCCACAATATTATTTTAAATTCTTAAAATTCAGTTTATTTTACTTAAAAAACAGTCTTAAAATTAATACCATTTCATGGAAATTTCACACTTAAAACTTGAAGGATTAGAGGTTGATTTTGACCAATTATAGGTAAAAAAAATTAATTTATTATAATGTAAGGGGTTTCGTAAAAATGCAATAACTTGGGAACCTGTTGAGATAGAATAATGGGCAGACCATCAATCGATAGATAATTAAATTCTCTAAAAACTTTCCTTACATATCAAATAGTGGTGTAGAACAAATTCTACAGTTAAATTCTATAAACGTGAAAAATTGTCAATTTAGCCATACTTTTTGTATGGGCACCCCACAATATTATTTTAAATTCTTAAAATTCAGTTTATTTTACTTAAAAAACAGTCTTAAAATTAATACCATTTCATGGAAATTTCACACTTAAAACTTGAAGGATTAGAGGTTGATTTTGACCAATTATAGGTAAAAAAAATTAATTTATTATAATGTAAGGGGTTTCGTAAAAATGCAATAACTTGGGAACCTGTTGAGATAGAATAATGGGCAGACCATCAATCGATAGATAATTAAATTCTCTAAAAACTTTCCTTACATATCAAATAGTGGTGTAGAACAAATTCTACGGTTAAATTCTATAAACGTGAAAAATTGTCAATTTAGCCATACTTTTTGTATGGGCACCCCACAATATTATTTTAAATTCTTAAAATTCAGTTTATTTTACTTAAAAAACAGTCTTAAAATTAATACCATTTCATGGAAATTTCACACTTAAAACTTGAAGGATTAGAGGTTGATTTTGACCAATTATAGGTAAAAAAAATTAATTTATTATAATGTAAGGGGTTTCGTAAAAATGCAATAACTTGGGAACCTGTTGAGATAGAATAATGGGCAGACCATCAATCGATAGATAATTAAATTCTCTAAAAACTTTCCTTACATATCAAATAGTGTTGTAGAACAAATTCTAAAGTTAAATTCTATAAACGTGAAAAATTGTCAATTTAGCCATAATTTTTGTATGAGCATCCCACAATATTATTTTAAATTCTTAAAATTCAGTTTATTTTACTTAAAAAACAGTCTTAAAATTAATACCATTTCATGGAAATTTCACACTTAAAACTTGAAGGATTAGAGGTTGATTTTGACCAATTATAGGTAAAAAAAATTAATTTATTATAATGTAAGGGGTTTCGTAAAAATGCAATAACTTGGGAACCTGTTGAGATAGAATAATGGGCAGACCATCAATCGATAGATAATTAAATTCTCTAAAAACTTTCCTTACATATCAAATAGTGGTGTAGAACAAATTCTACAGTTAAATTCTATAAACGTGAAAAATTGTCAATTTAGCCATACTTTTTGTATGGGCACCCCACAATATTATTTTAAATTCTTAAAATTCAGTTTATTTTACTTAAAAAACAGTCTTAAAATTAATACCATTTCATGGAAATTTCACACTTAAAACTTGAAGGATTAGAGGTTGATTTTGACCAATTATAGGTAAAAAAAATTAATTTATTATAATGTAAGGGGTTTCGTAAAAATGCAATAACTTGGGAACCTGTTGAGATAGAATAATGGGCAGACCATCAATCGATAGATAATTAAATTCTCTAAAAACTTTCCTTACATATCAAATAGTGGTGTAGAACAAATTCTACAGTTAAATTCTATAAACGTGAAAAATTGTCAATTTAGCCATACTTTTTGTATGGGCACCCCACAATATTATTTTAAATTCTTAAAATTCAGTTTATTTTACTTAAAAAACAGTCTTAAAATTAATACCATTTCATGGAAATTTCACACTTAAAACTTGAAGGATTAGAGGTTGATTTTGACCAATTATAGGTAAAAAAAATTAATTTATTATAATGTAAGGGGTTTCGTAAAAATGCAATAACTTGGGAACCTGTTGAGATAGAATAATGGGCAGACCATCAATCGATAGATAATTAAATTCTCTAAAAACTTTCCTTACATATCAAATAGTGGTGTAGAACAAATTCTGCAGTTAAATTCTATAAACGTGAAAAATTGTCAATTTAGCCATACTTTTTGTATGGGCACCCCACAATATTATTTTAAATTCTTAAAATTCAGTTTATTTTACTTAAAAAACAGTCTTAAAATTAATACCATTTCATGGAAATTTCACACTTAAAACTTGAAGGATTAGAGGTTGATTTTGACCAATTATAGGTAAAAAAAATTAATTTATTATAATGTAAGGGGTTTCGTAAAAATGCAATAACTTGGGAACCTGTTGAGATAGAATAATGGGCAGACCATCAATCGATAGATAATTAAATTCTCTAAAAACTTTCCTTACATATCAAATAGTGGTGTAGAACATATTCTACAGTTAAATTCTATAAACGTGAAAAATTGTCAATTTAGCCATACTTTTTGTATGGGCACCCCACAATATTATTTTAAATTCTTAAAATTCAGTTTATTTTACTTAAAAAACAGTCTTAAAATCAATACCATTTCATGGAAATTTCACACTTAAAACTTGAAGGATTAGAGGTTGATTTTGACCAATTATAGGTAAAAAAAATTAATTTATTATAATGTAAGGGGTTTCGTAAAAATGCAATAACTTGGGAACCTGTTGAGATAGAATAATGGGCAGACCATCAATCGATAGATAATTAAATTCTCTAAAAACTTTCCTTACATATCAAATAGTGGTGTAGAACAAATTCTACAGTTAAATTCTATAAACGTGAAAAATTGTCAATTTAGCCATACTTTTTGTATGGGCACCCCACAATATTATTTTAAATTCTTAAAATTCAGTTTATTTTACTTAAAAAACAGTCTTAAAATTAATACCATTTCATGGAAATTTCACACTTAAAACTTGAAGGATTAGAGGTTGATTTTGACCAATTATAGGTAAAAAAAATTAATTTATTATAATGTAAGATGTTTCGTAAAAATGCAATAACTTGGGAACCTGTTGAGATAGAATAATGGGCAGACCATCAATCGATAGATAATTAAATTCTCTAAAAACTTTCCTTACATATCAAATAGTGGTGTAGAACATATTCTACAGTTAAATTCTATAAACGTGAAAAATTGTCAATTTAGCCATACTTTTTGTATGGGCACCCCACAATATTATTTTAAATTCTTAAAATTCAGTTTATTTTACATAAAAAACAGTCTTAAAATCAATACCATTTCATGGAAATTTCACACTTAAAACTTGAAGGATTAGAGGTTGATTTTGACCAATTATAGGTAAAAAAAATTAATTTATTATAATGTAAGGGGTTTCGTAAAAATGCAATAACTTGGGAACCTGTTGAGATAGAATAATGGGCAGACCATCAATCGATAGATAATTAAATTCTCTAAAAACTTTCCTTACATATCAAATAGTGGTGTAGAACATATTCTACAGTTAAATTCTATAAACGTGAAAAATTGTCAATTTAGCCATACTTTTTGTATGGGCACCCCACAATATTATTTTAAATTCTTAAAATTCAGTTTATTTTACTTAAAAAACAGTCTTAAAATTAATACCATTTCATGGAAATTTCACACTTAAAACTTGAAGGATTAGAGGTTGATTTTGACCAATTATAGGTAAAAAAAATTAATTTATTATAATGTAAGGGGTTTCGTAAAAATGCAATAACTTGGGAACCTGTTGAGATAGAATAATGGGCAGACCATCAATCGATAGATAATTAAATTCTCTAAAAACTTTCCTTACATATCAAATAGTGGTGTAGAACAAATTCTACAGTTAAATTCTATAAACGTGAAAAATTGTCAATTTAGCCATACTTTTTGTATGGGCACCCCACAATATTATTTTAAATTCTTAAAATTCAGTTTATTTTACTTAAAAAACAGTCTTAAAATTAATACCATTTCATGGAAATTTCACACTTAAAACTTGAAGGATTAGAGGTTGATTTTGACCAATTATAGGTAAAAAAAATTAATTTATTATAATGTAAGGGGTTTCGTAAAAATGCAATAACTTGGGAACCTGTTGAGATAGAATAATGGGCAGACCATCAATCGATAGATAATTAAATTCTCTAAAAACTTTCCTTACATATCAAATAGTGGTGTAGAACAAATTCTACAGTTAAATTCTATAAACGTGAAAAATTGTCAATTTAGCCATACTTTTTGTATGGGCACCCCACAATATTATTTTAAATTCTTAAAATTCAGTTTATTTTACTTAAAAAACAGTCTTAAAATTAATACCATTTCATGGAAATTTCACACTTAAAACTTGAAGGATTAGAGGTTGATTTTGACCAATTATAGGTAAAAAAAATTAATTTATTATAATGTAAGGGGTTTCGTAAAAATGCAATAACTTGGGAAACTGTTGAGATAGAATAATGGGCAGACCATCAATCGATAGATAATTAAATTCTCTAAAAACTTTCCTTACATATCAAATAGTGGTGTAGAACAAATTCTACAGTTAAATTCTATAAACGTGAAAAATTGTCAATTTAGCCATACTTTTTGTATGGGCACCCCACAATATTATTTTAAATTCTTAAAATTCAGTTTATTTTACTTAAAAAACAGTCTTAAAATTAATACCATTTCATGGAAATTTCACACTTAAAACTTGAAGGATTAGAGGTTGATTTTGACCAATTATAGGTAAAAAAAATTAATTTATTATAATGTAAGGGGTTTCGTAAAAATGCAATAACTTGGGAACCTGTTGAGATAGAATAATGGGCAGACCATCAATCGATAGATAATTAAATTCTCTAAAAACTTTCCTTACATATCAAATAGTGGTGTAGAACAAATTCTACAGTTAAATTCTATAAACGTGAAAAATTGTCAATTTGGCCATACTTTTTGTATGGGCACCCCACAATATTATTTTAAATTCTTAAAATTCAGTTTATTTTACTTAAAAAACAGTCTTAAAATTAATACCATTTCATGGAAATTTCACACTTAAAACTTGAAGGATTAGAGGTTGATTTTGACCAATTATAGGTAAAAAAAATTAATTTATTATAATGTAAGGGGTTTCGTAAAAATGCAATAACTTGGGAACCTGTTGAGATAGAATAATGGGCAGACCATCAATCGATAGATAATTAAATTCTCTAAAAACTTTCCTTACATATCAAATAGTGGTGTAGAACAAATTCTACGGTTAAATTCTATAAACGTGAAAAATTGTCAATTTAGCCATACTTTTTGTATGGGCACCCCACAATATTATTTTAAATTCTTAAAATTCAGTTTATTTTACTTAAAAAACAGTCTTAAAATTAATACCATTTCATGGAAATTTCACACTTAAAACTTGAAGGATTAGAGGTTGATTTTGACCAATTATAGGTAAAAAAAATTAATTTATTATAATGTAAGGGGTTTCGTAAAAATGCAATAACTTGGGAACCTGTTGAGATAGAATAATGGGCAGACCATCAATCGATAGATAATTAAATTCTCTAAAAACTTTCCTTACATATCAAATAGTGTTGTAGAACAAATTCTAAAGTTAAATTCTATAAACGTGAAAAATTGTCAATTTAGCCATAATTTTTGTATGAGCACCCCACAATATTATTTTAAATTCTTAAAATTCAGTTTATTTTACTTAAAAAACAGTCTTAAAATTAATACCATTTCATGGAAATTTCACACTTAAAACTTGAAGGATTAGAGGTTGATTTTGACCAATTATAGGTAAAAAAAATTAATTTATTATAATGTAAGGGGTTTCGTAAAAATGCAATAACTTGGGAACCTGTTGAGATAGAATAATGGGCAGACCATCAATCGATAGATAATTAAATTCTCTAAAAACTTTCCTTACATATCAAATAGTGGTGTAGAACAAATTCTACAGTTAAATTCTATAAACGTGAAAAATTGTCAATTTAGCCATACTTTTTGTATGGGCACCCCACAATATTATTTTAAATTCTTAAAATTCAGTTTATTTTACTTAAAAAACAGTCTTAAAATTAATACCATTTCATGGAAATTTCACACTTAAAACTTGAAGGATTAGAGGTTGATTTTGACCAATTATAGGTAAAAAAAATTAATTTATTATAATGTAAGGGGTTTCGTAAAAATGCAATAACTTGGGAACCTGTTGAGATAGAATAATGGGCAGACCATCAATCGATAGATAATTAAATTCTCTAAAAACTTTCCTTACATATCAAATAGTGGTGTAGAACAAATTCTACAGTTAAATTCTATAAACGTGAAAAATTGTCAATTTAGCCATACTTTTTGTATGGGCACCCCACAATATTATTTTAAATTCTTAAAATTCAGTTTATTTTACTTAAAAAACAGTCTTAAAATTAATACCATTTCATGGAAATTTCACACTTAAAACTTGAAGGATTAGAGGTTGATTTTGACCAATTATAGGTAAAAAAAATTAATTTATTATAATGTAAGGGGTTTCGTAAAAATGCAATAACTTGGGAACCTGTTGAGATAGAATAATGGGCAGACCATCAATCGATAGATAATTAAATTCTCTAAAAACTTTCCTTACATATCAAATAGTGGTGTAGAACAAATTCTACAGTTAAATTCTATAAACGTGAAAAATTGTCAATTTAGCCATACTTTTTGTATGGGCACCCCACAATATTATTTTAAATTCTTAAAATTCAGTTTATTTTACTTAAAAAACAGTCTTAAAATTAATACCATTTCATGGAAATTTCACACTTAAAACTTGAAGGATTAGAGGTTGATTTTGACCAATTATAGGTAAAAAAAATTAATTTATTATAATGTAAGGGGTTTCGTAAAAATGCAATAACTTGGGAACCTGTTGAGATAGAATAATGGGCAGACCATCAATCGATAGATAATTAAATTCTCTAAAAACTTTCCTTACATATCAAATAGTGGTGTAGAACATATTCTACAGTTAAATTCTATAAACGTGAAAAATTGTCAATTTAGCCATACTTTTTGTATGGGCACCCCACAATATTATTTTAAATTCTTAAAATTCAGTTTATTTTACTTAAAAAACAGTCTTAAAATCAATACCATTTCATGGAAATTTCACACTTAAAACTTGAAGGATTAGAGGTTGATTTTGACCAATTATAGGTAAAAAAAATTAATTTATTATAATGTAAGGGGTTTCGTAAAAATGCAATAACTTGGGAACCTGTTGAGATAGAATAATGGGCAGACCATCAATCGATAGATAATTAAATTCTCTAAAAACTTTCCTTACATATCAAATAGTGGTGTAGAACAAATTCTACAGTTAAATTCTATAAACGTGAAAAATTGTCAATTTAGCCATACTTTTTGTATGGGCACCCCACAATATTATTTTAAATTCTTAAAATTCAGTTTATTTTACTTAAAAAACAGTCTTAAAATTAATACCATTTCATGGAAATTTCACACTTAAAACTTGAAGGATTAGAGGTTGATTTTGACCAATTATAGGTAAAAAAAATTAATTTATTATAATGTAAGGGGTTTCGTAAAAATGCAATAACTTGGGAACCTGTTGAGATAGAATAATGGGCAGACCATCAATCGATAGATAATTAAATTCTCTAAAAACTTTCCTTACATATCAAATAGTGGTGTAGAACAAATTCTACAGTTAAATTCTATAAACGTGAAAAATTGTCAATTTAGCCATACTTTTTGTATGGGCACCCCACAATATTATTTTAAATTCTTAAAATTCAGTTTATTTTACTTAAAAAACAGTCTTAAAATTAATACCATTTCATGGAAATTTCACACTTAAAACTTGAAGGATTAGAGGTTGATTTTGACCAATTATAGGTAAAAAAAATTAATTTATTATAATGTAAGGGGTTTCGTAAAAATGCAATAACTTGGGAACCTGTTGAGATAGAATAATGGGCAGACCATCAATCGATAGATAATTAAATTCTCTAAAAACTTTCCTTACATATCAAATAGTGGTGTAGAACAAATTCTACAGTTAAATTCTATAAACGTGAAAAATTGTCAATTTAGCCATACTTTTTGTATGGGCACCCCACAATATTATTTTAAATTCTTAAAATTCAGTTTATTTTACTTAAAAAACAGTCTTAAAATTAATACCATTTCATGGAAATTTCACACTTAAAACTTGAAGGATTAGAGGTTGATTTTGACCAATTATAGGTAAAAAAAATTAATTTATTATAATGTAAGGGGTTTCGTAAAAATGCAATAACTTGGGAACCTGTTGAGATAGAATAATGGGCAGACCATCAATCGATAGATAATTAAATTCTCTAAAAACTTTCCTTACATATCAAATAGTGGTGTAGAACAAATTCTACGGTTAAATTCTATAAACGTGAAAAATTGTCAATTTAGCCATACTTTTTGTATGGGCACCCCACAATATTATTTTAAATTCTTAAAATTCAGTTTATTTTACTTAAAAAACAGTCTTAAAATTAATACCATTTCATGGAAATTTCACACTTAAAACTTGAAGGATTAGAGGTTGATTTTGACCAATTATAGGTAAAAAAAATTAATTTATTATAATGTAAGGGGTTTCGTAAAAATGCAATAACTTGGGAACCTGTTGAGATAGAATAATGGGCAGACCATCAATCGATAGATAATTAAATTCTCTAAAAACTTTCCTTACATATCAAATAGTGGTGTAGAACAAATTCTACAGTTAAATTCTATAAGCGTGAAAAATTGTCAATTTAGCCATACTTTTTGTATGGGCACCCCACAATATTATTTTAAATTCTTAAAATTCAGTTTATTTTACTTAAAAAACAGTCTTAAAATTAATACCATTTCATGGAAATTTCACACTTAAAACTTGAAGGATTAGAGGTTGATTTTGACCAATTATAGGTAAAAAAAATTAATTTATTATAATGTAAGGGGTTTCGTAAAAATGCAATAACTTGGGAACCTGTTGAGATAGAATAATGGGCAGACCATCAATCGATAGATAATTAAATTCTCTAAAAACTTTCCTTACATATCAAATAGTGGTGTAGAACATATTCTACAGTTAAATTCTATAAACGTGAAAAATTGTCAATTTAGCCATACTTTTTGTATGGGCACCCCACAATATTATTTTAAATTCTTAAAATTCAGTTTATTTTACTTAAAAAGCAGTCTTAAAATCAATACCATTTCATGGAAATTTCACACTTAAAACTTGAAGGATTAGAGGTTGATTTTGACCAATTATAGGTAAAAAAAATTAATTTATTATAATGTAAGGGGTTTCGTAAAAATGCAATAACTTGGGAACCTGTTGAGATAGAATAATGGGCAGACCATCAATCGATAGATAATTAAATTCTCTAAAAACTTTCCTTACATATCAAATAGTGGTGTAGAACAAATTCTACAGTTAAATTCTATAAACGTGAAAAATTGTCAATTTAGCCATACTTTTTGTATGGGCACCCCACAATATTATTTTAAATTCTTAAAATTCAGTTTATTTTACTTAAAAAACAGTCTTAAAATCAATACCATTTCATGGAAATTTCACCCTAAAGTTTCTCTATAGGTGTAGCAAAAACCTCCGGCTACTTGACCATAAGAACAAAATGGGGTGCAGTGCAGTATAGATTTAACACATTAGATGTGTACACAATTCAAATTAAGCTTATAATTTCTCAATTTTCCCATCTGTAAATCGAAAATATTCTATGAGACAAATTGTGACTTTAAATTTAGTTAATTCTTTAAATGTATAAAATATATTTTTAATCTAATAATTTTTTTTTACTGTAGTGAGAGTTTAAATATTTTTAAATATTAGCAGCCTGAATTGAATTTTATTCGAATAATAATAATAATAAATTCGATGATGGCGTTTATGAATGTGAATGCGAAAGTATTAAACAAATTTGTATAGTAAAACCGCAGCAAAAAATGACATTTTAAAATATACCTGTGTATTTTATAAGATATTTTTGTTGTCAGGTCACATCCAAAATAACTATATAACATATATAATTTATTTATATATATATACATATAGAGAGAGGTTAATATAATATGAATTTATAAGAAAATCACATTTATTTAGTTGAAAATCTATAAATATGTATATAAAAGAAAAATGACTGACTATATTATAAATATATGGGAAAAATTATATATTTTATATATTAGTATATTATTTTTAAATTATATTTCTCTCACTCGTTATTTATATTTATTTTTATATATACCTTAATAAATATATATATATATGTATATCTAAAAATCCATTCAACTATCCATTCATTCAACCATCCGTCCATCCATCCATCCATCTATACATCGTTATCTATATATATATATTAGATATTTATGTTTTCTGTTTTTTGTATGACATCCATTAAGTTTATTTATATGTGTGGAAAATCTTTTATCAATAAGTTTAAAATTTTCTTTTCATATCACGTTTAAAGTTTCAAATTGCTACTTTTTCGTCTCCGCATATAAAATTATATATAGATCGATATATAGATATATACATTTTATCTATATATATATAGATATATTTATATGAGTATATCTTAAAATATTTATTATATGTTATATAGTTTTTATATACATACATTTCGGTTATGTATATAGATAAATATAAGTTTAAAATTTTTACAACGTGTAGGACAATTGTGATATTTTATCCGACTAACTTCAATTTTGAAAGAATATTTTCCTTATACAAAAAACTCTTAATAGTAATGAATCCTAATGATGAATTTGTTGTGTGAAAATGTTAATGATAAAAATTAAAATACCCATTGAAATTGTGATATTTCAAAACAAAACATCGTCCTAATGATCTTGAAATTTTTGAGATATTTTATTCATAACCATCTTGTGTTTAACAATTTTACAATGTATATTTATTTTATATATGATACCAAAAAAAAAAAACAACTGAAATGGGGTTTTAAAAACCATATAGAAAAATGAAAGAATGAAAAAAAAACCAGAGTTTATCCGAACAAGTCACGTTTCTTCACGGGAACCCCACTTCAAATTGGTTATAAACTTTGTATCAACATATCTATAATATATAGAAAGAGGAGATTTTCTAATATGGGAACTAAAAAAAATAAAATATATATTCATCTATATGTATCTATATAAGCATATATAGAAAGCCATAGAAAAAGATATATAATTTAATGTGTACTTTCTTCATTTCATACATATAGAAATACTTGTATTTACTATGAATCTCTTAATTTATATATTATATATATACTATATATCGTATAGTTTTCACAAGAAAGAAAATTTATACTTATGCAGCGGTTAAATCTGTATATATAAACATATGAGGTTACACAAACTCGCTATTAGTTCGTTCTATATCTGTAAATGGATATATATTATATACCTATATAAACACACAGTTCTATCAATAATTTATTTGACACAATCTTAAATAATTGTCGTGTATATATCGGAATGTCTGATTAGCAGATTATGATGTACAATTCTATTTTGGGTATCTTCTGCATTTTACATGCTGTATTTAGATAATTTATTATAAATGATCTCTGCGTAAAATATTGAATGATGTTTTCTATTATTAGGCGAACTTGGTCGGGATGGCGTACTTTTCAAGATTTTCACGATTTTTAATTTATATTTTATTTGTAAAATTTTATCAAATCTATTTGTGAGTCTGATTTTTCCTAAATTATTTCAGTCATCGCATTTTAATTGATTTCTGTACGGTATTGGACGAGGTTGCCGGGGACGGAATTGGCCAGATAGAGATTTGCCCGATGATATCATGATTTTTAAAGGATAATATTTTATATGGGGAATTTTTAGCAAATCAATTTCAGAATGGGAAATAAGAAATAATTCATCTCTCTATAAGGATCTTTATAAAAAAATATCATAGGCGCTTCCTTATATAAACTATGTCAGAATTGAGAATTTTTCAAGATTTTTCTGATACTTAATACATATTTTATTTGGCAAATTTTATCACATTAATTATATTTGATTTTTTCTAAATTCTTTGACTCATCCTTTTGAAAATTTTTGCATGATATTTATATAATTTATTAGAAATCATGTCTGAAAAATATTTCATTAAAATTTTCAATGGATGAACTTGCTTAGAATTGAGAATTTGTTAAAGTTTTTTTTAATGTATTTTATTTTTTGCAAATTTTACAAAATCAATTTGAAATTGCGATTTCATGAGGGTTAACCGAAATCAAACGAATTCCTCAAAGATTAAGGGTTTGAATAGGCGATATGTTAATCATAACACAGATAATTTTCATAGACAATTATATTCCCGTTCCATTAATAGACGATCCAAATAAATGTTTAATGGAAATTCAATAAATACTGAAATAAATAACTTAATCCATTAGACAATTTTATGGGCAATGCTAAAAGCAATCCATTAATAGATAATCCATTAAACGATTTCATAATCAATCCAATAGACTATCTCATAGGCATTTCGGCAATAGAATAGAGAATAGTAGATAGATGATGTCATGTAGACCATTTCCCATTGATCACCGAGTATAGAGAATGTGTTACTTTCAAAACTATCAAAAAACTATCGATTTCAAAATCCATTACATCGCATCAAAGGTCTTTTGTATAAATAAAGATTGGGATAATATAATTTTAAGGGATTATTCTATATATGAGAAAACCCGATAATTTATTGATATTACTGTATATAACATCGCGTACAATCGTAAATATATCTTCTATATATTAAAAATACGTTCACAACATCACATAGTCTATAAGAAGAAAATGGTATTATTTCACTGTGATTTAGTTTTGCAGTCATAGGTAAAAATATATATATATAATATTACATATATATATTTATTCTCAATTTATTTTAGGTAAGGTAAATGATTAAATACAAATATAGATTGATATATATTTAAAGATCTTCGAGTATCATAAATAAAAAAAAAGAAGATCTTATTTAATTTGACAAATTGGTTATTTAATCTTATCGTGTTTTTGTTGTTTGTTTTGTCTTCTTTGTTTCTTTGTATATAGACGTGTGCATTTATTATGATTTGATTACTTCGTCAATGTTTTATTTTCTCTATATAAAATCAAATAATAAATAAAACCAATCCAAAACGCGTATGTGTAATGCGAAATGATTGTACATATTAGGTTTTGTTTGTTATTTAAAAATTAGATATATATAAAATTTATTGTAATTTATTTTATGAACCATAAAATTGCACATATTTTTTTTTTGTTTTGTCTATTGTATACATAAACAACAAAAGAGGACATTCTCTATATTTATATATGAATGGATGGAAAGATATATATTTAAAAAAAAAAAAACAAAAATATTGATATATAAAGGACATATAACAAATATTTATTTTTATTTTTATGGATCACATCTGCGTTCACAACATTGATTCAGCAAATATATACGTATATATCACAATATTTTGGTTTTCATTTGTAACTATATATTTATATATAAATATATATATATGGATGGAAAATATACCTCATTGATATTTGGAATAATAACATATTTTCATTTTTTTTCTTTTCCCTTTACTTATTATATATGGAAAGTATATAAATTTTTTATATAGTCTATAGTATAGCAGAAGCCGTATATGTATACATCTACCGATAAAAAAAATGTATGATTAAGACAGAGCATAGAATGCAAGTTAAAACTATAAGGAAGCCGATTAATTGAATCCAATATGATTGCCCGCTGTCCTGTTAAAAATAGTCAATAGTGGATTGGGACCAAGAGAATACTGAAAAAAAAAGATTGGTCACATAGGACAAGGAACATCAAAATTGGTCATTAGAGGATTGGAAAAAACAGTGGTATTTAAAAAGGAATCGGAAAATTTAATCTTATTGAGCAGAATGGGAAGTGTCAAGTGTGTTGCAAAAAAGTTTTTGGTGAAAATTATACCGATTTTTATAAGAAAACCAATAGTGAAACATTCGCCATATGTATGGTATAGGAACTCATGACTCGCGCATTGGTGAAATAATGATATTTGAGGTTAATGTGTGAATGCTGATAAATACAAAATATAAATTGTTATACGATATGTTATATCCCAATCCATTGTGAATTTATCACTTAATTTATGTAAATGTAAATACAATGATTTTTCAAGAGGTTTCCACTCCATGCCATCGCTCAAAATCAAGTTACTCATCTAATTTTCATGAAATAAAGGAATAATATATGTTGTATCCTACATTTTTCTATATACTCAAATGACTCAAATGAAATGAGATTGGATCGCTTAAATGGACAGGGAACAGCTGCGATTTGCAAGCGTAATAGAAGATGCTTGCGTCGCGTTATTTAAGCAAGGGTGCTGAATATTTGGAAAAAATTGTTCCGATCAATGTCAAAATGGATTTGAATATTAATTACAAGTCAAAGGGAGGACATATTTAATATGAAAACACTTGTAATTTGTATTTTCGAGAATCAAATACTTTTAATAGTTCGCATGTTCATATAAACGAACCCCAATTGAATTGATAGATGTTCAAAATTGTTGAAAAAGAATTACTGAATTTGAACTGAATTGCTTTAAATCATGTAATTTAAAAAAATCGGGACTTTTTGTTTATCGGTAGCTGTTTATAACTAGATTTTTTGAACCATATTTTGTTCTATATACAGCTATATTTAGCTTTATATATATAAAAATTATTATTGAAGGGCAAACAAATATTGGAAATTATATACATATCTATATGGTCCATATTTGTATATGTTATATATCTCTCCTCCCACCCGCATATATATAATATAAATAAATATGTGTCTGCATTTTTCTCAAACATAAATAATCCTTTCTTTTTTTTTTTTTTATTTTGCCTCTATATATTTTATAGGGAAAAACTATAACTATAAAAAAAAAAAAAGCACACACCAAATAATTCGTATAGCGAATATGACAAAATTTATTACTATATAGTTCACATATGGAAAATATATGCGAAAATAGGAAAAAAAAAAGAATCAATTCTTTTTCATTTTTGAACATAATAAATGAATAACGAAATGAAAAAAAAATCCTATATATATTTATATATGTATATAGGTAAATGTTAAATTTATTTTATTTTTTGAGAACTTTATTTGACAAAAAAAAAAAAAAAGAAATGGTTTTTCCAATTTTAAACAGGACATACTTTTTTTTGTTTGTTTATATTGGTATTGCCGCTGCCGTTTTAGGCATATATAGTTTTATATTGATTTCATTCCAATTTTCATAGTTTAGAATTTTTATTTTATTTTCTTTAATATATATATATATATATATTTATAATAAATATCTGTATTTTTAAAAAAATTATGCGGTTACAAAATTCATCTCACTCAGTTATTTATTTTATGTATAGTTCATATGGGTGCTAAATTTATATACGCTGATCAAAAAGGATGCTAAATATCAGATTAGCAGATTATCTCTGATTCCACAATCTATAGACATATTAAATTTGGGAATGTCTTTGTAAAATAATTTTAAATGAAATAATAATATAATTATGGCAGCTAAAAAGGCGGCTAGTTTAGTCACATTGTGGGTTTTTAAGAAGATTCCTTAAGGATGAAAATTTAGCACTAGTTCATAAAGCATTTATAAGACCACTTCTAGAATGCAATTCTTATATATGGACGGGTTCACCAATTACTACACTACACATTTTAGTGACAGGATAGACAAGAATACGTTCTCACTGATCGCAGAAATGAAACTATAACAAATTCCATTGAATTATTGGATCATACACATATAGGACAGTAGCTTAATTATGCACATTCTTATCGCAAATATTACCACCGCAAGAATGTTCTAATGAAATTTTCAAATTAATGCCGCTTATAATTCAAGAAATTCGCAAACAGCACGAATCCATACTCAGTATCTATTAACGTTTTTCAAATCAACAGATTTGGAAATTTAATTTGTGCCAAGAACATAAAGAACATTATGGAAAAGTCTCCCAGAGCTACTAGTGCTTCCCCCTTCTTATGACTATCAATCATTTAAATTAATCATTTCATTCTATATCTATAAAGACGCTGATCGTTCAGACGAAGTGTAACACGGACAATTGTTTGAAAACATATATGATTTATTTTTTCTTACTGCTTTTTAGTTTAAGTTTTTTTTTTCTCCCTATCTATATGTTTGCTTTTATTTTCTAAATTTCAATTCAATGAATCCACATATTATTAAAGTTTTTACTACCCAAAATCACTTAAATGTATTCAATGTATCATATAGGTTCATCACCTGATTAAGTGATTTCGTTACGGGCTTACACAGACAATAGAATTCCGAGGTTTTTTCCGGAGCCGCTAAACCGATTCTGTCGTAGTAACGAACAGAAAAAAAAACTGATTATATTAGTAGGATGAGAATTTGAAATCTTTATTGCCCGAAAATAGAACAGTTTAAATTTTTACGAAACAAAAAAAAAACTCTAACTAATCAAGAAAATTAAAAGTACGCGAATCTTTTATAAAATTCAATTTTATTTTTCTTTTTTAAATACGAATGCTTTTTATGTTATATAAATTCAAATTCATCATAAAAACAAAAACAAAAAAATATCAATTTATTATTAACCTCATTAAAATGCAAAAAAAAAAACAAATAAATTTTCAATAAATACATTTTTTTTTCTATTAAATTTGATATCCTGTTTTTATTTTTTGTTTGATCCTATATACATTTGAAAAAAAATTAAATTTTAATTGCAGTTCACAAAATGTAATATGTAATTGAATATTATTTGAAAAAAAGAAAATAGCCAAATTGAAATGGAAATCATACGATAAGTATTTTTGCTTTTTAAATTTTATTTCTGAATATTTTTTTTTAAAACAATTATTTTTAAAATCAAAAAAAATGTTTATATAAATAAATAGTAAGAAAAGAAAACAAGGAAAATAAATTCTTTTATCGGGGAAAATAAAACAATCAATGAATCCATATATATATATATTATTGAAGCCCCCCAAAACACCATTTGATGGTTGGCGATAAAAATAATAACAAGCGAGTTTTTATATACAGGTAATGATTTAAAAATTAATAGAAATAATAATAAAATAAATGAGATTTTTTAATGAGAAGTTATAAAAAAAAAGGGTTTTTAAATCATGGAAATTAAAAAAAAAATCATTATAATATATATTATGAAGGAAAACTTATTATTATTTGTATAACGATTTCTATTTTTTATAATGGATCGTGTTAAAAAGGACAATTTTAAACAAAAATAAAATAAAAATATATACTATATTGACATATGATTTTACTTTTTCAAAACAAAAAGCTAAAAAAAAAATAAAGGAAAAAATAGGAAAAAAATTTCAATATTTTTATTTATGGATCATTGATTGAAAAACTTTTCTTTTTTTTTTGCTATTAGTGATTTGTTTTATGTTTGTTTTTTTTTTTCATTTCTACTATTACGAGACTTTTTTTTTGTTTTTGTTTTTAGTAAAAGTAATTCATTTTTGCCTATTTTATAAATATATATATATATATTGTATTTTTCATTCAATAACGAAAAAAAACTTCCCCGATTCAAAATATATAATTTATCTTTAAATATATATGGTTTGCATTTTGTTATAATGTTTTTTTTTTAACACTGAAATTTCAAATATATTTTGCTATATAATACATTAATTTAATTTTAAGTTTTACAATATATTGGTTTTGGAATTTTTTTTTTATTATACTTTTAATTTGTGTATTTGCAGAAATTTTTTATTTGCGTAAATAAATAAAAAATTGATTTTTTTTTATTTGTTTCATTTGTGTCCATAAATTTATATATATATTATATTATATATAGATTGAATTTGAATTTGTATATATAAAAAATGAATTGTGAGTAAATGATAAATTTAATTTGAAAATGTTCAAGTTTTTTTTTTTTTGTTATATTGATTCTTTCTATATATACGACCGCAATTTTGTTCTATATAATATATTTATAAATCAGAATAAATTATTTTATTTTGTTATATGTATAGTATATATGGATTGGAAAATTTATTACATTTGTTATAAAATAAATAAAAAATATAATCAATATAATATTAATATATAATATATTTGAATAATAGTTTTTCCATTATAAATTTTCATCTATTTTGTTGTTTTTTATTGTTTAAATATTGTCGAGTAAATTTTTTTTTTTTTAAATGAAATTTCCCTTTTTTAATTGAATTGTAATTTGTACCTCTCTCGCTATTAATTATAAATAAATAATTATAGGATTTTAAATGAATGAAAAACAAAAATGTTTATAGATGAAATGGAAATTCGTTATATGGTTTATCATGTTTTAATGACAACACGGCTAATGGTAAAATAATATAGAAATTGTTTATAGGTTTATAGAAATTGATTTGACTTCGTTTTTTTATTCTTTGATAAGCAGATGTAATGAAATAAAATAAATAAAATGTATATATATATATATATATATTAAAGCAATAAGCATTACATAGCATAATCGATACCGTAAAATACATACGTATTGTTATTATAGATTCATTAATTATTGAATTAAAACACATGCCGTGTGTTAGATTTTATTGATTATCATCCATTATCTATATATCTCTGGCTTTTGTTATAATGAGACTTTTTTTCAATGTATTGAAAATATGCATATTTAAAATCGGGAAAATCTTAGAAAATCTTAGAAAATGATTAATTCTTAATCAAAATTCCTAACGGAAAACACACAGTTTAGAGATATTTTATAAAAATGATTCGTTAATGAATTTTCAAGAAATACCCAAGGAATTGGTAAGTTATTTTGTATATATATAAAAAATACACTTCAAATTTTAAAAATCTTGGAAAATACTCAATTTTAAATCGCAATCTGCGTACAAGGAAAGTTAGTTAAATATTTAACAAAGATTGCATTTAATAATGCATAAATATTAGTGGTAAATTTTAAAAATCATTGGTTAGATAACTATTTATTTTTACGTACCATTTTTAATATATTTTATATATGGAAATGGTTAGCAAACACATTTCTGAGTGCGATTAATTTAAAATTAAATGATCGAAAATCGTTTTGGAAAATATTATACGATATATTTATAATGTATTTTAAATGATCTCGTTAAAATGTCGGATGGGGTTTCCCTGGACAAATTCGTTACAGAATTGAGAATGTTGCAATTTTATATTGAAATTTTAACCATACATTTGTGTGTGTGCGATATATTCAAAATTCACTAATAAATCGGTTTAGAAAATTTTACAAAGTATTTATAATGCATTTTAAATGATTTTTAAACTATATTCCATGAGGTTTCCTTAGATGGATTTGTTCAAAATCGAGCATTTTCACCAATTATTAATGTATTTTATTTGCATTTTTGACCAAATAAATTTCTGAATGCGATATCTTAAAAAATTCTGTGATGAATCGTATTGAAGGTGTTACACCACGATATCTATAATTCATTTTAAATGATTTCGGTTAAAAATTGGGTGGGGTTTCCTTGGACGAACTTCATCAAAATTGAGAATGTTTGCGATTTTTAATGTATTTAATATTGAAATTTTTACCAAACAAACATCTGAGTACGATGAATTGAAAATTAGATGAACATTCGGTTTGGGACTACATAAGAATTGAGAATTTCCACTGAATTTTCCGGATTTTGCATTTATTTTATATGGAAATTTTGTAATAAATAAATTTCTGACTGCGTTATTTTCAAAATTCATGGACCAATCCTTTTGAAAATGTTACACGGTATTTATAATGCATTCTAAATGATCTGTGTTAAATATTGGATGGGGTTTCCTTGAACGGACTAGATAAGAATTCAGAATTTCCACTGAATTTTTACCGATTTTTAATGTATTTTATAAAGGGAAATTTTGAACAAAAGAATTTCTGCCTGCGCTAAATTGAAAATAAGATGAAAAAATCTTTTTGGGAAAATTTTACACACGATATTGCACAATACATTTTATAAAAGCTCTCTGGAGAAAAATGTTGTATGGGGGTTTCGAATAACGGGTTGAGGATTTTCCAAGATTATATCATCATGTTTAATGCTTTTTATATATACGGAAACATTTACCTAAACAATTTCTGTGAGTTCGATTCGAGGTGAACATTCGAATACCAATCTTTTATATAGTATATTCTTTCCGATCCGATGTTTTTCATTAATTAAATTTTACAATAGTATAGAATTTCTAAATCATTATATGGATTTGGAAATATATAAAAATATTTATTAAAACATTGATAATAAATAATAATAATACAATTTAAATATAACACAAACGAAAAGATTCTACTGAAATTATTTTTAATAAATAATATATATAATATTATTATCGCAAAAAGATGAGTTTTCTTGTTCAGCATTCACATATACGCGTATATGATGTAATAAATAAAATATATAAACATTTATCTTACTAAATTTATGACATATATATATAAGACATGATCCTAATCAAAATTTAGGGTATATTATATTCCCAAATGATCATCATGTTCTTTTTGTTTCCATATACAAAATATATATGGTATAAGCACATATCCATAACATATCGCATATATGTACGCAGGTAAAACAAAAGTGCGTATACACTAAATATAATATAAGCATATGAATTCTAATTTACGATGTTTCATTTTGACATTGTACAAGAAAAGATAATATATAATATATATAAGAATAAAAAAAAATGTCTTTGTAATATTCATTACAGAGAAAACACAATATTTAACTAAATTTTAAATGAGGTATATTTTAATTATAAAGTAATGTTAAAAAAAATGTATCTATAGAAAGTGTGTATTTTATTTACATTATATTATAAATATAAAAAAAACATTGAAACAATTTTCAATGTTTATTTTAGAATAATATATACAAAAAAGAAAGAAAAAAATTATGGAAAATTTTTCAATTTACATATATATATAGAATATCATTTATAAATTCAAGTAATAATATTTTTATTTTGTTATAATGTCGGACATATTCAAAAAAGAAAATGTTGAACAAAAAGAATCATGAGAAAATTTTCGTTTAATATACGTCTATATATTTTTTTTCTTTTCTTATTATATGGTTAAATCCTTAAAGATTTGATATTATTTGCGCTGAGCACATTTATTATGCGAGGAATAAATAATATTGTATGTTTGCGATACGAAAAAGAATCTTCTATCTATATCCAAAATAGAATCAGAATGACAGTGTGAGTTTTTTTTTGTTCATATATATTCATATAGTGCGTGTATTGTTGTAATATTTTCCATTTTGGGAATAGGCATTTCTTTTATTTTTTGAAAGATATTCATTTGTTCTCTAGGTTTTTTTTTTTGCTTCATTTTGGTGTATGAATTTAGAATATTTTATGTGTTTAATAATAAAATAAAATTTAATTTTCTATTATAAATCTATACAAACCTATAGTATATATAGATAAGATGTTAAACATATGGGACTTTTTAAGATGGGAAATTTGTAAATACAATGTAAAAAAATTAAAGTTATATTGATTGAGGGTGACTGACTGACTGAAAACTTTTATTTCCCTAAAATTCCAAACAGATCACAGATATTTTTAAGTAAAATTTAAAGTTATGTGCTTTAAGATTATTGATATGATAATTGAAAGCTTTGAGTTTACATATCACGATTGAATTCATTTCCCATATTATTATGCAAAACAATTATTATAGTGAATCAACGTACAACAACGTTCATTGGTAAAGGAATTTTCAAGAAAACGTTCTAGGAAATTTATTTTGATAAGAGGTTTCATATATAAAATTTTCATTAAAGATCGTGAAAATCTTAAAAAATTATTAATTGTTAATCAGTTCCTCCAAGGAATCTCAGTTTAATATTTTATGGAAGTGATTTTCAATGCCTATTTTGAATATGCACGAAAGGATTTTTAAAACGATTGGTTAACGAATTTTCAAGAAATAACCAATTGAAAATGGTATTTATTGTATGCATTCTAAATGATCTCTGTGATATTTCGGATGGTGTTTTCTTAAACCAACGATTTTTTACGATATTAAATAGATTTTATATGGAAAATATGTCCAAATTAATTTCTCAGTACGATTAAATGGATATTAGATGACAATCGTTTTGGAATCATTTGTACACGTTATTTATATTGCATTTTAAACGGTCTCTGAAAAATATTGCACAAGGTTTCCTATGGCGGACTTGGTCGCAGGGTTAAGAATTCCTCAAAGCTGTCACGGTCATTTTATATATGGGAATTGTACTTAAATCAAATTTTGCGTGCGATTAATTGAAAATTACATGATCAATCGTTTTGGAAAATATTACACGTATAGTATTTATAAAATGATCTCGCTAAATTATTGGATTGCATTTTCTGGGACGGACTTGGTCAGAATTTAGAATTTCCACAGAATTTTCACGATTTTTAATGTATTTCATATTGAAATTCTTTCCAAATCAATTTCCGAGTGCGATATCTTCAAAATTAGATTACCAACCGTTTTGAAAACTTTTCACGGTATTTATAAATCGACTTTAAATGAGTTCTGTGTAAAATAAAATATTGAATTGGGTTTCCTTGGACGGAATTGATCAGAATCTACGGACATTTTCACGATTTTTAATGTATTTTATATATGAAAATTTTTGGCAAATAAATTTCTTATTACGATATCTTCAAAATTCGTTGATGAATCGTTTTGAAATTTTTTTAGGGTATGTATAACAGATTCTAAATGATTTTTGCAAAATATTGAATAGGGCTTCCTTGGACGGACTAGATCAGAATTTAGAATTTCCATGGAATTTCCCGGATTTTAATGTATTTTACTCAAATAAATTTCTGATTTTGAGTGTGATATATCTTCATAATTCGTTAACCAATCGATTTGAAAACAATTTAATGTATTTATAATGCAATCTAAATGATCTCTGAAAAACATTATATAAAGTTTTCCGTAATGAATTTGTTAAGAATTGAGAAGAAATCGGTTTTAATAAATTTTATATGGAAAATTTTACAAAATCCATTTCTTTATTTTAACATTTCTATATATGTGAAAATGTCTATATAAAGATTAAAGATTATAAAAGCGATTGAGGGCGAGAATGATACAAACGTATATGAATACAATTATTACATCGTATCTATGAATAGTTTAAATCTGGATAAATATCAATCCGATGACCGTCGGAATAAAAAAGAATAAAGATTTCTCTATTATATAGCGTACATGAACGCCATTTATATAATTAAAAATAATTAAAACATTCCATTTCTCAGTAACAATAAAAAAAAAACAAAACCATCGACAAACGTAAAAAAAAGTTCTATATTTGTTATAAAAATATAACTAAATTATATACAATTAAAATAACGTATAAAAAATAAAGTGTTGAAAATAAAACAAAAAGTCTTTAACATTTAAACGGGAAAATTTAAAGACTATTTATATGTTTAAAAAGAAAAATTATTTTAAAAATAAAAAAACTTTGAGTTATTTTTCTAAAGAGATGATATTCATAATAATACTAATAATAAGAAGACGAAGAAGAAGAAGAAAAAGAAGGAAAAAAAAACACAGTACAGAACCTTTCATAATTTTACTATATTTTTATATATATATACATGGGTTGAAATATTTATAATAAATAAATAAGAAATAAAAAAATACAATATGATTTATAACATTTAAATTAACGAATAATTGGATATGTTTGTTATTATCGCAGACACAAGACTCGCATTTCAAAAAAAAAAAAATAATAAAAATTATTTTATAAGAGAAATTGTTTGGCCCATATCATATCATATACTATATACATATATAAATTTAATACTGCAGTAAAAAAACAGTGAGGTATAACAATGTATAAAATCATATATACCTCTACTAAAAACACCGTAAATATATTATATGAACTTTAATATGAAAAATTTGTCTATATAAATAACAAACTATAAAACGCTTTGTGTATTTATATACTATATATATACTTGCTACGGATAATATTTTATTTCACACGTATGTATTTTACAACTTTATATTTGTATTATGTGTCATAAAGCAAAATTTATGGTATAACATCTTTAGATTTTCGTTTAATATACATATATATACATATATATATATAAAATAATGTATTTTGGTAAAGGTAATACATGAGAAAATTAGTATATTGTTTGTATCTCCATATATATATACAAGTCTCTGTATATATTTAGCGCATGCCATACCATATTATATATGAAATGAAAAGCACATGGTATAAAAAGGACGATGGTAAAAAATAAACAAACAAAAAGGAAAATTCTCCCTATACGAATTTGTTTATTATACACGAACGACACAAAACATAACCATATGACCATGACATCCGCAAAACAATGATGAATATATTCTATTATAATATTTTAAGTGTATATAATCGTATAGATGAGGAGATGGATGAAATGAGGAGAATGATATTTTTAGGAAAATTTTACCTTTGGAATAAATTGGCAGCACAATATAGAAAAAGAATTATGGAAAAGCGCATGATTAAGGTTTAAGGAAAATATTTATAAATTGAAAATATAATGGGGAAAAATTTACTCCTTATTATTATAATAATAATTATTATTATTATTATTATTGTAATAATTGTGAAAAACCATATCATAAAAATTATATATCATGTAAAATCTATATCAGGATATATGAAAATTTATATTTACAATATATATTCAAGCAGGATATATGAAACTTTATATATATCTATATGTGTATATGATACTAAAACGATTAACAATAGGGATATATTTTGATGCGATATTTGTTACATTATTATTGTATATATACACAATTTTCCGGTTTCCCTTTATTATTTTTTTTTTTGATTTTCATTATATATAGAGTTATTATTATCATCATAAAAATAATTGTATAATAAATACACATATAATTCGATTGGTGCTTATACTCAATTAACCATTTGACTCTGTTTTATTGCCTGACTGACTGACTGACTGACTAACCGATTTTCTTCACACAAAGGATATATACTAATATAAATATGTATAATATATAGTATATACAAAAACAGATACATGGGTTATTATGTTATATATTTAGTTATATAAAGTGTATTATCCTTTTATATATTTGTGTATTTGTGTATGTAAAATGTTTATCATTTAGAAATATGGTGATTGTGGAATTAATTTATGGATAAATATCCAAAATCTCGCATATATAAGCAGATTTGTTTGTGTACATTAGAAACTATATATACGCACTATATATTGCTGTAGCATCAATTAAACTAAATAATCTATATGATGTACAATATATATTGTAAACGTATATATAGACCATAGAATTGATAAATCCACATACATATGAGCGTCCATATGAATTCATGCGTTTATGCAAATTACTTATTTGTATATATTTTGTTCTGTATATATAATCTATAAAATTGAATATTTTGGTTATAAATTTTCTATTATTTTAATGTGGGGTTTTTTTTTTGCAATTAATGTAAATGTTTTTGGTTTTTATTTTTTTGGATATTGAAATTTTTGAAATTGTTAAATAATTCAATAACAATAGATTGTGTTGAATATATAATTTAATTGTTTACATAATTTTTCAATTAATTATTTATGGAATTGTAAAAATTGATTTTTTGAATACGATTGACAGTATTTAGATAATTCTTCAAGTTACGAACATTTAAAAAAACACTAAAAAGAAAGTGTAGATGCCAGATAGAAAGATATTTTTATGTTCTTTATAACAACATTAATTAGGAGGTTTATAAAGAAAATCGTTCGGAAAAATCCCAATAATTTGGTAAAAATCATTGCTACTCTTAGATTTTCCATTGCGTCCACAAATTTTATTACACATTTAAAAGAATAATTAAAAATTACTTTAAGTTTACGTACAATATTTTATAAATTTTCCGAGATTTTTTCCAGTTTTAAATAAATATAAAATGTATTATAATTAACGAGAAATTACTCAAAAAAATATGTGATATGATAAAATAATTCCTAATTCCTATTCAGTTAACGCACCCGAACAAATGTATCACCGATAGAAAGATATCCGAAAGAGTTTCCAAGACAATCAATCAATTTTATTACATATTTATAAAGATATTGCAAAATTACAATTGAGTTTGTTAAATCACTTAAATGACTTTCGTTAGGCTTTTCCGGGATTTTCTCAGTATTTTTACATAAATAAAACCCCCACAATGGGGAATTAATCAAAAATATACGTTATCTAATAAAAAAATATTTTCTATTTCCAAACCCGGTTAACGGGTCTGAACGAATAATAGACTATCGATAGAAGGTTATTTTTAATGCCTAAATAAATATAAAAACTATGTCAAGTCTAAGGAAATCAAGGCAATTCAAATGGAAAGGAAGGAAGATAAGTAAGGAAAATTCAAGAAAAATCATTAAGAAAAATTCAGTAATTTGATAAATGTCCCAATTTTATTACATATTTAAAAAGATCATAAAATCCTTCTATGCATTTCCTTACGTTACGCTTATTTGATGACTTATTTGATATGAATTTTCTGAGATATTTCATCTTTTCTGTGAATTTATAAAATTTCAGCAATCATCCTGAAAATATGTAGTTTTTTAGGTAATCGAATATTTTTAGCCTATAAGATCCAGAAAAAAAGACTTTTGTAAATCAGGGCCACTCTAATATACACACAAACACGATTCAAACGAAACTGTTCCAATTGAACGAAAAAATGAACATTTCTGTAGCCGAAACAACAATAGAATTAAATGCGAATTTTGTACTGAAATCTGCTTCTGTTTCTGTTGTATGCAATTCAGAGATACTTTTTAGAGGAAAATTAGTCAAAAATATACAATAGATTAAAATCGTTGTAATTTCCTAACCAATTGAGGGATCTGGTGGAAAAATAGACCGCTGTTATACAGAAAGATATTTTTATGTTCTTTAAGAATTAAAATAATATTAATAAAAAGGGAAAAGCGCATTAATAAAAATATAATAATTTAACAAAAATTATTGTTACTCACATACATACATTTTATAAAAAAAACAACTGCAATCAATTTTATTATTTTAAAGAGATCATTAAAAATTATACTATAACTTTTCTTTTAATGTTTAATGGCTTTCATGTGAATTTTCCGAGAGTTTTCACTTTAGTTACAAAATTTACAATGAGATTTACAACATCGCTATTATGACTTTCAAATGCAGTTTTTCGAGATATTTCAGTATTAAATAAAAAGTTAAAATATTTTTTTAAAGTAAAATTTATCAAAAATATAAGTATTTTTAAAATCTTTGATATTTCCTAACGCTTAACGGGTCTCAACAAATATAGATAGAAAAAGAACTTTATTCTCTTTAAGAATAGATTATTTAAAAGTCATTAGAAACAATTTCATAATTTAGTAAAACTCATCAAAATACCCTCACGAACATCTTAACATACCATATCCGATATGGCTTGAATAACGTGAATTTAAAAAAAAATATTTAACAATATTTATAAGAGCCCATCATATTGCTTTCATATAATATATATGCATATAGATAAATAATGCAAAAAAATAAATAAATATTTATTCTGCACTTATGTCAATATAAATGATACCATTTATATTTTTGTTTTTTTTTTGTACTATATATTGTTAAATAAATAAATATGAATATTATATAAATAATAAAAAAAAAATCTTCTATATAAGTATATGAACATTGATATAAAAAAAAAAAAAAAAAAAAGTTACTATAAAGTAAACACTTGAATATTTATAAGAAAGCACAATTTTTTCTATATATTTATAAATATATAAAACATATGATTTGATAAATATATAAGATATTTATGAGATCTAACTTTACTTTATATAAATATAAATATATATGCAATACTGATTGTGAGACTGCGATACAATAAAATAAAAACTTTTAAACAAAAATATATTTTTTGTTTATAAAATAAATAAATAATAAACATTTATATAGCAGCAGCAGCAGCATATATAAATATATATGGTATATTATATTATTCCGTTTCACCTGAGACAATTTCCATTTTAATATATATATATATATATCTTTTTACATGGTTGGATACGAAATACGAACGATATATTTTTTATTTATACATCTTGTATTTTTCTCTGTTATTAAATCGCATATATTTACGTACGAACAAAAAAAATTTGGTATATATCAAAGTATTTATTTTTACCTATATGACAATTTAGAGATATGTAGTATATAGAAAAAAAAATAAAATAACATATCCGCAAATAAATAATAATAATCATTTGAACAATTTCGAGAATGATTTCACACAATGTCGCGTGTATGCGATATTCGTATCCATATATTTATGATGATATATCATTTTAGCATTGCTTCTCTGCTGTTTGTATATAATACATATATATATATATATTATAATATTTATGTGATAAATATTTATTGTCTTATCAAAACGATTGTGTTTTTGTTTTTTGTTTTATTATTATTTTTATGATATGATTCAATATATTCAATATATTTATTTCTATATACAATATGTACAAATCGAAACTTGTTTGAGGGATATAATACAGAAAAAAAAAGTAAAAAATAAAGCAATAATAAAAAGCTTTTTTTTACATATACAGTCGTGGTCAGTTAAATAACACAGTGATTCATTACGCCAAATATTTTCGTTTTACAAGTACAAATTATATATACAAAAACCGATAAGTTTCTGGAAAAATGTGTCACGGATCGATGAATCAAATTATAATCGATGTGGATCGGATGTAAAAGTGTATGTACGACGTCTACATAATCAAAGCATCAATCCAATATACAAATTAAAAACAGTAAAAATGCTGGCGGTAGTATCGTGGTTTGGGGAGCGCTATATTCGCATGGTATTCGTCCAATACACAGAATAGAAGGAAAAATGGATCAGTATATGTATAAAAACATACTTGAATATGCAATGGTACCATATGCTGATGATAATATGCCACTTAAGAAGAAATTTATGGACGATAACGATCCAAACTCACCGCTCGTTGCATAAAAAGATGGCTGTTAGAACAACAAATTAGTGTATTGGATTGGCCGGCACAAAGTCCGACCTTGAACTCCATTGAGAATTTGTGGGGGGTGATGTCGAAAAAGGGATAAATGAAAATCGATCAACAAATTTGGACAAATTGTGGCCAGTCGTGCAAGAGGCTTGTCTTGAAATCCCATCAGATCAATGCCAATGTTTGCGGGAAAGTATATCTCGTCGATGTGCTGAAGTAATTAAAATGAAACGTTTACCAACAAAATGTTAAACCAGCATTGCATCAATTTTTATTAATTTTTTATTTTGTGATGCAAATAAAGCCAAAGTTTGCGGACTGTGCTATGTACCTGATCACTTAACTATAAGAATTTTTTTACGTTTTATGTTCAGAATTTTTTTGTTAAAGAAAGTATAGATATTTGTCATGACATTAATTATGAAATTATGTATTACTGTTTCATTTCTATAAACTCCCTAAGTCAATTTAACACTGCTTCCATTAGATATTTTTAAGAATTCATTTCAAGAAATGGGTGTGTTATTTAACTGACCACCGCTGTATATAGTGAACGAATACAAAAGTGTTTTATATAATATAATATAATATAATATGGTATATATATATATGAAAAGAGAAAACTGAAATGAAAAACAATAAAAGAAAATAAATATAAATATATCGAATCGGAATCGTATCGAATAAATACATATATATATACAATATATTTTATTATTTATGATAACATGTGATAATATAAATTGTTATCGGTTGCATTTTTGAGTTGTTTATTTATTTTCCTTATATTTCTATCCGATGAGATATTCATACCCCAACGATATTTTGGTAGATATATATTTATTTATTTATTTACCTATGTATATTATTTATTGTATAGATATTTTCTTTATTTTTTTTTTTTTGTGTTCACATATTTCAATTTCGAGATTTAGTCAGCTGTGAAAATGTGTATACTATATATACTATAGATATCTGGATCTGTATATAAATAAAGTATTTATTAGGGGTGAAAAAAAAATGTTTGTATATATATATTGTATATAGAGTTATTACATACCATATTGATATTTATATATTCCATTTATTTATACCTATTCTTTATTTTTATATACATATATCCTTAATAGAAACAATTTCACATCATACGTCTTTTTAACAGTCACATTTATATTGTTATATATATATATATATAGGTATAGTCATATATGTGTCGTCGTTGTCGTCTTTGTCGTATTCTACACATTTAGTTTATATATGGTATATATATTTTGTATATAATGCGGTTAATATAAATGTCATTTCATACATTTCATTTTTATTTTAACATAAACTATATATACCTATATATCCGTTTTGTATGTTATCGATCCAAATAAATATATGTTGTGTGGGGTGTTACAACAAATACAGTGTTTTTATTTTTTTTTTGGGTTATTTCACAATAAGTATATATGACATTAATATGAGTTTTATTTTGTATTTCCTTTATTTTTTTTTTTTTTTTGTGATTTGTATTTCTTTTTAAATGTAATTGATGTTGATGTGTTATACAATTTAATCAACTTTTGGTTTCAATTTTTGAGGCATAAGCATAAGCATATTGAGCGTATAGAGAGATACATTTCTTTGAACTTGTAGGAAATAAAGGTTTTATTTGTCGAATGTATATTCAATCAGAAATCAAGAAAACATTTTAAAAGGGTGAAAATACTCAATATATCAAAATCATTTTAATTTAATGAATTGCAATCATTTAAATAAAAAAATCATCGTTAATCATAGATTTTCAATCACTAAACCAGTCAATATTTTATTCTATATTAAAAAAATTTTTAAACATTACCATATAACTTTCCTAACATTACCTTAATTGAAATATTCGAGAGTTTCCCCTGTTTTGAAATACAAATAAAATCAATTTGTTTTTTAGGAAAACTATAGACAGAAAATATTAAAGTATAATAAAACTATTAACAATAAAGGTTTCATATTGGAATGTTCAATTATAATACAAATTTTGTAAATTGAAATTCATGAAAATATATTAAAATCGTATTCATTTGCTGACATTATGATAATGAATCTGAACTGCGGTTTAAAATAAATATCTTAATGAAAAATTCAATCATTTTTCAAAAAAAAGATCATCGTTAATTATAGATTTTCAATAAACACTTGTCAATTTGTTTGTATCTTTAAAAAAAAAAAATTACTATGAATTTTCCGAGATTTTCCTCGTTTTGAAATACAAATAAAATCAATTTGTTTAAAGGAAAACTAGACAGAAACTATTATGCTTAATCAATCTGTAATTTCCTGAATGAATTAAAATACTCGATTACTTATTAGACAAAAGTATTTTTAAGCTATACTAAAATTATTTTGATTTAATAACCATATATATATATAGTTAACGGATCTGAACAATTGAACCATCAATAGAAAGGTATTTTTTGTGCTCTTCGCAAGAATGAAATCATATATAATATATAATATTTTATATAGAGTCTCTAAAGATAATCATTGGGAAAAATACATCCATTTGATAAAAAACGTAGTCGTAGACTCATGGATTTTCCATTACAACAGGATAAGTTTTGTTACATCGCACTTTAATCGCACTCTAAATTACTCCAATAATAATATACGACATATTATTAAAATCAATGTTATTTCCTAACCAATTAAAAAGGGATCTGAACGAATGGAATACCGATAGAAAGGTATTTTTGTTATAATTTATTAAAAAAAAAAGTTGTAACAGAAAATTGTGAAGAAAAATGCAATAATTTAATAACATTCATTGGTGCTCATTCAATTTTCACGACAACCGATAAATTTAATTGTATATTATCAGTTATTAAAATGTACAATATATAACTTTCATTCATTTTCGTTAATTTTATTTTATAATTGACGACTTTCAAATGAATTTTCCTAGATTTGTTTCCGCTTTAACAATTAGGAAAATTGGTAAAAAAATATACCATGTAATAAAATCATTTTCATTTACTATAAAAGCACGGATCTGAAAGAACTGACCATTAGAGACATACAGAGACCTATTTTTATGTTATATAAGAATGAAATAGGATAGATAGTCTTTAAATCAAAATCCCAATAAAAAATGCAGGAATCTGATAAAAATTGTCAAAAATTTTTTTGTTAAAAGATATACGAAAAAATTATTTAACAAAAATATGAAAAATGTCATCAAAAAATTGATTTTACCTCAAATTTTTATAATCAATTATCCATCGGCTTTATATAACTTTTATAATTTTTGGAGAATTCCCAATTCCCTCATATATTTATACGATTTTCAAATTATGAAAATCGAATTTCATTTAGAAAATTATAAAGAATGGCTTTAGAATATTATAAAGAGTTTTATTGCAGCAAATTATAAATAAATTCCTTTTGAAAACTATACAGAATTTCTTCAACAAATTATAATAAGGAATTTTGCACCTTTTTTGGAATTTGTCTGTTCGCAAAATGCCTGTCGCTTTGATATTGCCCATTTCGTCTTGATTTTTTTTTATGTTTAGCCATACCGCAATAATATAGCGTATTAAACGAAATGGTATTTATTTTTATAATGTATATACTATATGTAATGATATTGGAAAGAAAACTTTATTTTAATTATATATAAATCACATAGCACAGAGACTGTGACAAATTAAAATTAGTAAAGTTATATGAATTTTTTTAAAATAAAATGTATGTCGGTGATCTAAAAACATATTCAGATGAACATTTTCTGCAACGAAAGGAAGAAGAAAAATAACCACCAATTTCTATTTTTTCTTTTGTTTTTACGTATTCAAAAATAAAAAATAAAACTAAATGGATATATTCACCATCGCAATTACAAATAAATAATGAAAAATCCTTTTGGGAATTGAGTTTTTTTTTTAAATATTATATTTAGATATTCTCAAGTGTATGTAGAAAATTATACACAATATATTATGTATTTTTATATATACCTCACATACTCAATATATGAATTGTTAAATAAAAATTTGCAAAGTTGTTCAAAAAGTTATAATATATATATAAATATATTTATATATATATACATATATATAAAGAAAAATCAAACACAACAATTCAAAAAATCGAAAATCTATATAATATAAAATGGTATGTGTGTGTGTGTGTCTGAATACAATTTACACGTATTTGTAAAATTTAAAATTCAACAAAGGTATAACCACAAAACAAAAAAAAAATGGTAACGAATAACAAAAAAAATGCATCGTTATATAACTATATAAGCTATATTCTATATTCATATAATAGATTATTGAAAAATTTCTAAAGAAATCTCATACAGAACACAAAAGAAAACAAAAGCCATTGATTCGTTTCTTTTTTTTATTATTTCGGTTGAATTTAGGATTCGTATATAAAAAAAAAACACAATAATTTAAATGGGAAAATGAATTTATAAAGCCATATATAGTAAATGAAAAAAAAAATAATACATTTTTCAGCATATCCTTAATAAAAAAAAATAAAAAATAAAACGTGATTAAATAAATAAATAGTTGCGAAACGATAAATAGTAGAATGTATAATATGAAAAAAAAATATAGCCGCATAAAAAAATAATAAAAATAAATGAAAATAATATAAGTTCAAATAAAGTTTATTTTTAGTTTTAATTACTTGAATAAATGACACATTTCCATATTAGATATTTTGTTAAATGGTGTAGATATATTTTAAAAATATATTATGATTAAAATAAAAATTTGGACTAATGCGGATAATATACCATATATATTTTATTGACATTTTTCGCGCAGTTGGTCTTGATTATATGGAATATTGTTTTTGGGGGCAACGAAGAATTCATTGAAATTTCCCATCGGGGTTAAACGGGGTTTTGGTTAAAAATTTAATTTTCTGCGTATGATAGAAAGGATTATATTCCTGCGAAGCTTTTGATAATTTGACAAGAATTGCATAAATATTCAATCGAATTGATTATGGTCAAGAATATTTTAATTTATCGTATATTTTCATCAATAATTAGATATATGTTTTGAATTTATTTAAAATTGAAAACTTTCGGAATATTTAGATGAAAGACATACAAAAGTTATGTAAACATTTAATAATCTTTTAGGAACTGCAATAAAATTTATGGAAAAATGGAAAATGCAATGGAAAATCTTTGAGTTACGGCAGTTTTTATTAAATTATTCCATTTTCTCAAAAGTTTTTCTTTACAATGTTTTTTTACAACATTATTTTATTATTAAAGATCATAGAAATAACTTTCTATTCGTTGATTTCTAGGTTGTTCAACTTCAGCTTAATTGATTACAGGATGTTGATAATGATTTCAAAATCTAAAAAGTGATAAATACAAAGTTAAGTTACCTCAGAAGATTTTTTAATGATCTTTTTAATTATGTAATAAAATTGGTTTGGTTGACTTGGAAAATCCAAATGATGAGTAACGACGATTATTGCTATTAAATTATTTTATTTTTTCCTTATAATTATTTTATTCTTAAAAATCATAAATAAAATATACCTTTCTAAACCGATGATCTATTCGTTAAGATTTTTTTATATTGGTCATAGGAACACAATGCCAATAATTTAAAAATTTAATTTATTTTTGAATAATTTGAATAAATATGTTAGATTTTTAATTAAGAATGAAAAATCTCGGAAAATTTATATGAAAATAACAAAATATTTAGGTAATTTAAGGAAACTCAAATGTAATTTTTATAAAGATCTTATTAAATATATATAAGAAAATTGGTTGGTGTTTGTCTTGGAAAATCTATATATAAGTTCAATGTAATTTTTTTTTCCTACTTATTTTCTATTCTTTTCTATACCACGTAACAGGGTATAACATTTCAATAAAATATTCTCTAAACAAATCTCATTAAATATAGATTGAATTATGTATGGTCATTCATTCTTTTTCCTTATTTTTTTTTATTTTTGTTTAATGGTTTAATAAAGATTTTTTTTTGTTTTTCATTTTTTTATTTTAAATATATAATTTAAATTTTATCCCATATACGAGATATTGGAAAGAAATCTATATATTGATAAAGAAAATTTATTTCACAAACGCGGATAAAAAGGAAAGAAAAAATAAAAGAAATATATATATATGTATATAAAGAAATTTAATGCAAATTCGAATCATTTTTCATATATAGCACAATGGAAGTTTTTATTTTATTTTTTTATATATGAAAGTTAAAAGAAAATTAAGTGCAGTGAAATACATAATTCTATATCGTGTTATATATATATCCTAATATATAAGAAATAAATCAGAATCAGACAAAAAATAAAGTTAAGAAAAAATTAAATAAGAAAAGATATTTTTATTTATTTTTATTTTTATGCATATATATTTGTTTACATTCATATATGAAAATTTTTTCCATATATTGAAATGGAAAATGCCTGAATGAATTTTAATATTCATATATGCAATATTGCAATATGTGAATATTATGTATATATGCACATTAGTGCGGTATATAAATTTTGTTTTATTATTATATATGAATATATTAAAAGCATATATGACAAATACACAAAATATAAAAATTCACTTAAAAACTTTTGATAAACTTCAATTTCTATAGATTTTTTTTATTTTTGTTTCGTTTTACTTTTTTTTATTATATAATATTCAAATTATTCTCTCAGAAATATTATGATTATCGTGGGTTGTCTACTCTATAACCACTGTTAGAACTTTAACTGTTGCCTGTGTGAAAGTGTATTTATCCTTAGCTGTTGTGGGAAATGACCTGGCCAGACCACCTATGAGATAAGGCTTTGAAATGGTATTGATTTTAAGGCTGAATTACAAGTAAAATAAGCTGAATTTTACGAATTTAAAATAATATTATGGGGTGGCCATACAAAGAGTATGGTTAAATTGACAATTTTTCACGTTTGTAGATTTGAACTATAGAATTTGTTCTACAATCCCATTTGATATGTAAAGAAAGTTTTTAGAGAATTGAATTATCTATTGATTGATGGTCTGCCCATTATTTTATCTCAATAGGTTTCCAAGTTATTGTATTTTTACTATACTCCTTATATAATAAAAAATTCAGTTTTTTACCTATAATTGGTCAAAATCAACCGAACAAATCGTTCAATTTTTCAATAACATATTATTTTTAATGTTTCTTTTCCACTGGAAACATTTTGTTTTTAGTCTGGAAAATCTTTATATAATTATTAAGAAAATGTCTAATTTGGATATAGAGAGAAAAAGAAATGTATTCAAATATTTATCAAAAATGCTCGAGTAATATTTATGAAAGCACCTCTAGTTTACTAGACTGTTTGTTTTACTATACATTAATCTTAATCCACTTCACATATATAATTTACATGTATATAATGATACTGATTTAAAATGCAAATGCATCCCAGCAGTAAAAACAGTAAATATATACATCAGAAAAACTTTCCATGAATTTCACAAACACAAAAAACAACTAAAAGAAAGGAAATTGATTAACTGGAGATAAAGGAAAACATTTCAAAAAGAAAAGATTATTAAACATCGTATAAAGACATGTTAAAGGATATTACATGATAATAAAAAATAAACGATAATAAAAACAACAACTAATTTAACCGCGTATCTATATATACAGTTGATGTTGTAGGAAAATATGTTAAGTCTTTTAAAGATATTTTGTTTTTGATTTTCTATATATTTTTTTTCATAATCTGTATTCTATATATTTATAATTTTTCTTATACACAATGAAATTCTCATCTTTTAATCTATATATATATATATATATATATATACAAAAACCACAATGTAAAGCTCTTACATTTCTTATTTTCTTATATACTTATATGGCATTAAGAATTTGTAATTTTGCTGGTTATATTGTATATAAAAATATAGAAATTTTATATGTATATTTTCTTTTGGTTATACAATATACAAACATAATAATGAGATGATGTGAAGGAATGCCAATTATTTGAAAATGAAATACCAACTAAAATGTTATAGAAAGCATATATAATATATATAAAGCATATATATATATATATATATAGGAATAGATAATGAAATTTTACTATATAATAATCTTTATTATTATTTAATGAATGTTAAACAAATAAATATTTTGTGTGTATATACTGTATATATGTATATCGCAGTTCAGTTCGCAGTTGATAATAATACAATATAATATTATTTAGTGTAACCCAAGTTTATTTTCTATATAATATATACATTTCTTTATATATATACTCTAAATATCTGTCTTTTATATATATATTTACATATTTAGGGTAAGTTTATTTTCTTATGACTGCGGTAAATTTATTCTATTCCGCGGTTTGCTAAAATCAAATTAACTGATAATTTTGAACTATTTTTTTTTGGATAAAATGTGTCTATAGAATTTTCTACGAAATCACATACTTATCAATAGAGATTTTGTTGAAAAGTGGCTCGATGCGAGGGGAAAAGGTTGTTTATTTTTGTGGTATATTATGATAATACTTATTTTACCTTCGTTAAATGTATTATCATTATGATATAAAAAACTTACAATTCTGGTGAAATTTAGAAGTCGTCAGTTCGAGTTCTGCTAAACACATAATACATTTTTTTTGGTCTGTAATTTGGAAGAGGGTTTTGATCTAGAAAATGCCTACAAATGAATAAAATTCACTTAATAATAACTGTAAACGAAAACATGGGAAGGTTTTTAATAGAAAACGCTGATTTTTAGTTTGTTAAAAGAAAACTATTGATGAGCAATCAAACACTCAAAAATGGCAATTTGATGTGAATTGTAAAAATTTTGGAAGACCACCCGCTGCAAGATAAACAATTTCAATGAATCGTTGCCGAAAAACGATAAAGAAAATCAATCATCATCAGAAAGGTGAGATGGAACATAGTCAAACTTTCTCCAATCATCGTGACTAACTAAAACGCAAATACAATTTATACCTCATCTTACAAAAAGAATAAAAATTGTAGTTTTATTGCGATGAACTTTTCGTTTTGATTCCAAGATTATTTGACAATAAGGGTTAAAGATCAAACATTTTCTAAATAATTTCATTAAATTTTAATAGAAAACATAAATTTAGGGTTTATAAGAAATTTTAATTATAATTTTTGTCTAATTCAATCACTAAAATTATGTCACTCTTATATATGATAGAAGTCATGCCCTCCTGAACTGACAACAAACAATATTGAAATGGTTATGTATTAGAACCATAGGTATAGAAAAAGTATCTTTATACATAGAATAGACCAAATGATATATTCTAATAATATATAACCAAAATAAAAAATAAAAACAAATAACATAATAAACTTTACGATAATACAATATTAATATAATAAGCATAAGCAAAAAAAAAAAAAAACCTAATAAAATAATAGCCAAAGTTACAAAATGTGGATTAAAAGGTATATAAAAATGTCTACTTATATACAAATATGTCTGTTTATAAATAACCCCAAAAAAAAAAGGAAAAAGGGAAAATGGGAAAAAAGGAAAATGATAAAAGAAAAAATAACCCCTATTCGCATTTATTTGTATATCATCATTCATTTCTTTTGTATTATGTCATGAGATGACCATTGTATATACACATTGAATATACAGAGAAAATAAAAGGTAAAAATTCATTTTATATATCTACATTTTATTGTTTGTATTTTATATACTATACTATATATATATCTGAGATGGTAGGTACTTTTGCAAAAGATATATATGTATATATACTTATTATTTGAAAATGTTAAAGAAAATGATAATGCCCACAATAACAAATAAAATAACAAATATAATAATAAAGAAAAAAAAGAAAGAAAAAAATTAAGAAAAAGCTCTATTTGAAATATCTTTTGATTTCTTTATATACCAACAATTCTTTAATACTTTGATTTTTCTTATTTTTTTTTTTGCATATTATATCTATTTTCTTTTTAGGACATATATTTACGACGATGTTTTAGTTTTAAAAGACACTGATAGAACTGAAGGAACATGAATGAATATAAAAATATTAGACAACAAAATGTATATATAGTATAGTATTGGTATAGAGAAAAACAAAAATGAAAATTGTTGTTGAAAATCTTTTGTCCTATTATTTTTTTTTTGTATACATATATGTTTATTTTTTTATAGTAGATTATTTTGCAATGAATGAATTTCTATTTTATTTTGTGGTTTGTTTATAATATATTTTACTTTTTCATGTATATGTATATATAGTTATTGTTTGATTGCTAAATAGAATATATAGAATCATAACAATAGAAATCAAAGACTCATTGCATGATGATGAAAATAAAACTATATACTCATCATATACATGTTTGTATATATGGTATATATGATATAAATAAATGTTATTCTTTAAAAAAAAAAAAGTTTATTATAAATACATACATATATCTGTAATCAACCCAATGTTGCGATGGCTATTGAATGAATATATACAACATAAATAAAACTATTTTATATATTACAAAGAACAAGTGAAAAAGAAAAAAAAATCTCCATCAAAATGATTAAGAATAAAATTTTTGTATATTTTTGTGTATGTATGTTTATTTTTTGTTCATTTTCATTTGTTCATTTACAATTTATACTATCATATTCAATTTAAAGTACATTAACATTTATTTGTTTTGTCCATCATTAGAAAAAATAAAAAATTGATAAAAAATTGATAAATTAAGTTGAATGTGCTTGTGTTCTTAAAATTAAATATAAAGATATAGATTTATTAAAATTAATTATTTGTGCAAAAACTTTACTAATTAATAGTAAAAAAATATAAATAAAATAAAACAAACCGCACGATCACAAACTTAATCCTAATACGCATCCTCCTCCGTATCTCCCTACACATCCTTAGCCTCATCCCCATCAAAATGAGAAACCACAAAAATGCGGATGGGGATGCGGAAGAAGATGCGAATTCGGATTCGTTTTTGTAACCGCGTGCGGTTATAGTTTTATTTTATTCATATTTTTTTACTGTTTATTAGTAAAGTTTTAGCACAAATAATTCCTTTTTTAATTGAAAATATTAAAAGTATAGTAACAAATTCAGATATGCATTATTATAATATATGATTTAATACCCTAATTAACAAATAGAAATAATTAATAAAAAAAAGGCGGTTACATGGAATGTTGTGCGCCCATTTTCACTATGTTTTTCTTCTAATTCCATATGAAATTTTATTTTATTCTAAAAAGACCTAAAAAATAAGGACCAAAAAGGACTAATTTTACAAAAAAATACATTTAAATTTATTTAAAACTGAAAATTTTCGGAAATTGAACTCTATATTAAAGTAAAATGTACATTTTGTTTGAATATTACATATTCAGAGCCATATAATTTAATTCTATAATTACATATATATATATACATATATATATATACATATATATATATATATTTAATGTATTACATTTGTAAAGGCGTTAAAGAATTCCTCCCTCCCCCGATTATAATGCATAAAATATATACAGATGAATAACAGATGAATAACATATAAAAAACTATATACAGATGCATAACATATTGTAAATGGCGGGCTATGAAAATAAATTAATGAATTATTATTGCAATGTAGTATTTATATACAAAATTTTCTTTTTTGTATATAAATATATACAATATATATATATAACCTTTACACAGAAAACAAGAGTTGTGATTTGTTTGCATATCTAGTAGAAGCATTTTATATACAATTGTACTATACACAGATTAATTACATTTATATCATATATGTTAAACATTATTACTATGTATAATATGGGTATAAAATCATACAATAATTATTCAGTAATATATTAAAGCTTTTAAATAAATGTTTTATATACATACATTCATGTGATAATCAAATTCAATATCGTACCTTCTCATATATATATCCACACCATATACACATGTATACTATTCAGTTCCAATATTTATGTATAATAATAATAATATATATGTTATTCTATTTATATTATATACACATATAGAAGCAAAATATATTGAAATTTACATAATGGAAGAAATATTCTATTCAAATCTATCTATATCTATGGGTTTTATATATATATATTTAGAATATCTAATACAAAATATAGAAAATATTTCAATACATATAATTATTGTATCGTATACCAAAATATGTTTAACAAAATCTACATATCCTTTATGTATTCACAATTAATCGATAAACAGATTTAATATTATCGGAATTGAAAATATATAGTTATACACACTATATATTTTCATCTTTTTGTTACTTGCATATACATATATCATACATACATATATTCAAAAGGGAATTACTATATCTATATAGAGTTATATATAGTGTATAATATATCTATCTGTATGGATAATATAATTTCTGTAGTGCATTTCAATGAAATCAAAAACAAAAAGGAAAAGGTTTTCTCATACACATATATCTTTATATTTATTTAGATATAATATAGATAATATTGTATAAATGTTGTGATGTTAAATCTGAAATAAATCTCTAAATATTATAATAATATTTGTATATATAACGTTGATTGAGTATATATTTATATATTTATTATATATACTTTGTATATCTATATGTGAATATTCGTATTTATTTCTATATATAAACAGAATTTGATTTATAATTCAATACTATAAATGGTATATACAAATGAATCGATTAACGTCTTTAATGCTGAATGTGTATACAAAATATTTCAATATGATAATAAAAATAATAATGAGTGATTGATAATTCATATATGTACATATAATAAATGGTTTATTCTCATTAACAATAACCATCACACCACCGGATTTAATAATAAACAAACATGTGATGCTTGTTTTTCATCAGTAAAAGATGAAGCAAAAAAAAAAGAAGTTTAAATCAATAAATCAATTCAAGAAAACCGGAAAGAAATTATTGTCTATACCTATAGTAAAAGGCTTATTTAGTGTTTTCACCTTATATAAGATTTAAATTACAACTCAAATTTTAAACTGCATACTTTACTATGACATTTTTTCTCTTACGCAAGGTGTAATCCTATTTGTATTTGAGTTAAGTTTATTTATTTATTTAACTTAGAAACCTGTTGAGATAGGATAGTAGGCAGACCATCAATTGATAGATAAATAAATTCTCTAAAACCGTTCTTTACATATCAAATGAGGTTGTAGAACAAATTCTATAGTTAAAATCTATAAACGTGAAAAATTGTCAATTTAACCATACTCTTTGTATGGGCACCCCACAATATTATTTTAAATTCTTAAAATTCAGTTTATTTTACTTAAAAAACAGTCTTAAAATCAATACCATTTCATGGAAATTTCACCCCTAAAAATTGAATGATTAGTGGTTGATTTTGACCAATTATAGGTAAAAAATTTTTTTATAATGTAAGGGGTTTCGTAAAAATGCCATAACTTGGAAACCTTTTGATATAGAACAATGGGCAGAACAATTGTCAATTTAACCATACTCTTTGTATATGGACACCCCAAAATATTTCCAGTCCATTGCGGATTGAAACTAAACGAGATATTATCATATTATTATGAACGATTTGTATATCGGAACAGATGGAAGGAGTGAGATCCGGAAAAAATTCACATATACAAAAATTTTCCCCAATTTTCAACAACGATCCGTAAATTTACAATTTCAAGTCGATTCGTAAGAAACTAAACAAAATATTTCTCCTAAAACTTGGGACCGTGGGTTCGAATGCTACTGAATAGAAAAAAAATATGTTTTGTGTTTGTTTTTTGTTTATTTTTGAAACTGAATTTTCACACTCACACACACAGGGAGTTGCGTATTTACTATGCGATTGGTTTAATTGGTTTAATTACAGACACCCTAAATAGCATCAAATTATAAAACAATTAACAAACACTGTTGTTATCGGATGAATTTTCCGTCTTAATGCAAAAATTTATTTATAATACCAGAAATTAAAAAAGTTGGAAAATTTGTAAAGCGCTCAAATCAGAATCAGGAAATCCGTTCAACGGTCTAATGAATTATCATAGTCGCATGGACCAACAGACAGACAAAGTTATCATAATAAGACATTTTTCTATACTCCAAAAAAGTCTTTAAACAATTTTTAAATCAAACGTTGATGCTGCCTTGATTTGACTGCCTCCCCGTGGGTATTGTTAACAAAACCGATTTTATAAATAATAAGTTAATGATTTTATAAGAAAAAGAATAATAAATATAAATTCAAAAATTAAATATCACATGCACGAAAATAAATTAAACTTTCTTGATATTTTTATAAAAAAAACAGAGACTATTAAAAGTGATTCAATAAAGAATTTAAATTAATAATTTTATATACCTCCTGATTTAAGTATAGCAATAAAAATCGTAAAATAAATTACAGGTGATAAATACCAACTATGCAGGAAAATGGCAATTTATAATAATTTTACGAATTACTTATTCATGTCCTTATATAAAAATGAATAAATACGTACACAGGAAAGAGTCCTATTAACATATACCTACATCCTATTTGTGGGTAAATATTAAATAAAAACGTGTTATCATTATTTTTATGGACAATTTTTAATTTTCTATTTTTTTTTTTTTTTTGGTTGTTATACCGCGACACACTTATTTATTTTTATTTATGTACTTATTATATTTTGTATACTTGAATTGACTTGGATTTTTTTCTTTCTTATTTTCTTCCACACTAATTTTCTCGGTTAGAAAAATATATTACATTTATATTGAGACATTACAAAAAAAAATCCAAACAACAAATCATACAGCTTATATATACTTTCACTTTAACGTTTTCACATTACATATATGGGAGTATTACAATTTACAACAGTATCGTTGTAAGGATACGGTGAATGGAAATATGAACTTTGCCATATATAAAAAACCACAAAAGTGAGTGAATGTAATAAAATAAATTGGTTGTCATTGTACTATAAATATATATAGTATAAATACAATTAATTTTATTTATATATATATGGTGTTGTTGATGTCAAAAGGAATGTATTATATAAAGTCAACTTTTTCCTGTATAGATATACTTTTTTTTCATTTATATTTACCAAATATTTTTATGTATAAATAGTGACTGAGAATTATATATAGTGGTAGTTGGTATATTTTATTAAAAGAAAATGAAAAGAAAATTAAAAATAATAAAAAAAAAATAGAGAAGGGAACAAAAAACTAATGATACATTTTATCATCATCTTTATATTTATATCATCATGACAACAATAACATATAATACAATCAAATTTATTATCACTTTATTATCCTTGTTTTGTATATTATTAATATATTTTGATATATTTTATTTTTTTTTAGAAAATATAGTAATAAAATAAATGTTTAAAATTGTTTTTTTTTGTTGTAAAAGGAAAAGGTTGTAGATATATATTTTATATTTACAATTCAATCATATCTTTAATCGTATGTGATGACTCTCTGTTGTGGTGGTGGTAGTAGTACAGTAGAAGAAGATAAAATAACATTCAACTTAAAATTTTTAATAACATTGTGATAGATCATGGGTTTGATTCCATTAAACATTATTTCTGTTACATTATTTTAAATCTAAAAAGCAACAAGAGTTATTTTTAAATTGTATATTAATATTGATTTGTTGAGCTGGGTTTTGGAATGCTTGAATTGAATTGGAATTATTTATACTATAAAATGCAGACTGATTGCGATTTTTCACATAACACATTTACATGTTTTATTGATGGCTCTTTCATTTAATCGTATAATCAAAAGATTTGTATTATTATGAATTATCTATACTTGATATAGCTTAACGATTTGATATATTTTGTATTATTTTATTAATCTTTGTTTATTCGATAAACCTTTAATCTTTTATAGAACCGATGAGTAATATTGCAACTGGATAAGTTAATTTTTCATAGCGTTATTGAACAATGAAAAAAAAAGCATTGGAAAAGCATACAAGCTTTTTACCGAATAATTGTTCATATAAAAAATCATAAAATATTCATGAAAATCGAGGAAAATTGGCAAATCTCAATCAATCAGTTCAAAGAAAAGCGACTCTAATATTTTACAGAGATCACATCTTCAATGAATTATAAACATTTAGCATAATGATGTTCAAAAAACGATTAGTTAACAAATTTTGCATCAGGAATTAATAAAATTGTTTGTAAAAAAAAAAATAAAATAAAAACCATATGCAAATATTGGAAAATTCTCAAATACGAATCAAACCCAAAGAAACCTATAGTTCAATATTTTATATATATAGATAATCTTTAATGAATTGCATATATTTTAGATGATTTTAAAGACCGATTAATTAACGAATTTTAAAGAAATGGAGCAATCATACAGAAATTGATTTGGTAAAATTTTTCATATAAATATACATAATTAGGAATAAAATCAATCAATGATACAAAAATATTCAAATGCTATTGGGATGATTTTTAAATATTAATTCCTTTTAATCCAAATTGTAAATGAAAATGGTTGTAAAATATTTACATATATTAAACCAAAAAGTCAAATATTTTTAATTAAATAAATATATGTATTATATCTATCCTCCACATATCCACTATTAAACAATTTCATTAAATCTATAAAATTTAAATATTATATGCCAACAAAATAAATAAAAAACAAATGTAATATAAAACCATTTTAATAAAATTACGAAAAATTTGTCAACACTTCACTTTAGAAATTAAATATTAAATTTACAATTGCAATAATATATTTATATATATATGGTATATTAATATGTGCAACTAAACATACAAATACAAATGTTTCTATAAAAATATGTAATAATATATAATAAAACCAAGTAAAACTTTTCCATACATAACATATATTTTATTTTTCTCTGCGTATATTAAATTATATATATATATATATATATATATATATATATATAATAGAGGCAATAAATAATTTAAACCACGTCTTATTTAATTTTAAAATATAAAATATATGTACTATATAAAGCTTATATGACACCTCTATATATATATCTTATATATATAGAGAGCAAGAAATAAAACAATATATTAAATCATTTATAATATATAAAGTCCTCACACATATATAGAAAATACAGGTCCATATGGTTTTTTATAAAGTTATATGTCAAGCTTTTTTTAAATTATCCTTATATGAACAAACGATACGACGAAATGGAATTCACCCCGCATCGGATGTATTTGTACGTGCAATAACCAAATAATATACTCATATATAAATATATATAAAAGTGGAAAAGCACAAGAGAATTATTATTAAATGTTGTGTCCAACAAAAAGCAAAAAAAAAAAAAAACAAATTGTGAAAATTCAATTAATTATAGAAACATTTAATTTACAGTTTTTTTTTCTAGTATAGCAAATGTGAAATTTTTTTTCTAAAATATTAAAATCATTTATTGTCCTGATATATTTTCCACAGACACACATACCTAACATAACATTCATATAGGAAAAATTAAAGAAAAGTTAACCAATTTTATATTATGAAATGATTTAATTCAAAGTTATATACAAAATTAAATATATATATATGTATATAGAAAAGTTGGTATATTTAATAAAAAAAAAATGATTTTTTATAATGTTTAATTTAATTAAATTAACAGGAAAATTTTTTGCAATAAACTAAAATGAAAATTTATATTTATATATGATTTTTAATTATAGTATTCATTTATCGGATGTGGTTTTATTTTTGTATATTTGAGACACACCACAAGAAAATTCAAATATTTTAATATATAAACTTAAAAATAAATGTGGTTTTAATACACATATAACTTAATTTATATATCATATATATTTGATTAGGATTTTTGAAGCAATTTAATATAGTAAATTTTAATTAATTAATTTTATATCAATTATTTTTAACTATATCGGTACAAATCCCAATTCATTTGGTAGTGGGTTTAAACAACAATAAAATTGGGAGGTTATCTTACGTGTGGAAAATTGATCGATTGGATTATTGACGATAATAAATGATTTTAAAATGGAAAGTGTAATCAAAGTGGCTATAAAATATAGAGAAATTTATGATTGAAGAACAAACGTTGCTGCGAACGAATTCAAATCATCTTTATATTAATGCCAATCATTCATTTGGAATTTAGTGGATATGTTAAAAAAATTTTCGTATTGAATGCGGAGCAAATCCATGAGTAATATTTCAACAATGCATTAAAAGAATGTAACCATTTGATGCGGTTTATTATATTGTAGTCTGGGGTGAATCGTTCGGTTAATATATTTTTCGGAAATGAAAGAAACGCGCGTTAATACTGTGAATTGTGATCGATATATAACGATGATTATTAAAAGTATATATAAATAATAATTTAAAGCATATTAAAATTCAGAATATGTCATTTAATTGTCATACAGCTACGGAAATAAATTGATCTTTTGAATCAGAAATTTGTTATTTGAATAATTTCTCAAAAAGGAGATGTTAATTGGGGGACCAACAAGATCGTGCGATCTATTCTATTCTATTTGTACGAGGTTTGTTAATGGAAAATTTAATGCTTACAATCCTTAAACCCCTCAAAGCATCTGTAAGAAAACATAATTGAACAAATTATTCAAATTGAATCGCAATTATATATGTGAAAATATGATAAGGGAAAATTTGTTAAAACATTAGAAACTTAAAGAGTTGTTTAGTTATATGACAACGATTTAATTTATTAACTGTAACATTAAACTTTAAATTTTAATATTCACTAAAGATATTGCAGGTTATATAACGAATAAACCACTTGTTTTATTATTAAACTTAACTCAGCTTTGAACATCGTTTTCTGGACATCTATACATTTGATAAGAATTGCCAAAGCTGATTTTCTTATATAGTGAATCTTTTATAATGAAAATAATATCAAATGAAATATGAATATGAACAAATGTCCGTGCATATTAACATTTTTATAGAAGAAAATAATCCTAAATTATCACATTCATTTGCTCCTTTTTAGGACATTGAACATATACAGAAGTTTTATAACAGTTTTGAACCCCCTCTAAATTATCAAACACTTTTCACAAAAATCTCAAGTGGCTTCTTAATTATAAAAATCATACAGATAAAAGAATGACATAAAAGCAATTACAATTTCATGTCTACTCTATGTTTGGTTACCCGCACACAGACCTAAGACCACTCTGTATAGAATAAAAAAAAAACTTTAAATAATTTATTAGGAAAATCATTGATTCATTCACACACATAATCCTTCGTTTAAATATTAATTTAAACACCCCCTACAATGAATATTTGAATATTTGTAATAATAAGAAGAAAAAAAAAATTGTTTTATAAGAATTGAAGCAATTTATATATTTAAAAATTTATTATAAATTTACATATGTTAGTTTTTGCAGCAGATACGTTTTTTTTTCTTCTGTAGATTTATGTTCTATATACCATATATAGATAGTTTATGATAATACAAAAAAATATATGATTCTGTAAAATATAATCATTATATCATCTGTGTGTAAACTATACAAAAACACAATAAATACACACAATCATATATATGACTAATGATATTGATATGAAACGATAATATGAAAACTCGACCGACACACACACACACACACACGACACACTATACCGCATTAAATAAATAAAAGATTTTTAATTTTAGATAAGATTTTTTATGTTTATTTTTTTTTTTTGTTGGTTGCATGAAAAGATAAGTACACATTTTTTTTTACAATATTATATCACTTTTTAAATCGCATCGCATTTTCATTCGTAATAACAGCAACGGCAGCATGTGTTTTGTTTTTTTTTAAATTATATATAATAGATAATGATAAAGAAAATATAAATATATTTGAATAATAAAATATTGCAAGTTATCTTTAACTTTATATAGTTTTTCATTTATAGATTGTATGTATAGGGCTTTAAATAAAATATGAACATATATAAAAGTTTAGTTAAAGGATCTATATAGATCTATTATAGAGGTATTATCATTAAAAATGCGTGCGTGTGTAATAAATGTGTGTGTCTATTATTTATATTAAAATATAAATAAACTAAAGAAATCATTTTCATATTTGTAATAACTAATCATAAGATATATTAACGATACGGATTCTATTATCTAAATGGTTTTTCTATGTAATGATGATATATAATGGGAATTTTTACATTATACCTATATTATAGTGATAAATAGAACAACGCATTGTATATTGAAAGATATACTAGGGTAGTCTGAATAATACTCGACCCAACACGCATTATTATGTAAGACATATATAAACTATATAAACTATTTGTAACTTTAATAAATAATAAAATAAATTAATAAAACTATAAAACTATGATTAAAAAACTAAAAAATTTTGGTTTTATTAATAAAACCAAATACAAAAAACATTCTAATGCGTTCTTAAGTCCAATAAAATTGGATCCACCAAGAAAAAACCTATAGTCACACAAATAGATTTAAGCCCACTGAAAATGCATCAAAGAAGATAAATGGATCGTTCCTTCACATAGTAGAAAAGATGATGGTAAGGTGAATTCTTTTTGGTTTCAGTTAAAATAACAATGAAAAAATAAACAAACATCTCTGAATATTATATTGGAAAGCGCAGTTGGATGCAAACATTAATAAGAATTTAAACTGCTGTCAGACACACTAAAAAGAAAATTGCTCTTCATTAAAAATATTCACGCAACTGTTTGATGAATGGCTAAAATTAAAGTACAGATTGGACGATTCAATAGATATTTGTGACATTCAGCACATAATAACTATAGATTTGTATGGTTATTATCACGGACTATTTTAACCGTTTCTGAACGTAATTGAAATGGAAAAATCATTGGCTGAAAATTATGTTATAGCTTCTTAAATTTCAATTTAATAATGATCCTTTTGTATTATACCCATTTATTGGGAAAATTTTGAATTAAATTCATATTTGATTTAGATTGAAGGACATTTAATATTTTGTTAAACAGTACCTTGTAATTCCGAGACCGAGAATTATTCAGACAACCCAAGTATATAGTATACAATTTACTAATATATAACAATTTATATTATTGATATCATTTACTGCTGCTGTTATACATATTAAACTTTCATGTTTATAATTAAAATTTACCATAAATACTAAAGGAAAATCATATTGATATAACATTATATATATAAAATAAAGCGATATTAAATATAATAACCATTATATTTACTTTTTTAAAATATTCCCATTTTTATTTTTTGTATTGTACAATATACTTATGACGATGCGATTAATCAAAAAAAGTAATTATCATTTTTAATTAAAAATTTTAAACTACATTTTATGGAAATTATATATACGGGAAATGCAAAGTTTCGTGATAAACATTGCCATTTTAATTTTTACTTACTTTTATTATGCAAATTAACAAGTGTAAAAATAAAAAATAATATGGTGAATGGTTACTAGTAATGCGAAATCTACCCTCAAATATGCATATCTTTGAATGAAGATAAATATAGTATGAATTCATTTATCATTTTCTGTTATTGTAACCACGAAGATATCGGAAGTAAAATTCTTTCTAATTTCTAACTAAGATGGTGAAATTTGTATTTTAATGAAATAAAAAAGCCGCCGCCGCTTATCAATACTATGGAATACAAAAGTGAAAGAACCAGTTGAATCATGGAAATCAAATATGATGGAAAATGCTTGTTAGAAAGGAAATTTATTATTTCTCTGTAATTAATTTTCCTATAAAAGTATTTGTTTTATTTGTATTTAAAACCGGAAAAATCTCGGAAAATGCATGTGAAATGTATTAAAGTATTTTAGTAATTTTAATGACCTTTTTAAATGTGTAATAAAATTGATTGGTTTTCATAGAAAATCTATTAGTAAAGACGATTGTTACAGTACTCTATATGTTTATAGCTTCATATTAATCTATCAGTTATTTATCAAAATGATTTTAGTCTAAATTCTAAATATTTTCCCTAACTTTTGGATAAAAAATGGCTTTTTTAAATTCATTCTACTAATTAGGAAATGACATAATCATTTTAATATATTGTTGTTTATTTTTTGACTATAGTTTTCTGGCTAGCGTTAAAAAGTATTTATTTTTTTTAATTTAAAAACGGAAAAATTTCGGAAAATAATATGAAGAAATGAAAAGTAAGGTAAGTGGAAAGTTTATACCATTTTAATGATCAGCTTACTATAAAATGGAAATGTACAATAAAATGGATTATATGCAATATATTGGAAGTATATTGGACCAATGAAGACAATTACATGATTGCATTTTTCATTATGATTTTGATATTAGAAAACTTTTATAGTAATTTGTTCTGTTATTTTTAAATATGCATAATGCAAAAAGAAATGGGACATGCAATCGAACCTATCCTGTATACAAATATACAGACGATTTGTTTTTATAAATTATTGCATTTATCAATATGACGTTCCAATTGAAATTCCCATATCCAATTTTAATTTTTTCATAAAATTACTTTTCAATTGATTGCTCAATTTTTTAAATCTATCATCTTTTTCGAATTCCAAAGTTAAAGCTAATATTTTTTCTATTTTCCCATATGCAGTTATTATATAGTCTTATGATTGATAATGTAATTTTCTTTTATTTAAATATAGTTATAATTTATATTGTGTATAAAATTAAGTATTAGAGTACTATATGTTTTATAGTTTAACACAATAGATTTATATAATTTTCTTATTGTTTTCAATTATTATTATTATTATTATTCTTGTTATTATACTATATTATATTGTAAAACTTTATGCTTTCATCGTTCAAGGTAAAAATAAAAAAACAATACAATAAGCATATATAGAAATCGCATACTCATATGTATATATACGAACAAATATACATCGAAACAACATATATACTTAAATACAAATGTTTGCATAAGATTAGAAGTAGATTTTCATCTATTCATCGGTATAATAATTCACAATTCTATATACACACACTATATATGAAATACACATTATATCTCGTTCTATATATGCTTATTTATAATTATTTATTTATATAAATATAATATATACAAGTATATAACACTTTATATAGTAAATATGTTTACAGAACCTCATCACAGCATCACCCCCATTTATACATATGGTATCGTTAAAATCATTCTATATCTATAATTTGTATATTTTACTTCTATAAATATATATATACATATATATTTTGTAAACGTATATATGTATAATTTTATATAGATATATATTTACTAATTATTTGTTAATACTCTATTTTACATAATACCCATTTGGTAATTTATAATATGTTTTCTAAAGAAAGAAGATATATGTATTTTATATAATAGCATAGGGTAAGGGTAAATATATCCCCATTTTATTTTTTGGTATATAAATATATAATATGAAAAGGAATAAGTTTACATATGTAATTTGAACTTAAATATACACATACATAACCATAACCATATCTTTTAAGTTCTAAAGATGTCTAAGAAAATTAATTGATTAACTTTAATGTGTATGTATGGTATATATATATATATATATATATTAAAAATAAAAATAAAAAAATATCAAGTTAATTAGATTCTGTGCGGTTCATTGAAATTTTAGTGTTTTATATCATAAATAAACTTTTACATATGTATGTATATCTAACTAAAGTGAACTTAAAATATTTATTTTGTATATATAACAAACATTTTTTATAATATTCAATGCGTAATATTATAGAATTATTTTTATAGATTTAATGTAATTAATTTAATGCAATCTTGAATAAAACAAATATGTATAGAATGTTCAATTGAACGATTACTATACAGATATCGTTATCTGGGCTTTTTACCACAAAGAATTCTATATATATAACATATTAGCATATATTAGCATATTAGCATATTAACATATTAACATATAGAATTTGTATTTATTTAATGGATTCATTGCGTTAGAATTTCCTAAACTTTCTCACGGGGAAATTAATTTCAGGGTGTGGGAAAACGAAACAAATTATACAAAAGAAATTCTATCATTGTAATGAATTTAAATAAATGCTTGGCAAGAACTTTTTTTTTCAAACACATTTTACATTTTATTAAGCGATATAAAAAATTGTTTAATATAAATCAGTTTTAAAATGTATAACCTAAAGAAACATTAGTTCGAACAGTAGATTTAATATAGACGAGTCGTGAAGCAGAGTGTTTGTTAATGGAATAGATTATTTTTACTTTATATTATTATTTTTTTGTTTATTATTTCAATTCTAAATGAGTTCTGTATAACAATTTATGGAGTTTCCTTTGAGGTACTTTGTAATAATTGAGGCTGTATGCAAAATTATATTGGGTTTTCATGGACGGACTTCGTCAAAATTGAGAATTTTAAAAGATTTTCAGTACTTCTATAGTATTGTTTATATGAAAAAGTTTACCAAATTAATTGAATGTTTGCGATTATGTTTTATACATTAATTATTTAACGTATTTGATTAATAATTTCATTGATATTTACAATGGACTTCGAGAAATGATCCACTGAGATTCCGAATTAAGAATTTTCCAAGATTTTCAGAAAACAGATGCAATAAGATTTTTTATGTAACTTTAAATGCCTTCGTGATAAAAATAACAGTGATACAAACTTATGTAGCTAAATTATTTTCAATATTGAATGACTATACAGGAAAAATATTTATCCCAATTATTCCTTATGCATTAAAACGTGTATTAAGAGACGAATAATTATAGTATAAGGAAATGGTGATTCATAAAATTAATTAAATTATAACCTTATTCCAATATAGATTTAATCACAAAAAAATACATATTTCTTTGCCTATAATTTTTTCTCAAATACACAATGCGAATATGATAGAATATAACCTAAAAACTCATTCAGAATTTATTTTCAATAATAATATTGTAATCTAAAATAGTTTGATGTGTCTTTAACCCATATATATATATAGTATAACTGTTATGACGATCGATTTGGTCATTCAAAACATAAAAAAAAACAAAAAAGGATATTCAATATTCTTTATTTTATCTATATATATAACAATATTATAAATATTATTTGTTTTTTTTTTCTTTTGGTGTGATATGTGCTTGGGATTTGTCGTTCTGGATAAATGTTCATATATACTATTTTTTCATTTCTATTTTTATCAATATTTGCATATATAAGTAAAATATAATTTGTCAACATTTTGTTGGATAAAAGAAAACATTTTTTTTCTTATCATATATGTATCTAGAATCTTAAAATAAAATAGTAAAAAGGACGAAAAAAATATTTGAGATTGCCTTTTTTTTTTGAAATATTTAAAAATATTATCGATATATACATTTTTTTTGTGGATATATTGCTAAAGGGTTATTTGTTGGAAGGAGCAAAAGCAAAAATAAAAAAAAAAACGATAAAAAATGTTATTAAATATTTTTTCTTCCAATAATAAAATATGTGCGTATAAAGAAGATGATTTTATGTAGGATAGTTTTTTTTTTTTTGTATTTTTCAGAGGTCAAAGTAATCAAATTATATTTTAGGTACAATATATAAAAAGGATAAATATAAAAAAAATTGTATCATAATCACAAAATGGAAAATATATAAGAAAGAGATAATATTTAACTTATTGATTTGCTATATTGTATATAGATTAATTTGTTAACATTTTGAAAAGTTAACATTAAAAAATTAAGCAATTTAAGATATGAAATATTATCTATATGAAATTTTCTGGAAAATAAATATTAGTAATAGGAAAAATTAGGTTTGTATTGGATAAAAGTGGATGATATGATACATTAGAAAATATCATTGAAATGTATGTTAACGCGTATATATACTGTAGGAATATATACCATATATAGAATATTCGATTAGTTTAATTTTTTGAATAAACACTTCAGTTTATTTATATGTTTAAGATGATCTTAACTCAAATACAAATTAATTTATTTATCTAATGATTTAACAAGAGAAAACCAGAAGCTCAGTTAAAGAATTTTAAAGTATATATCGGGCATTGACCAAATAATATTGTAAAAAGGAATGTATGTATTAATAGGCAGTATTAAAATATTAATAGAAATGTAATGAAAAATGTTTGATATTCATAAAATCCATTTGCCAATGGTAAGAAGAAAAATACTAAAATTTACATTCAATAAAGAATTGAAATAATGTGTATGAATAATATATATTTTATGATTATTCAAACATGTAAATATTTTGAAATCGATATTTGTGATTCAAATATACAAAAACAAAGAAAATTATTCAAACAGTATCAAAAAAAATAAAAAATGTAAAGATATTCCTATATATATACAAACTAAACAAAGAATTTGTAATAATACCCTAAAAATTTATGAAGAAAAAAAAAGAGTATGTAAAATATCCGCGCTAACTTGTAGAGGATATTATTATATTTTTTTTCTTCTTCATATATATAATATATAAGTACATATAAAATGTGTTAGATGTTTTTATATTTTGTTATATGCCTGCATATATAAAGTATAAATATTTTTGCCTTCACTTGTTCAACGCGTTTTGAAGTTGGACTATAATACATACATTTAGATTTACATATATTTCATGTTCATATGTTTATGTATTTTTTTCTTCTTTTTTTTACAATCTCGTAAATGAGAAGGAAATATTTACATAATTTTATTTTATTTTTTCTTCACAATATTATATAAAATATGATAATATTCATGTATGCAATTTTGTATTTTTTTGTTTTCCTCCGAGTTGTCTTAATAATAAACACTTTATATACATACACATTTATGATATGCATATATGGAAAATATTTTATACGATATATTTATATGAATATGTTTAAAAATAGAGGGGTGCTTGAAAAATATAAACATATTTCACTTGTATGTGCGGGGATGGGGATTTTAACAACAAAATAATATCCTTTTTTTTAATGATGATTAAACAGCGATTGATTAAAAAATTATTGTTTATTCAATAGAAATAAAGAATTCAATAGGCTAATAGAAAATTGAGTTTAATATAGAAAAAAACACAAAACAGATTTGAACAATTTAATTCTATTTGAATAAATAAATCATGAAACAAAACTTTATACAGATGAAACAACACAATAAAAATTACCCATCGAAAATAAAATAAAAAATTATTAAGCATTGATTCTTAAAGGGGGGTTTCAATGACCAGAAACATTCTTTTGAACAGGAGTGTGATTACAGAGAATTTTCCTTCAACAATAACATTTCTAATGAATAAATAATCTTCCGAAGATATTCCAGAATAATTTTCTTTTACAGGAAAAATATATTGGAAAAAACTATTCAAAAGGGATTTTGGAAAAGATTTTCTATTCACTCAAAATTGTCTATTGAAAGAAAATTATTCAAGATAGATTATTGAAGGATTTTCTTTCACTTTCAAAGTTATCATTCAAGTTGAAATCAGTGATTTTCGACAGCTTTTAATTCTGTTGAATAAATAAATGATGAAGGAAAACAATAAATAATATTCCAACCGGCGATTCTTAAAAGATTTACAATTAACAGAAACATTTTATTGCTCAAGAGTGATTTTTGAATGATTTTTTTTCTATCAGCATAAAACTTTTGTTTTAAAGGAAAAATATTCAGAAAGGTTAATAGGGTTTCGATTTAGCCAAGAATAAAGAAGATTATCCATATTCGATTTTTGAAGGATTTTCTATCATCAATAAAATTTCGATTGAATAAATATAATATTCAGAAGGAATTCTAGAAACATTTTCAATCACAGGATGAATGTGTTTTGAAAGTCAGCTATTCAGAAGGGATTTTAAAAAAAGGTTTTCTATTGCTTTTAAAGTTTTTTTAATTTCAAATTTTAATTTCAATAAAATTATTCATTATTCCAGAATCTTAAAGGATATTTTTTCATCTTCATGGTTTTCATTGAAGTTAAAATTAGTGATTTTCGACAGTTTTTAATTCCATTGAATATAAATTCAATGATAAAAGAAAACTATATTCCATCGGAAAAAATTGTTAAACAATTTATATGCAAAGAATCTTTAAAGATTTTAACAATTAACAGAAATCTTTTATTGCTCAGTAGTAGTAGTAGTGATTTTTGAAGGAATTTTCTTTCAATATAAAAATTTCTTTTGTAGGAAAAATGTGCAGAAAAGATTCGTAATAGATTTTCGAGCTAGCAAATAATATAGAGAAATATTCATGACCGTTTGTTGAAGTATTTTCTATTACAAATACAATTTCTATTGAACTAAAAGTGTTAAGAAAGAATTCTATCATTCGGCGCTGATAATATCATCAACCTAATGCATTCCTAAAGAATATTTCTTGAATAATATCTGATGAAATCAATAGAAAACACTGGAAATACGTGAAATATTCGAAAACAATCTGTTATGGAGATTCAAAAATATAATTAGGAGAATTTATTCCATCCTCAAAATATTTATAGGTATTTAAGACTAACACATATTTCTTTTAATGGGATTAATTATTCAAGAAAGACATACGATTTACTGTTCAAGAAAACACCAGAAAATGGATTTGCCTGAATGAACCAGCGCAAAGACGAGGAATTCTACAATTACCTGAAAGATGGGCGAAGGTGGTTGCGCCAATGACAAAATAAGGATATTTCAAAATGAAACGAACAATAATTGGATAACAATAATATTATGATAAAGATTAGTCGAACTGAACCGAAAAAAGTAATATCCTATTAAATTTCTATCAATTGTTTATTGTACATTTATATTTAGATACATAATAAAAATAATATGATTATAATTAAAATAGAAAAACTACTACAATATGAAAGTAATAGAAATAACTAACAAGATATAAATGCCTAAAAACCACCAATTTCAACATCTTATAATATGTATGTATATATAAGATTTCGCAGAAAACCCAATTCACAATTCACAAAAGGCATTAATATTTTTATTTGTTGATTTTTGTTTTCTAGTTTTTTTCTACATCAAATATACAATACAATTTATTTATTAAAATATATTCATTTATAGCATATACATACATACATATTTCTATAGGGAAATTAGGAAGCAATTTTTTTTTTCTTGAATACATTCTTTATTTGCGGTTATATGCGGATAAAAAATAAAAACCTACATCAATTTATGATACAAAAAAAAAATCATTTAAAATACAAAACTATAGAGTGATTATGGAAAAGGATTGTATAATTATTAAACTATTTAGAAAACATCCATTTTCAAAATTCCCATCACATATATTTATAAAAATTCAAACATATTATATTCAGAGTTTATTTTGAATGTATGGTATATGAAAAAAGTTAAATGTATAATATAAAGCTAAAGGAAATTACATTAAAATTCTTTTTCATTTTATCTTTCAACAACTGATTTATTGAAAATAGAAGCAAAAAAAAAACACACATTTTTTTTTTGTGTTATAAATACAAATTTCTTTTCTATTTTTTTTTTTATATTTATTTTCAAGTGAATTCTTTATCAAATCAATTCTATAAATTATAACAAATATGTTCAATGATTATTCTTTCTTATATATATATACGGTATTCGGTATAGATAAATGTGAAGCAAATTGGAGTTGCAACAACAATGGAGAGGAAAAAAAACTATCAAAATGCGAATAAAACACCATTGAAAAATGGAAAAATTTATTTAAGCATAAAAAGATCACGTATTTATAGCCTTTTATTTTTCTTATATATATTATATTCTGTTTTCTATTTTCTGTTTTTTTTTTATTTATAGAGTATACAATATACAAGATTCGGTTAAATTACTCGGAAGATTTACAATTTTTTTTTCATTTTTTTTTTATTTTTTTGCTATCCTCCATAATATACAATATTTTTTTTATATTTATTTATTTATTTATGAAATCAAAGTTCGATTTTTTATTTTAAAAAATAAATTTTAAAGAAAATATTATGACTAATTATAAATAATGAAATTTTAAGATTTATTAATTTTGTGACGTGAAAGGGAAATTATAAAACTAATTTAATTTGTTGACAAAAATTTAATGTTATTGATAAAAAAAAGAAAATTATATTTATATTATTATTATTGTAACAAAGAAAGAAAATATCAATTTTCATTTATCACTTTTTAATTAATTATTTTCCATTTGACATATAATTTATTATATTATTCCATTTTAATATAACAAGAGTTCTATAAATAATTGCGATAATCAAAAACATACGTTTGATTTTTTGCTAATTTATAATTTAAAAAAAAAACCCCTATATATTGTATGAAATGTAAATTGGGTCATTTTCTCTATCTGTATTCTGAATATATATTACGAAATTTTCATGTTTTGGTGTTTTATTTTTAATATAATTTTTTTTTTTTTAAATATAAAATGAAAAATAAATTAAGCTCAACAAAAAAGCAATTGGAAAAATTGACAGAATAATTTTACATTTTAATTATAAATGGTGTATTCAACAAAAACAAAAAAAAAAACAAAAAAGAGGAAGAAAAAACCCAATAAAATTGTAGTAAATTTAAAAAAATTATATATCGCAATTATATAGAAGTAATAATTTGTTATTTACCTGTAAATTTTGTTTAGTTTCTTACGTCAGAACCTGAAGAATTATAGAGATCTTGTATATTTAATATCTATGAATTTCACGATAGTATTAATCCGTAAAACTAAAATTCAGACCAAATTTTAGAGTCGTGTGTTCAAATTTTTAGTATTTTAATAGTGCATTTTCGAATCCTTATCAAGTTATAATAACATATGAAAATGAATTACCAGGAAAATCATAATTCTATCGAAAAATCGATACTGGAACAGAGGACAGTTTTAAGGACAATTTGTTGCAGTCGTTTAAAACTGAATTATTAACTATAAGAAAATATAAACTAACACCACTCAGTATACTTATATTGTGTTAGATTGTTTAACAAAAATTTTAAATGATTATCGCATTTATGGTAAATATATCAGTTTCAGAGTGGATAATTTAATGATAATTTGCTGTGAGTTTCAATTTTTGAATGTCTTAACAAGCAGACAAAACAAATTCTTAAAAGAAAAGTATATTAAAAATAGAATAGACATTGTTCATCAACGAACTTTTCTTACATTTAACTGGTTCGATAGTTGTATAATTTAACGTGTTTGTTTCAGCAGCAAAATAGAAATTGTTCCAGCGAAACCATTAAATTTTAAGCAAGGATTCTTGTTAGGTTTTCTATCACCACAGATAACAATTTTTTATCGAAAAGAAACCTTTTCGGGATGGATTTAAAGATTTTCTATTACTAGAAATATCTCATACCCAAGAAAACCTTTACAGAAGAGAGATTCTTTAATAATTTTACATAAGCAGAAAGATTTCAATTGAATCAAATTAAATTGATTCAGATGAAAGCTCGGAAAGATTTTCTATCACCAGAAAATCTTCCATTGAATGAATAATGGTTCAGTATATAGCGATATTTGGAAAATATATTATATATCAGGCGAAAAATGTCTATTGAAGGAAAAATGTGTTTAAAATGGATTCTTGTAGAATATACTATCACCAGAAAATCTTCCATTGAACGAAAGTTTTGCCGGTAGCGCATCGTTAAAGAATTTCTATTATCGCACATACACATTTCTATTTAAGGAAAAATGTTTGAAATGGATTCTCTATTACCAGAAAAACATCTATTGAATGAATTTGTTCTGTAGCGATGCTTAAAAGATATTCTATCACCCGAAACATTTTCATTGAAAAAATACATTTTTTAAAGGTATTTTTGCAAGTAATGGAAAATGACAAAAATGTCCTATCCAGAAGAGAGTCTAGAAGCATTTTCAAAAATAACCATCAATACACATTTCTATTGAAGGAAAATGTTCAAACTAAATTCAATTCAGATAACATATAGTTACTAAATGCAATCTAAAAATCGAATTTTATTGAATTTATAGTGACAAAAAATTCAAATAGATACAGTCACTTGAAAATAAATTTGAAATGGTTTACATTGAAAATGTTATGTACCTCAATCCTAATTTAAGCTTTCATACACAACTCGAACCTAGTGTATGTTTAGTACAAACTATGAATGGAAAATATATGAAAATGTTTTCTTTATTTATTGTATTATTGAAACTATACTATACATATATTTATGTAAAAATTGTCCTAAACAAAAGCAGGCAGTATTACAAAAAAAAGATATAACACAATAAATTCTCAAACACACACACACACAACCAAATATAACTAACAGGAAAATTGTATAAAAAAAAATGAAAACAAATTCAACAGAAAAAAATACGTATTTATAAAGGATATACTATACGAACATTTATATAAAGAAAGATATAGCAAAAGAAATAAAAAAATAAATTCAACTAATGAAGGGATATCATTTGAATGTTAAAACGTAAAAAAAAGGTATATTTTTTTTTATGTTATTATACCTAAAAAGGGAGATACATTTTTTTTTTGTATATCCTTGGTTATTTACATATCATTTGTCTGCTATTCCATATATAAAACAGCGCGTGCTATGCGTAAATGTCCTTTATTAATATTATTATATTATTTTGATTACATTTAACACTATTTATTTACTTATAATAATATTAACAATGCTTTTACTTTGGTTGTTTATCTTTTAAATATCCTTTTTATATATCATTCTTATATGTATGTATACCATATATATATATTGATAATGTAAATGGTATTTGCGTTCAAATAATAAGGATTTTTAAGAAGGAAATTATTGCAATGATAAAAACAAATAAATATAATATGAATATTTAGGTTTTGGTATATATGAATAAATAAAAATGTAGAATTTTTTAACATTTTCTTATTTTATTACCATTTTTTTTTTGCTTTATAATGAAGGATAAAAATCTAATGGTTTTCTCACTTTAATGTGCAAATACATAAATTCGCATATATCCTTTTGGAAATACACAAAAAAAAATGGGAATTTTTGTTTCTAGTGTAATTAACACAATAATAATAAATAAGTCATTTATCTTATTCTTTTTTTTTGAATGTTTTACGATTTTCTCTTGTTTTAATTTTTTTTTTTATATTATTATATTTTGTACTTTTTCAACGATTAAATAAACCATAAATTTTAATTTCTTCATTTATGTGTATATAAAACTGAATATATATATATAGATTTATTCTATCTGAGTCTGAGACTGTATATATTGTATAATATAATGAACGAATGATGAGGAAAAATTAAAAGTATTTTTTCATTAAGATAATGACATTAAATGGTTATTTTGTATATGTACATATTTTATTATATTTTCGGTGGTAAAATGTAATCTATTCCAATTTCAAGTTGATTTTAAAATATCGAAATGTTTGTATGTGATTTTTTTAAATTATTTGACTAATTTATTGTTGGATTTTAAGATGTATTTTCGTGTAAAAAAGTTAATGAACTCGTAAATCCTCGCTAAAAAAAAAAAAGACCAAATCATTATAAGAAGAGTCGATTACACAAAGAAATTCTCAATAAGTCAATTAATCGTCTTCACAAGCAAAGTACAAGAAAATTGTCTAGAAACCCCATTAGAATGAAAATATTTAGATAATGTTTCATAACATTAAGATACCACAATCGATTGATGATTATAGAGTTTAGGAAATTCAATTTTTGTTGATGTAAATAAAAGTAAAAGTGATATTTTGACATAAGAAACGTATATTAACCTAATCGATGACATAAATAAAGTTATGCATTTTAGTATTCATTATCAGGAAATATAAATATTCTTTCATTGTTATCATTATAATGAATAGATTAAAATCAAAAATGAAATAGATAAGAAATGATAGAAAATCCAAATGTTAAAGGGTTAAAGGCCGCTTTCGAAAAAATCCCCCAAGAAGGATTAAACAGAAATGAAGAAAATACGTTAAGATTGGGATGCGATTCAAAACGATTGCAATTAATACAATATTTAGAAGATAATTATTGCTTTTTACAGTGCGATAAAAGTTCCGTATTCCTTAAGAAAATTAAGCAAAATTTCCTACAGCAAATTGCAAAGAATTTCTGAACAATATACCTTATCGTATTTATTAAGATAATATTTTGTTAAGCAATCGCGGATCCAAATAAATCAATAAAATATACCGCCTATGATAGGTAAACTATATATAAAAGATATATCAATTTGTTTAAAGTATGTACCTGTATAAAAGTTAATTGAATAAAAATACATTTCAAAGTCAAAATAATTGCATATAATCAAAATTAATAAAAAAAAAAACTTATATAATGTAAAAAAAAAAAAATTAAAACTACCCTAACAACCCCTATAAAGAAATTGAAAACGATGATTTTTGGGGGGTCTCAAAAAGACCAGAGCTATAGGATGGGAAAGAGTACTTGGCGCGTAGTCGGTCCGCTGTAGGACTAGAGGGCTTGACCCAAGTACTCCCTGGATAGGATTTATATGATATATATTTACAAAGCAATTGGATCCTAACTCACTTATAAAATGGTAAGTGGCAAGACCCAAATATACAATGTTTTTTTTTTTTTTTATATAGGATAAAGCATTGCATTCAGTAATCAGTTCATTAAATGGAACAGATCACTGTCAATTACTTTTTTTTTAATGGGTGTTTAAGGATAAAATGGACAAATGATTTCAATAAAAAATATTTATATTTTAATATAATAAAATGGGTTAGTATAAAAATATAATTCATGGTAGATTTGCAACAGAGATTTTAGTATAAAAAAAAATGTTTTTAAATTAATTAATTAATTTTATTTTTTATTGTGATTATAATTAGTTAAATTTTATTAGATAAATTAAGAATTAAATAATTGTTAAAAGAATTCGAAATCAAATAAAATTTACTAAATTTAAACAATATATTTAATGTATTGTTCTACCATGAATAAATGAGGGGTTTGTATTTCTTAAAGTAATACACAAAAATATGAATTTGTCAAAATTATTACAAAAATAAAACTATTCAAATAAATAAAATTAATTTTTAAATTTGTAATCGTACACGCGTTTACCATGAAGTATTTGATAAACATCTAAAGATAATAAATATATAAAAATGCAAAATTCCGTATAGTAAGAAAATGAAAACTTTATAGAGAAAATTTCATAATGAAATTGATCAAAAATATGTCTGATTTGACTGAAAATGTTTGAGATATTTAACAAAAGATATTTACGAGCCCGATAAAATTCAATTTTAATTATGAATAAATACCTTTAAAAAATTATCTTCAATTGTTGTATTTACATTATAAATATTAATTTTTGACCAAATTAATTAAATTTAAAATTTACTATCAAATGACATATATTTTTGTATAATTACTTTAATGAAATACAATAAACAAAAATATTGTTTAACTCACTTTGGTTGGAATTTATTTTTCAAAATTCGTAAAGCTGACAGAATTAAATCACACATACCTGTAAATAGAAATAGAAAAAAAAAATAAAATAAATATTAATATTCAATTGGAATTTATATAATATAGTATAGGGTTTTCTAATTTTAAGATCACCTAATTATCGTATAATTGAGTTCAATGATTTGTTTATACGATGATAAAACTAAAGACCATATATAATATACCTTAACGGAATTTTTGCTCGATAAATTCATGATAAAATGAAAATCCTCATTGCAACAAAAATTGTTTTTCTCAACATATTTTCTCATTTTATCTTATCTTATGAGTTTCAACAATTGAAAATTGTCTGGAGCTCTGAAGCAAGACGTTTTTATTGAAATTCCGTTTAAAATTAAATTAATTTCCGCCTTGTTTATATTTTCAAAAAAAGAATTTCTTTAGACACATTCATATCAAATTCGAATTATACTTTATTGAGCATGATATATAAATAATTTCGGAAATCTATTCAATTGAACAGAATAAGTTATATGATCGTAGATCGATCCTTAAATTTTGCTAATCATATAGTAAGGGTAAGGTAAGGTACATATTCTGAATGGGAAAATTGGGAAAATTATGTTCAAAACTAACAAATACATCAAGAAACAAAATATTTTATATATATTATAGATTTTATATATATTATAGATTCATATATATTATAGATTTCAAAAAAATTAGAAAGAAAAATTTAGAAGAAAAACTACCCTATAGGGTTGTTCTACAGTTAAGCAAATGTTGAAATTTAAATGAAATGCAATAAAATTCAAATGAAAAATGTTAAAATTAAATTGAAAAATGTTCAAAATGGTATATACGTAGTGCGACAATTAATATTCCGTACTCAAACCATATCTCAATAACCAGTGGGACGATCTATGTGATGGAACATGCGTTTTGAAGCTTGATGTTTTCTTTTCTATAGTCTGTTAAAATTTCATTGCATTTGGTTGACAAATAAAAAGTTATGACATTTCTTGTGAAACAATATTTTAGTTGAAGTAGAAATTTTAACATGGAATAAAGAGCAGTCATTAAATTCAACGCAAACCTTGGTAAATCTGCAACAGAAACGTTCAAATCGATGCAGCAAGTTAATGGCGATAATTGTATGGGTAGAACACAAGTTTTTGAGCGGTATAAACGTTTTGTGGATGGCTAAAATACAGGCTAAAAAACAAGAAAAGTTCCATCGAAAATCAAGACAATGCTCGTAACATTTTTCGATAGCAAGGGAGTTATCCATAAAGAATTCGTTCCAACTGGTCAAACAGTCAGTGGCGCATATTATATCGAAGTTTTAAAGCGCTTGATGGGCAGGATTCGTCGTATTCTATCTGAATATCGTGAATCAGATATAGTTGGTGTTTGTTACACCGTAATGCACCAAGTCACACTTCACTTATTGTTCGTCAGTTTTTGGCTCGAAATCAAGTCTGCGTGTTAAATCATCCACCGTGTATTCACCTGATTTAGCACCATGTGACTTCTCCTTGTTCCGAAAACTTATAATGAAATGTAAAAAATTTGTTTTTTTGAGGATATTGAAACCATTCAAACAGCATCTACACGCGCACTAGATGCAATATCACAAAATGAGCTGCATTTGAACACGCATTTGAATCATTATTAAATCGATGTAACAGTTGTATTGAATCAGGAGGAGAATATTTTGAGGAGAATATCAAAAATCGCTATGACCAGTCCGGAATATTAATTGCCGCACTGTGTAGATAGCAATATTGCAAAATATCTATATATACATATATCCATTCATAATTAATATTCGATAAACGATATATTTTGGTATATGTAATATCGTATTTATGTGGGATTATGTAAATTTTAAATCAACAACAATAGTTAATATGTAATATAAATATAAATATGTATATATATATATATATATATATATATATATTGATACCTCTCTGCCTCGACTCTATATAACTATATAGAAATATATATTTTAATTAAAAGCTTTTGTAATTATACCATATATAAATATTTTGTAGTATGTATATTTATTGATATGTTTAGATTTTATATATATATATATTATTGCATTATATATTAATTTTGATGAGTTATCCTTTTCAATTATTAAAATTATAATCTGCTGTGTATATATCGCCTTTTATATATAAATAATTATGTGTTTTTCTGTATACCAAAATAATATTGAATAAAATGCATTTATTAATAATTTAATATCAACAACAATAATATACCTTATTCAATATTCAGTCAGATGTGGTTGATTTTAAAATAATTTTATTTATCATCTCAAATGAATATTCACTAAAGTATCAATTATTTTAAATTTTACTAAAACTGAAAATACGATTTACTGTTTAGGAATACTAAAAGTAAAATAAGATTGCGACTTCTTGTGAAAACCTCAATGAATGGAACGCCTCAAAAGATAAGAAATTCTTCCGATACTTTCATGAACTTTCAATGTATCATACTTTCATTATGTAATATTAACACTTATATAATTAATCAATAAACGCACTTTATTGCAAAAAAAAATTGGGTTATATCAATTTGTTGATCTATTAGATATAAACAAAAAAAAATTCATTTCATTTTAATCATAAAAATATATAAAAATATTAAAATCACACAAATTACGTTTTTTTTTCTGTATATGAATAGAAAATTGATTGTTTTTTTTTTGTTAAATTACTAAATAAATATAAGATTGATTTGGATTGAAAAAAAAAAAAAAAACATTAAATACTATTTTAAACTTTAAAACTATATTACAATTTATGAAACAAAACAAAAAAAAATGCAATGCAATTCACAATATACTTAAAATGACTTTTTTCCTTTTTCAAAGAAAATATATGAATTTTTTTGCATTTTATCAGGATTTTTTATCCTATTTTTTTTTTTTTAAATATTCAATATCATGGAATAGAAATGCATATGTTACATAATATAAGACATTATAAATATATAGTATGATAAAAGTAGAGACTAAAAAAAGTAAAGATAAAATTTCAATCTTGAGATCTTATTTTTATATTAAAAAAAAAAACATTATATCATACAGAAAATGAAAAAAAAAAAAAAAGAAAAACTAGAAAATAATTTTCCAAATGATTTATCAAATTTTATAACAATTGCATACGATATATGTATATGAAGATGAATCAATTCTCAACTATTTTTCTATATAATATATTTTTTATTGTATTTTCAAAAACTTTTCTTTTATTATTTAATATTATATATAATTTGAAATCTCAGATATTTAGATATTTTGTATTTGATTATTGTTTTATACGAATATAACATTTACATACAAAAATAATACACACAAAATGAAACGTGTATTATTTTTATAGTATTATAATTGAAAATGGAGTTTTGGAGCTACGTTTTTAATACAATATATTTATGATATGCTGGAAACAAAATAAACAATATGATCAGATTAAAAAAAGACTATTAAATATATATATATATAGTACAGGTACCGAAAAAAAAGAAATTGTGCCGCTTTATTTTACTCATTGAATTGAAATTTTTTTTGGTTCATTAATCAAACTTTCAATTCCATACATTTTTTTTATAAATGACTGCATATTTAAAATATATAAATAAACAATGCCACGTGTATTGCAAAACTTAGAGAAAGTGAAAAATGTAATATCTTGATTTTAAATACTCAAAATGTTCTTAAACTTCAAAATGCTAGAAATATAGATTGTGATCCAACTAGTGTGAGGCGATTTATTTATTAGCTAATTCAGGAAGTGGGCGCAAAAGAAGAACAGCGGTCAGATAAGATCGGATTATTAAAATTATTTGTACGAAGGATATAGATTTAAAAGGGCTTCAATGATTAAGAGAAAGTTGGAAATACAAGTTAAAATTAAGATAATTACTCGGACGGTACAAAGACAGCCAATTGAATCCAATTTGATTGTGATCTGTCCTGAAAATTTACAAAATCCACCATTAAACAAGAGAATACCGATAAAACGATTGGAATAGGCGAAGGAACTTAATAAATAAATTAAGAAATTAATAATTGAGATTAAAGGATTGGCAAATAGTGCTATTTACAAATGAATCTAAAATTAATCTTATTGGACAGGATGGTAAATATCCAGATTTGGTGAAATTTACGGCGATTTTTGTATAAAACCAATAGTGAAATATTCATGGTATGAGAAGCCATAAATAGTTTTGGTATTGATGATATAATATTATTTACCGATATGATGAATGTTGAAAAATACTTAATAATAATTGATATGTTTATACCAATCTACAGTGAACTTATAACTCTGAATTTATTTAAATGTAAATAAAATTATTTCTTAGCGATTCAGATTCATCCCATCGCTCGAAATCAGTAAGTTCCTATTCTTATTTCCATAAAGGATAGGAATAATATGTTGTCTATTACATTTTCCTATACTCATATAACATGCGGTTTAAGCAATAAAATGGGATTCAACCGCTTAAATTGTCATGCAACAGCCCGGATATGATAGCAAACATAGCTGATACAATGTCTTCTAACATTTTAGCAATAAAAAATAAAATTATGGATATGTTGTGGGTGACCAAATAAGGTGTGAATGTTTAACGTAAATGTGTGTTCATCAATGCCACCAAAACGATGAAAATTTGTGATTAATCCCAAACGAGAGTTCATTAAAGAAATGCGCTCATTCGTTAGGGGCTAAGACACTTTTAATTATAACTTTATTTGAAAACATTGTGAAATTTCTTTTTTTTTTAATCTGAACTGTTAACCATATAATAATAAAAAATAAATGAGAATTATTATCCTAATCTGAAACAACATGAGTAATATTACACTATAATGTATTTTTAAATTTTCCAGTCATTTTAATAGATCCTGTTCGCAGATCAACAAACCCCTAAAATTGAATTGGGATGATCAAAATTGTTGAAAAAGAATTCGGAAATCTAAAAAATTATAGCTAAACCAACGGAAATTTCGTTTTGTCAATATCTGTATGGCTGGTACACATATTTTAATAGATACACTATACAACCAAATCTCAATCAATAAACTTATATTCTTCATTTGAAAAAAAAAACCAACAAAAAATTGTTTTTCCTGTATTTAATATTGAACAAATTTCATATTATTATTATTATTTTGTTTTATTGAAAAATTATACAGCATAAAATAATTAACAAATGAAATTTGGTAAAACATTTTACATTAAAACCGCTCATTAATTCTTGTTTATTCGTTTATATATGTATATACAGTATATGGATGAATATACTCATTCATTTAGTATACAATAAGGTAAATCGTTTATCTATATATAACTATTGTATATATATATTTCATATATAGACAGGCTTTTGTATATTTATATGATATAGATAAATTCATTTATTTTATATATATTTGAATATAATATGTATATGAATATTTACATATATATATATATATATATATTTATACAGAGATTTATATCACAATTTTGTGGTAAAATAACTGCAGTGCGTAGCCCATTATTTGATGTACATATACAATAATTATATTGGTCGGTCGGTATATATATACATATTTATGTCCATATCCTTTTTCCTTTTATATATATTTTAATAGTTTTGATAGCTTTTATAGTTATATACTAAAACAAATTGTATTTATATATATATATATACAGATAGCGAATATAATAATAATATAATATGCGAATATTTTATCAATTTAAATTTGATATTCATACAAGTTATTCATATAATGTTTTTTGTTGTTTTTTTAATGGTTTATATATTGTATTTAAAATCACAAATCTGCTATTTTATAAACAAATATTTATCTAAAAAATTAGTGTTTTTAGTTTATACTCGTTTAACAATCATTCATTTCCGCAAATATAAACTTTTAATTTTGTTTTGCATTATTAAATTTACAAACAAAACCTAAAACAAAAAACAAATGAACTGAATAATTCTATGGATTTATTCCTGCAAAAGGTTTGCTCTTAAATATACTTTTCATATATTAACTATAATTTTGATTTGTGCATTTCATTCATTCAATATTTGTATAGATATACAAATAAAAGCACACAAAGATTTTTTCAAAGTATATGATATTCGCATTTTTAATTAAATAATATACACAACTATAATTTTGGAAAATATATGTATATAAATGCATTTTCCATTTATAATAAATATATATATATATAATATCAGAGATCATTATATGTGGATCGTGTATAGACTATAGAGCCTTTGAATAGATTTGTTGATTTGTTTCAATGGGGGTATAAAAATAATATTATTTTTTTAGTACATTCTCTTTATCATATATATATTATAATATCTATATTTGAATCCATGATTTTATAAACCTCTATCTGCAGCTAATTAATTTCAATCTATACAATTTACAATAGATTGGAAATTAAATAAATAATAATGAAATTAAAAAGCAAAAAACTATCTATACATTTTAAATTAACTAGAAAATTAACAAATTCATTTTGAATATATTTTATTACATTCTAAAAGGGTTGTGTATTATGTGATTTTAGAATTACCATACGGTCTCGGTCTGACTTTATGTTGTATAATTGATACAATTATGACGATATTTTGAGGTCTTGGGACCCATTAGTGAGGATATAAAATCATATTTCGGTTATTTTTGGTATTTTTCGGTTACATATTTTCCAATGTGCTTGGTTATATCGAACACTAAGACAATTATCAAGATCGTTGAAAGCAAAAAGAAATTATGCAACCAACCAACAACAGAAAAATGACGTTGTAGAATGTAAAAGAAAAACAATCATCTGGGTAAAATTTTTAAAACACAAATCAGCTATGAATAATATAATTGCGGCAGTATATTTGTTATGTGTTATTTGTTATACATGCAAATGGAAATCAATTAATTAATTTCATTATCAATTCATCAATCCATTGAACTATATAGTTTAGATGAGGGATTATGAAATGATTTTTCAACAACAAAAAATCAAGGATGTAGATGAAGGATATTTCGTTATGACCGGGCGCCTGTTTTTTTTTATTAGAACGTTTGACGCAGTAAATCGGAATAAATTAAATGAAAAGAAAATTGAATGGATAAGTACCTCATTATATTTATGCGGTAGATTAAAAAAAAGATATAAATATGCGAGGGAAATGTTTTCAACAGCACATGGATGTTGAATTGGGCGTCACCACCACGATCCGATAATTGGTGGTGCATAGCAAATAATATTTTTTTGTTTTTCAGATCGAAATAGAATTTTGCGAAAATATACCACAAAATTAAATGATTGCAATAATGATTGTAATAAATATGTTCATATTCAATTCTACCGATATAAGTTCTGACAGTGAACAACTAAATTAATAAATAATAATTATAATACGATCACAAGTGACTAGCGAACAATAAATTTATAATGAAGGTAAAAATTGTTTTATCAATAGTATTTTTGCATGTATGATAAAATATTTATTGCTTAATTTTACTTTTACAAAATTCTCAACTCGAAATAGTTCAAAAATGATTGTTTCTGAAATGGAATTCTTAATCAGAAACATATAATGACAAAACATGACAAAATCTTATGCATAATGGAATTCTGTATATTTTCTTTCTATCGAGGTATCGAGGTATAGATATACTTCGGTATTTTTATATAATAATTTCATAATAAAATCTTTCTTTTTTAAATAAAAAAAAATCCTATCCGCAGATTTATGATAAATATTTGACAAAAATAAAAATTTGATATCATCAAAAGAGATAACAAGTCAAGTCAAAAATCAAGAGAGATAACAATTTAAAAAAAAAATAAAGATATGTTATAGGAAAATTTTGCAACAATTTTAAAATACTTTTTCTATATATTTATATATATAGTATATTAATTATATTTGTTCATCATTATAATAAATCGCTTTCGATAATATTAAAAAAATTCCAAGGGGGTAACTTTTTTTTTGTATTATATTTACACAATTGCTAAAAAATTTGTAGAAAAAAACGAAAAGAATTATTTAAAAAAAAATAAATTATATATATAATAAAAGATATAATGAAAAACCTCCGACTTTTAAAATTCATTTCCTTATATATTTCGTATATATCCTAGACATTTTCATTTATATATACATATAACAATAAAAATAAACAAATAAAATTCAAAGGAGCAAAAATAATCTATACAAGAAATGGGTAATGTAATTGCATATATATACATATTGGGTTGAGAGACTATAAATTTTAGGAAATAAAATAAAATCAGATTAAAAAAAAATATACATACCTTTTGATCTTATCTTAAATTTGATACATATCAATATATGGTATATATAAATTATATCACCATATATATTTATCGTTGTGTATTTTTTTGTAAATTAAATTTTTTTCTTAATTTATTTTTATATAGGCACAATTTCTCTACGTTTTGTTTTTTTTTTGTTCTTATATTATATCTTCGTGAATATTGGATTTTGTTTGTATATTTAATGTCATTTTCAAATATATAATAATATGTTAAGATATATAATAATATGTTAAGATTTTCATTTCAATTTCAATTTCAATAAGAAATAAAATCGATAGCGAATTTAATGAAAAGGTTTAGGAAAAGAATCAAAGCATTTCATTAATATGTATGTATATAGAGAAAATTGAATAATATTTCTTTGCAATACTTTGTATATAATATAATAAATACAAATTATATTTATATAGGAATTTTAGAAAATCATTGAATTGTGTAAGCATCAATAGTTTTCATCTCAACAATACAACAAGAATTTACGTTTTTTGATTGCGTAAAAGCGAATGGGCTTCATAACTCAAAAACCAATGGATGAATCTGGCTGAAAATTTGCATACTTTTAGAATAAAAGACGCTGAATCCGAATAAATTAGTATCAAACCGATTCATCCATTGGTTTTTAATCAAATGGTGATAACTGAAAAAGCAATGGATGAATCGGTTTCAAACCAATTTATTCGGATTCAGCGTCTTTTAAAACATAAGAACGCAAATTTTATGAATCGTAGTGAAAGTTTGGTTTGATTAAATTAGATGGTAGTAATTTTTTTTTTTTGAAAATCTTTAATAACTCATGAACTTGGTTTCAGCCATATTCATCCATTGGTTTTTTTAGTTATGGCCAATGGTTCAAAAACCAATGGATGAATCGGGCTGAATCCGAATAAATTCGTTTCAACGAAATTCATCCATTGGTTTTTGATCCAATGGTGATAATTTATTCGGATTAAGCGTCTCTTAAAACATGAGAATGCAAATTTTCAGCCCGATTCATCCATTGGTTTTTGAGTTATTAAACATTTCCCAAAATAACTATAAACAAAGGCATATTTTCCATTGCATATAATTTACAAAACATAACACTTTTTTACTATAAATTATCTTCATTATCGAAATTATCGAAATCATTCATACAAACGCATTTGAAATTTCAAATAAAAATAATTTAAAATACTTTTATGATTCAACAACAAGAAACCGCACCAATCCTTATATTCATTTATTGTATAATAATAATATTAAAAAAAAAATATTATATATTATATTTCCATTTAAAATATATATATATATATATATATATATATATATATATATATATATGGGGATCTTTAAAGTTAATTTAACTCAAATGAAAAATAAAAAAATTATCTACTAAACTATATTCTATATACAACCAATCCAACATATATATAAAAACTTTATAAATATTATATTCAGTACATTTCCTTATTTTACAAACAAATATTTAAACATTTTCATATTTAGTTTTCAAAAAAAAAAAAAAAAAAACTATACATAGTTTATTGTGTACACAAAGTAAACGTAAGGATATATTTATAAAAAAAAATTAAATATATTGTTCAAGTACAATAAATGTAATCCAACAAACCTTACATTGTTGTTTAGAACTTTTACAATCCAAAGGATTTGGTATATATATATATATATATATATTAGATATATAATATTATTAAAGTATTTACAGCTTAAAGAAATAGAGACTGGAAGAAATATATATATATAGAGACAAAAAATATATATAAAGATGATAAACTTTTAAAAGATTTTTAGATTTTTATATGAATGAATTTTTTTTTATATTATACATTATAAATAATAAATAACGTGTTGTATTATACAAGTAATTTTTGGAATTTTACATCCTCACATCCTCGTTTTTACACTAAATGCGGCTGCCTGGAACCTGAATTGCAGCATCAAAGGTAAAATACCAAAAAGGAATGACAAACAATTAATATTGTCTTTATATTATGTATAGGAGTTATTCAAAATAACATTTACACATCGATTTTTTAAGTCATTAGCATTTCATTTATTTCGCGATGCATAGAATGCCAGAATGCAGATAGATGAATAAAAACTAACAACAAGAAGATAAAAAAACTAGGGAATACAAAATATATTGAAAATATGGTTTTTTGTCTTAATGTGATTAAATTTCTATTTATTTATAGGTAAAGAATGAATAAAAATCTTTGAAATCGGTATAACAAAACAACAAATGAATGCGAATGTAATTGTATATAACCTTTTAACGAAACTTAGTATTTGTTTTTTATATGTCTCACTTTTCCTACAATTTTTTTGTACATTGTAATGTCATTGTAATGACTTCTTTATCAAATTTAATTTTATATTCACTTTAAGAAAAATGTATATATGCGGGTAACAACCAGATCTAATCATTTTTTACATTCTCCCCGTTCGTGGTCCTCGTCGTCGTCATGTCCTGAAGACATAGTCTTATAATACATTTACCTAAATATGAGACGTATGCACTTATAAGATTGGGTTATATATCATTTTTTATATATAAAACAAATAAAAAAATGTATGAGGCATTCCATAACATATATATAATAAGAAAATCATTTAAATGAAAAAAAAAATGAACATTCATTTGTGGACATTCAAATGAAAAACAACCAAAAGATATGATAATAATATATTAGAATATATATACACACAGGATACAAAACTTTGATGATTAGAAAACGAAAAATAAGAGAATTCAAGTATTTAATTAATTTATTTAATTAAATTGAAAACTTAAAATGATATATATATATATAAATGACTGTGCAAAAGGCAACGAGTATTTATACGCTTAAAAAAAATATATATGCGGTGGTGTATTTCAATTCTTTAGAATTTATATTTATTATGTTAGCAAAAAAAAAAAAATATAAAAGAAACATTTTTTTGTTTTATTATTATTATTATTTTTATTATTATTATCTTTACTTGAATTAATTCCTTTTGTTCCATATATAATAATGAAATATAATGACACAGAATCCGTAGATACACGTAACAATTTTATATAAATAACAAATTTCTTCGAAATACAAAATTCTTGGAAAATGAATTTCTTATTATGTGTAGTGATTTAAAAGGAATGTTGTTGTTTGTAAATTTTATGCGGATATTAAATGATTTATTTTTATATATGGAGAATAAAAATAATGAAAGTTTTCGACGAATATTTTACATATTTTAATGATCTTTTAATATACCTAATATATATCATGATACGATTTAAATGGCATGTGTGGTCACGCAGACGATACAGAAAATTGTATGGAATTTCCTTATCAATTTCAAATCGAAATTCGTTAGCATGTAATACAAAATTTCCGACAGAAAGTTATTTAAAACTTACTATAGCCAAACAGTATACAGAATTTATTCAATAAATTGTAAAAAGCATTTGCTACAACATCAAAAAGTGCAGACTTTCTTAATTATACACAATTATACAGAATTTCTTAAATAGGATAATAGAAACTTGAGTACATGAAATGATACAAAATTTTCTACATATATTGGTACAGCCTTTTCTTAATAACATTTTACAGAATTTCCTACTGAAAATTATAAAGAATTTCCTTAAGTAAGTTATAAAGAATTTCCTTAAGCAAATTATAAAGAATATCCTTAAGCAAATTCTAGACAATTTCCTTAAGCAAATTATACAGAATTTCCTAAAGCAAGTTATAACAAATTTCTTAAGCAAATTATTCAGAATTGCCTTAGGTAAATTATAGAGCATTTCCTTAAACAAGTTATAGAGAATTGTCCAAAAGAAATTATAGAGAATTTCTAGTGAAATTACAGAAATTCTAGTGAAAATTTTACCGAATTTCATACTGAAATTTTTGCAGAATTTCCTTAAGCAAATTATACAGAATTTCCTAAAGCAAGTTATACAGAATTTCCTTAAGCAAATTATACAGAATTTCTTTAAGTAAATTATAAAGAATTTCCTTAAACACATTATGCAGAATTTCCTAAAGCAAATTATAAAGAATTTCCTTAAACACATTATGCAGAATTTCCTAAAGCAAGTTATAAAGAATTTTCTTAAGCAAATTATAAAGAATTTCTGATATAAAATTACTCAGATTTCCTTCATAAAATTGTACAGAATTTCCAAAATCATTTGGTCAGCCTTTTCTTAATCAAATTATACAAAATTGCCTATAGATACCTAAACATTACTACCTTAACCGAGCCGCCATAAGTATGCAGTATTTCCTACAGAATTTCGAACAGTATTTCCGACAGAATTTCCTTAGGTCAACTATACCGAATTTTCTCTTCTGGTATGTATGTTAAGACGCGAATCATTCCATATATATATTTCACCGTATTCAAATCAATAATGATTAAAAAAACAAAAGAAAAATTAACAAAAATAGAATTATTTAAAAGTTAAATTTTAATTTTTCGTGAAACTGTTCCCCTAATTCTATTTATTGGGTTAAAATTTCATACGTTTAAAAAAAAAGTTTCCCTGATGAAATCATTATAATAATATCTATATATAAATTAAAAACTCTATATTTCCAATTATTTGAAATATAAATAATAACCATATTATATTATGTTATCATAAAAATCACAATTACCGCTCAGTTAAATGTCAAATAACATGAAGGTCGCAATTTCTCTTAATCCAAAATAGGTATATACAAAACCACAATTTATGTGTAATTATTTATTCAATTAAACGTCCGATCATCATAACCAATTAAAATCCATTAGTCCATTTTGTATATACAATTTATGCGGTGGTATATTTTCTCAATTATTATTACTGTGCGTATAGATTAAACAATAATTATTGTGATATTTATTATTATATATTGTCGTATAATAAATATGCTATATTATTATCGTTTTGTAAACTATATATATAATAGTTTTGGTTTATTATTGTTATATGTTGTGATGTTATTGCGTGTATTTAATACATTATTTGAAGTCACATTATAAATATACAATAATAATAGAAACAACAATATCAATACAATAAATCAAAAAAATTTATTTTTTGGTAAAACATTCAAAAAAACAAAGTATAAAAATATTAATTATCAATACTACTATATATGGTATATATAAATTCAATACTATTAATGTTTTATAATAGAACATCATCGTACTGTACGATTAAATATACGTATTTTTATGTGTGTGTGTGTATTTAAGCAAAAAGGATCAGATATAAATAAGTATGTTTATATAAACTTTATCAAATATAATTCTTCTTTTTTTTTTTTGTTGCATGTTTATTCATTTAAAACAAACAAAATAAATACATAACTTAAATCTCCCATAAAACATTAAAAGTGGCGAATATGAATTTTCGAAAAGTCAAAGGTTATAAATAAAATTAATTAATTTATTGGAATTCAAATGACGGATATTTTTCACCTGTTTAATCGGGTAAGGTGGACTATTTTTCCATTGAATATTGAAAAGCACCGCTTCTACAATTATAGATTCTATTATAATATATGTTCTAAAATGAAAAATTGTTTACGTTGCGAGTTCTGGAATACAGAAAAAAACTAATGTATAGGTATTTATATATACAGAGATAATATTCTATATATATTTATTTATATAGAATAAAATAAAGTAAAAGAAAAACTTTGATTGTAAGGCGATAATAATTTTCATGAATAAAACATAAACAAAAAAACAAGTAGAAAACTTTTCTATCATATATGTATAATGTTTTTTTTTTTGTTTCACTATACTATATATAATATATTCGCTTTTCAAACAAACTATTACTTTTTTTTATTGTTTTTTTATATTATACTTTGGATAGTATAGCAGTATAGTATGTATATAGAGCGGATCGGTTTTTGCGAATGTTTTTGTAACTTTTGCATGGTATTTTATTGATAATAAAATAAAATAAAATACGTATATTTATGCGGTGTTATGTTTGGAAAATTTTCAAAACACATATTTACGAATGTATATGTATTTAAATTTTACACGCAAAAAAAATAAATAATTTTTGGGGGATAATCGAAGGATTATTATAGTGCTAATATGGTGTTTTTTTTCCTTCTTGTGTGTTATATGTTGATTTAATAGATTTTATTTTTATTCACATATTTGTAATGTGTTTTAGTATATATATATATATATATATATATAACGAGGTTAGTTCTGTATATTATGTAGATTGATTGAGGGAATTATTACGGTTAAGTTATTTGTTTTATATATAATTATAAATGGTATATATATGGGTAATTTATAGGTGTTCATATTTATATTAAAAGATATATGAACTTAAAGTAATTTTTTCTTTAGATTAAATTAAATTTGTTATCTAATAAATCACATTATTAAATTTTTACTATAGAATTTGTTTTACAACCCCATTGGCTCGGTAAGGAAAACTTTTAGAGCATTTAATTATCTTTCGAACGCATCCGTAAACTTTATTCTAACTAACCGGGTTCCCAAGTTATGGTGTTTTAACCATAACCCTTACAGAATAAACCAAATTTTTTGTTCACTCTAATTAGGAAAAATCAACACTTTATCGTGTCAATTTTTAAGGGTGAAATTTCCATAAAATGGTATTGATTTTAAGGGGGAATCTTAAATGGTATTAATGGTATATAAAGGTAATATATAGGTGTTCATATTTATTTATATGGGTAAAATAATTTCGTAGGCAATTGAAAATAATTGGTTATTAGCTGACCAAGTATATGTAAGATGCTTCTGGGGTGCATTTGAAAGAACATTCAAAAACGTTTTACAAAGACCGTGTCCTCAAATCCTAGTGAAGTCGTGAAAGACATGCGAAAAATTTTTCATGATTTGTTATTATTTTGGAATCTGAATTTTAGGCGCAGTTACATATTTCGTAATGCTTGATGGTCGTTAATTACACTGGACACGGTGAAAAATAACTAATACAAATAATTTTAATCGATTTTATGAATAATTTATTTTCTGTTATTTTAACAAATTTCCTTAACAAAACTAAATAGAATTTCCAGAAGAAAATAACTCAGAATTTCCCTTAGGAAATAATACAAATTTTTTATTTAGAAATCGAATTATTAAGAATTCGTTTTGTAAAATTATAAACAATTTAAAACAAAAAAAACTGGGCTTTTTAGAAAGTTAGGTAGAATTTTATTTAAATAAAAATTTCGAATTTTCGTCAGAAAATTTTCCAGATTTTTCTTTAGAAAATCGTTCAAATCTGCTTTAGAAAATGAGATAAAACATTTCTCTTTGGCTAATATTCTAATTATAAAGAATTTCCTCTAGAAAATCAAAAAAAAGAATTTCATGTAAAACTGTATACAAAATTTTTTCTCCGGAATAAACAATTTCCCATAGAAAATAGTTTATGATTTAACCATGTATATTAAAATTCCCATTTTATTACTTATAATTTTCAATTAAATAAAAATTTATTTATTATTTATATAAATTACATTTAAATAATTTAAGTAAATAAATTTGCAATATAAATAAAATAAATAGTAAATAAGATAACTTTACGATTTTGTTTTGTTCCATTAAGGACATTTAATATAAAAACAGTTTTTTTTTTTTCGATGTTGAAATGAAATGAATATTACAATAGAGAAAAATGGCTTTATCTATATAGTATATAGTAGCTGTTTTACAATTCGCGTAATCGCGTCGAAATTATTGTTATTTTACTTATTCGTAAAATATATGTAATATGTATATAAATGGGTAAAATAAATGTTTGTAGAATGTTAAGAGTTTTCAAAAATATAAATACTAATGTAAATGCACCGATTTTAAATGGATTGTATTGAATGTTATGATCGCATATATATCGAAGTAAATTTTTTGAGAATTGGAACTTCCAAAATATTACAAAATTCAAGATGTTTAATTATAGAAAACTAACTAACTTTTAATACAAATTGTTATCAATCCCATAACCACAGAAATTATCGATTTAAAAATTGTTATCATATCGCTTATATTTCGTTCCGATTTAAGTTAATTTGTGATTTGTGAAGGTGGTTTTTTTTTTGGTTTTTCTCTTTGTTAAATCAATATTAAATCTGTTGGTTTTCTATCAATTTAAATTTTGTAGAGCTGTCAATGGAAAACTGCTTCAAAAATACTCATCCATAAACATAAGGTTTTGATTCATTTGATTTAGGCTAAGTAATCAATTTTGGGTGGCCATTCATTGTGACATTTCACTAACGAGTAATGCTTAATAAAGTATAACAAATGTAACAAATTTTCAACGTATCTGGTGATAATTCTTAAATATAACAAACAGTTTTTTTCTCTAATATCCTTAGTTCCTCGACTCAGCAGGAACTTTTGACAAGACCTGTAATTTATTCCATAGAGGACACATTTTTTTTTTCTTAATACATACATTTAAATATCTAATAAATTACAAATGAAATTTTAAATGGAACTTTTTTTTTCTTTTACTGCGATTACGATATTTTTTATTTTGTTTTTATTTTCGTTGTTAAACATATCCAGCAAGTATCGAGTTTTGTTGTTAAAATATTTATATGTACTATAAAATAGTATATAAATAAATACATAACAACATTGGCAAAGCAATGCTTTATACAAATGTTTATCACTTAAAGTTTTTTTTTTTCGTTTATTACTTAATTTTGTTTTTCTTTTTATATTATTGTATTATATAAAATACAATTTTTTTATTTTATCTATTACATTATCAAATATAATAATGATAATAATAGTTAAAAAAATGTAAACAAATTAAGAAGAAAAACAAAAAACAAGAAAATTTAAATAAAATAATTAATTTGGTATGAATGAAAAAATACTGTATAAAATCTAAAAATAATCTATAAATTAAAAGGTGGTGGTTGGTTTCATTAAGATTAATGTATACAAATGAATAAATGTAAATTGAACAAAATAAGCAATTAAACTAACACCATTTGTGAAATGAAGATACAAAATAATTAATATATATATATATATATATATTTTAAGAATAGAAATCGTAAATGTAAATTATATTTATTATTTTTAGTCACATATATTTTATTGAAAAATTATACAACATCAATTCGGAGGAGAGTCTATTGAACTTTCTGTATATACATATATAAAATTAAAATTCATAAAGTGTAATTAAAAATAAAATGCAATGATTATTATTATTACTATATATACATAATAATAGACTTATAAATTAATAATTATTTAATTCTATTTATATATTTATATTTAGAAGTGGTTCAGGTAGTTTGTATACGAAATCGATTATAGAATATTATAATTTTATATTATGGAAATTGTTTTATATATAAAAAAAAGTCATTTGAATTTAAGCATGTATTAAAATTGTATGGATCTCAACGTTAATCGATGAGATTTAAAATTTCTGTCAGCAGAGTTTATGTTTATGCATTACCAAGTGAATTGATTTGATATTAATGATCCCGATTTTATTCGTTATCGCTTGAATGGGTTAAAAGAAAATGTTTTCTCTTTGGCATTTGTCATTAAGAATCGATTTTCATTATAATAAATATAATACAGTAAATGAAGGTAAATGGAGGTTGAATCACAATCCACAGCAATTTTCCGCTAGAACATCGAAAAATCACTTCATAAGCAACAAAGAAAATGTTTTTACATTGATGAAAAATGGATTTGTCATCATTAGATCACTGATGATGTTAACTAATGTGTGTTTGTTAAGCAATTGAAAACAATTGAAACACTATTAATTTATTAATAAAATAGTTTATTTTTAGTAGTTTTCATTAAAAGGTGGATTATAAAAATAAACAAAGTTCGGGTTGCGGTTTCTCTTTCTAAATACCATAATTTATAATGTATTTTGTTGTTTCTTGAGTTTCAGAGTTTCATGCGAAAAAATGAATATTCAGAAACCAATAACAATTCTAATCTAGTTACAATACAGATTTTAAAAGAATAGAAAAAATTTAGCAAAGGATGCAATTTACAAGTTCCTTCAATCAATAGTATAGAACTTTTCAAGTTCAATTGACAATATTTCTTTATATATAGTAAACAAAAAAAAATAATCAATTGTATTTGAATTTTTTTTTTATAAATATTATTAAATACATTCATTTTCCTATATAGCAAACATTTCTTCGTATTTATGTAACAAAAAAATCAAAATTTGACTTAAAAAATATCATTTCAAGATATTCTCAATATATGTAGTATTCTAAAAAAATACTGTATTATAATATCAATATTTATTTTAATTTAATACACGATGAATTGAAATTATTCTTAAAACATTCAAAACCTATGAGATATATGTATATAAAATGTGTTACGCGTATGCTTTTTGAATTTTCAATTTCATATCAAAGGTATATTGCCAAAAAAAGAAAAACTGTATATATAGAATCAAATGGTGTATAGACCTTTATAGAGGTGTATATAGGAGAGCAAACGAAACGAAACGAAAATGAATATAAAATCTGTAAGTTTTACGTTTAAAAAAAAATGTAATTGAAATATATATTATATGATTATATGAAATAAGAATATTTTTATTTTATTTTTTATATTTACTCTCTCTCTATATCATTTGAATTTATTTCCTTATTTTATCATTCTTTTACAAATCAATTTTTTTTTTGCGTGTTTCCTATATATACATAAAATGAATTTGAATTGTTATATAGGCGCATACAACAAAATCCTTGAACATATTTTGCAATATATATATGTTATAACTATATATATATATGGTGAAAAATATAAATTTATATATGGAACTGTACCTAATATATATTTTTGTTTGAATATAAAGTATACAAAATGCGGATTGGAATATAAAAATTATTATAAAGGGTCTTTCATAATATAACGTCTGGATGTGAGGATATTGGATATATTTCGAATTTTTATTGGATACTTACAACCCAAATCAGTTTAACAAATGAGCAACGTTAACAAATTATTCAATTATTATATCAACATTCGTTTGTGTATTGTTAAAACTCAATGTTTTTTCTCGTTTTGGAAATATGCACATTTCTGTTTGAATTGATACATTAACAAATGATATTGTCTCTTATTTGGGATAAAAATAATCTAATAATCTTCGTGAATCAATAGATGTATTGCATGATAAATTTTATGATACTATATTATATTTCTTTTAAGACCTATCAATTGGTTAGCAAGAATGTGTGTGATTTAACGTCTTTAGATTCTTCATTATGGGGGTTTGTTAAGTTATTGGTTTTTAAACTAACACATGCTACAATGGAAATAAACATTAAACGATATGTTATTAGAATGATATTTGTTCAATTTATTGGGAAAAACAATGGCTATAAATTGGATTGATCGAATTTTTGTTGAATTTGTCATGTAATTCTCATATTGAAATACCCTATATATGATAGTATAGAATAGCTAAATTGAATTTACCTCCTGTATAATATTATTCTTATATACAATATATATATATATATATCTATTATATGAATATACGCAATTTGATTTAATATCAAATTATTGCAAATATATGCAGACGTTTTCCTCATGAATAAATATTCAATGAAAATTCATGAAAGTGAAATGTATATCGTATTGCTTTGCGTATTTGCTATACAAGTATAACTTAAAAAACAAAAACAAGAAAAGTATAGCTGAACAGAGTAATAATAGTATAATATGTATATATGTATAGCTATAAGAAAAAATAAAACATTGAAATATGTAACAAATTTAATAGAAATAGGCGTGTATAGGAAATATTTTACATATGTAATGTATTATATTATATGCAAATAATAATGTATTTTGTTGCGAATATTTGCATCAATGATATTATATGTACATATTTTTTTTTAGTTAAAGGTGGTTTAACGGAAGGTATATGAATATAAAATAAACGACGTATATTCACAGAGGTAACAGAGGTAACACGAGGAAATTCACTCGAGAATTTACAAAAGATAATGACATAGTAATTTTCAAAGTTTTACAACATATTTATAACATACTCACAATCTTGATGTATATGAACAATTTTAATATATAGTTATAATTATCTGATCTGAAACTTGATAATTTGTTAAAAAATGGCTAAGTATATAATAATCGCCATGTAATAGAAATTAAAAAGTATTTGGGATTTAATTATGGTTATTATATACATTAAAGACCGAATTTCGTTTTAGTTTTTTTATTCTGTCAATTTTTGTAGGACCTCGAAATTTAGTCAGAATTTTAAGATTGTGATTTATTCAATACATTGCAGAGTCTATTTCTTGAGCAAATAGTTTCAAGTTAAGCAATTGAACCATCCTATTGAACTACAGGCATACGAATTTTCACCAGTTCTACCCAATTTTAGCATTTCAAAAAATCCATCAAATGGAAAGGAAAAATGTTGAGGAATAACAAAACAAAAAAACGCATTCCGCGGTAATAAACAGCATTAACAATAAGAGGAAGCGAAGAAGCCCGTATTATTAACTTTAAGATATAAACTTTCCGTTTTGTTATTGCGGACATGATTTCATATGGCATTCAGGCAGCCGAAAAATATCAAAAACAAAATTTCGAATCATCCAAGCTTGGGTTAGTCAGACTGATGATAAGACTACAGTTATATAGACATATGGACGATATAAAGTAATAAATTACAGTACAAGTTTATTATACGTGATTACAAATTATAAATATAAATGTAAACATACGATCTGTTTCTATATAGTAAAATTTCTCAATAAAACAAAAACCATTTATCTACTTGAAACCATTGATAAGATTAATCCGGAAAGTACGTACATACAATAAATTGTCAATGCGAGTAATAAATGAATTTTGATTTTGATAAATTAAAATTTAATACATAAAATAATGTACATGTTACATTATTATAATGTACATAAAATAATGTACATGTTAATAATGTACAGGTTTTATGATATGAATTGAAATGTATTTAAGATTTTATTATCTATCTGCATATATCAGCACAGTATGTAAAATAATTATTCATATCGTGGCGATGCTACCTCGCTATCTATAATATAATGTATAGCTGTGTTTTATCAGTATTCTATACTGTGTGATTACGAATTAAAAAAAAATTATTCGTACACTTAAGAAACCAATAATATTCCAATGGTGATATTCTCTCAACAAAATGTAAAGGTCTAATAATATTTTGTGGAAACCCCTTTGTGGGAATTTTTTGTGGGTTGGTTATAGCAAATTTTGTTATTGAACATAAAATGAATTAATTTTAGGATTAAAATTCAGATTAAATACATTTCTTACCGTTTAATTGATATGGGCAAATGGGTCAAAAACTTCCAAAATCATGATTTATTAAAGAATTTTTAAAAATAAACCAGGAAGCAAATCGCGTGTGAATTATGCTTCTTCAAAGGCAACACAGATAATGTTTTTTTGCATTGAATATAGTTACTGGATATGAACAATAGATTTACCATAAGAATCCTAAACGAAAAAATTGTTTGGTAAAAACTATAATGAAGCTGGTCATTCACAGTTAAAGCAATACATACATGTCCTCAACAGGCAATATACTGATGTATACTGATCAGATTACCAATTATTTATAGGTATATAAAAACATTAGAATGTATGGCGCCAGGTAAATAAATGGTTCGCCTCGAAAGCCGGGGAATTCTTCAGAAACGGAATACAAAAAAGAAAGTGAAAGTTGTCCTGAAAGTTGTTGGATTATACTTTGATTGAAATGTTAATGTTTTATAGTTAATGAAAACCGTATGTTTTTTAAAGATTTTTTTTAAATAAACTAACACTTCATCTATCGAGTTCTAACAACTTTGTAATTCCAGGGCAAGTAAAATTAGCCCATTCGCAATAATTTCCTAATTATTAAAACTATACCAAATATTTTAATCAATTATTGTTTGAGTAAATGAAATTTATATTTGCGTATACAAAGTCGAATTAGCAAATCCAAAAAATTATTTTCCATAGTGTATTTAAGTGTATATAGAAAAATTAAATTTCCGGGTTTAATCTCTATATATACAAATAGAGATTGGGTTGATCCAGGTTTGTAATTAATGGATTACTTATTTATCAATTAGATAATTTTCAAAAACTTCTAATGCTTTTTTGCTCGTAGTAACAAATGATTAGATTACAAACCAAGTATCAATGAATATTGACTTATATTTTAGTTCTAGATGAACCCAAAAAAAGTTTTATTCATAATTTTAATATCAAGTGTTCAATTCAATTGATTTTTTTTTCAAATTGCACTTTGTATAAAATTAAATCAATACATTTATTATAAACATTATAATTATAAACATTCAATTTGAGATGAAATCATTTGAGCTTTATTATTTAACTAAATAGAAATAATCTATTACAAGTATTATTATTATCGTTATTATTTGTATATTCTAATATCTGTCAAATAAACGAATTTTAAATTTAATCACAGACATTTATTAAAAATTATTTGTATATAAATTATAAATATATATCAGTATTTTTGGGATAGTGTTCGGCGGCGTTTGCTCATTAATCTATAATATATTTATAGAAAATAAAAATTTTAAATAAAAATGTTGAAAACTCATTTTAGTGAAAAATCCAAAATTTGGACTGGTAATCAACATTTACCATTATACAATCCCAATGTATCAGTTGGTCAAGTCATTCTAGAAAAATTAACATGTAATTCAAATAAAATAATGACGGTATTGTATTTTAAAGTATATATAATATATAAAAAATTAAAAGTTAGACAAAAAAAAAGCAAAATTGGTTTTCTAAAAGTGTAATAATTTAAAGTGATTTTTTTTAATTTGTATTCTAATTTTATTCATTTTTATTACTATATTTATTTATCCATTAAAATATTTGAATACATTACAATATAAAAAAAAACGTCAATTATTTTTTAACATATATCAACAGATAAACGATAATAATGGAATTCAATTTACAAATAATGAACTTCGATTAAAAGTTATTCGTGCCACTTTACATTTAACAAAATTCAATTTTAAATCAAATGATATAATTGGTATAATTTCAAGTAATAATCATAATGTTTTACCAATTTGTGTAGCGGCAATGTTAAATGGAATGCCAATAAATCCATTTGATTCACATTGTGATGTTGGTAAGAAGTATACTATTATATACATATTACAATAATACCAATAATAATAATAATAATAATAATAATAATAATAATAATAATAGATGTGTTTAAAAGTGTTTTATAAATATACAAAAAAATATATTAAATTTATTAATTTTTAATTTTTAAATGAATCCGTTTTTTTAAATTAGAAACAATCAGTCAAAGATTAGAAATTGTTAAACCAAAAATTATCTTTTGTGAATTGAACAATTATGGTAAAGTTAAAGAAGCCATTCATCAAGTATCAATGAATATTGATATTGTTATATTGAATGGAGGAATTATTGATGCAGATGATGATGATGAATTTATTAAGCATAAATCAATTGATAAATTTTTTAATAAAATTGATAATGAAGATGATTTTGTGTAATTAAAATTTTTTCTTTTTAATATATACCGATTTGGTACTTATTTGTTAAGTAAATGTAAGTTTTTTTTGTGGTATTCACTAAAACAGCCCACCCATCATTAATGGATTAACACAAGCGGCTATTATTGCTTATACATCGGGTACAACGAATTCATCGAAAATTGTTTGTATTTCGCATGCCGTTGCATTAGCACACATTTGTAAATTGTACTAGTAAGTTTAAAATAAAATTCTTAATCATATATTTTATGTTAGAGTCTCAAATTTTGTCTTGTAAATAATGAAAAAATAATGCACATTTTATGCAAATTTAGTTTAATAAATGTGTAATAAAACATTTATTTTATTCGTTTGAATAAATTCCATGATCCAATATCCTAATAGAATCGTGTATTCAATGGTAATTGCATTTCAGAAATAGTACTTGTTTGGAAATCAAATGGTCAAATACTAAGATCAAAAATAAAATAAAAATATATATTATGTTAAAATATTTCGGCACAAATCAAAAAATCAAAGCCGGATATAATAAGATAGTTTATAGTTTTTAACAAATGTTGACAATTCAAAGGTAATAACTTTACCTACATTTTTATTCATTATAGTTCAATAACAATGGATAGTGTAGTTTTTACATTTGCATCCATATCGTGGATGGCTGGAATATCAAACTTTTTTACGGGCCTAATAAATGGGGCAACGTCTATTTTAACAACTGATGACTTTTCACCAGAATTAATGTTGAAAATTATTGAAAAATACAAGGTAAATATAAAATGGAGAAAAATTTATTCAAACATCTCACTGAAAAGACCAAACAATATTAATGGAGAAAAACAAATTTTGGTAGCGCGAAAACAAAAGGATTTAGATGTTTCTTTTCTATATAATTACTATATTTGGAACTTTAGACCTATTTTACACATCCAAAAGTATTTGTTCTGAGATTGTACACAATACAATAAATATAAATAATTCGAATTTCGAAAGAATTAAACAAAAATTTTATTAAATCTATGATCATAAAATGAAATTTTTTTTTAAGGTTACCCATATTATAACATTACCAACACAATTGTGTGATTTATCACAATACGAACAATTACCGAATTTTGATATATCCAGTATTGAAATGTATATTTGCGGAGGTGCACGTATATATGAATCTTATACGGAACGTATTCGAATGTATTTTAAAAATCAATCAGTTCTATTTAATGCATATGGATCTACAGAATGTGGTGGATTAGTTGCAATGTCAGAATCATCTTTAGCTTATACAAATCAAAACAATAATAACAGTAATAATAATAATAATCAAAATGATTCTAATGTTGGTAAATTAGCTGATGGAATATCAATAAAAATTATCAATTCAGATGGACAACAATTGGGATTAAATGAAATCGGTGAATTATGTATAAAATCTGCATATCCATTTATTGGATATTATAATAATTTGGAATTAACACAACAATCAATGGATACCGATGGATGGTTACACACCGATGATATTGGTTATTTTACAAATGATGGATATTTATGTATTTGTGAACGTAAATTAGATATTTTACAATATATGAATGAAAAAATATCACCTAGTGAAATAGAAAGTTTTCTGATAAAAGAATATGCAATTTATAGTGTATGTATAGTTGGTATACGACAGGAATCGAATGGAGATGATTTAATAGCTGCAGCATTTTTGAAATCTGAACAAAATCAAATTGATTTAAAGAGTATTAATGATGTCATTAGAGGTAAGCCGATTTCTAAATTTTTCTAATTGTATTCAAATTAATTAATTTTTGTACCTTTTTGTATTTATGTAAAATTACAGAAAAATTATCAGAATCAAAATGTTTACGTGGTGGTATTTATTTTTTTGAAAAATTTCCAACAACAAGTAATGGAAAAATTCTACGTAAAGCAATAAAAGAAAGTATTATTAAACAGTATGAAGAAAGGCAGCAAATAAATAAAGGATAAATCAGACAACAATAAAAATTTTTTTTTATATAATTTTACAATTAACCAATGCAGTGACAATTTTTTATGAATCATTAAAGTTAACCTTAGCATATACAAATTCAGCCTCCACCTTAGTCATAGAAAACAAAAATATAAAAAACAATGAAAAAAAACATAAACACATGCAAATAATACGATATATAATAAAATGAATTACAGAAGTTAATCAAGTCTAGACACAATTTAAATTCCCTTGCCCTCCGTTGTCCATTACCTGCAAAAAAATATTTATAGAAACTTAAAAATTACCCTAAACGAGCCCAATCACAAAACAACGCTGTCAGGGGACCTATCAGAGGTTTGGATAGGAACAAATACTTGGCGCGTAGTCAGTCCGTTTGACGGGACCAGAGGGCTTGACCCAAGCATCCGAGGATAGGATTTGGTGTGGATTATTTGGTATAGGATAAAAGTACTAATCACCAAGTATTTCCATTAAAAGGAAAAACCAAATGAAAATTATACTTTGTTTTTTAGGTTTATATTTTGGGGGGAAAAAAGGACAAATGACATTTTTATAAAAAATTTATATAATTCAATAAAATTTCTTCTATATATTCTACAAATGTATTAGTATACTATAAATTATAAGGTCGAGTTCACGGTAGATATTTCATGCAAAACATTGACAAATTGGGTTTTTTTTTTCAATAAAAATATTTAGTATTTTTTTTTTTTTTGGTTATTGAATTGAAAAGTAATTTTATTTTTAATTGATTATTATTCGGATACCCACCACCACAATCTAATATTTATTTCCCATAAGGGGACAAAATTTCAAATAATTATAAAACCCATTACATAATTTTTGACAATATCAAAATAATCACAATTTTTTAATTATTTCTACAATCAAATATCTATCTATACGATCTACCATGAACTCTAAAAATATATATATACATTTGTATTTCTTAAAACAGATATTAAATATATTAAATTAAATTTTGTCAAAATTTTTACGATTTCTAGTTAAACTATAATACAAAAAATTGAATCAATCTCTTCTTTAATAAATACATTGTAATTTAACACTTCGTTCAATAATGTGTGTGACTGACTGTCAACATCATATGTTAATCAGATCATTTGTTTACAAGTTACAGTGCTATAAGTGACGCTATTTTTGTGTTTTAAAAAAAAATGAATTCAAAGCAATTCCGTGTGCTGATTTATCATTGTTTTTTAATGAAAAAAAATACTGTTCAATGCCAGGAATGGCTTGAAAAACATTACTCGGACTCTGCTCCATCAAAAAGAAGCATTTGTTATTGGTATGCCGAATTCAAACGTGGTCGTACAGACACCGATGACATTCCATCTACTGGAAGGCCAAATGACGCTGTTATTCCGGAAAACGTTGAAAAAACACTGAAAATCATTATGTCCAACCGTAAAGTGAAAGTGAGGGAGATTGCTGACATTCTGGAGATATCAGCAGGCAGTGTACAAACCATAATACACGAACATTTGGGTATGAAAAAGGTGTGTTCCAAATGGGTGCCGCGTTTGCTCACACCGGAGCAAAAACAACAACGAACCGATGATTCAAAGAGCTGTTTGGACATGTTTACGCGCAATAAGTCGGAGTTTTTGCGACGGTACATCACAATGGATGAAACATGGATCCACCATTTCACTCCAGAGTCAAATCGGCAGTCTGCTGAGTGGCATGCAGCCGGCGAAAGCCGCCCAAAGCGACCAAAGACTCAGCAGTTGGCTGGCAAGGTTATGGCGTCTGTATTTTGGGATGCGCATGGAATAATATTCATCGACTATCTCCAGAAGGGGCAGACCATCAACAGCGACTATTATATAGCGTTATTGGAGCGTTTGAAAGTCGAAATCGCAAAGAAACGGCCTCATATGGCGAAGAAAAAAGTGTTGTTCCACCAAGACAATGCACCGTGTCACAAATCAATGAAAACGATGGCAAAATTGAACGAATTGGGCTTTGAATTGCTTCCCCATCCACCGTATTCTCCAGATTTAGCCCCCAGCGACTACTGGCTCTTCGCAGACCTCAAAAGGATGCTCCGTGGTAAGAGATTTGGCTCAAATGATGAAGTAATCGCCGAAACTAACGCCTATTTTGAAGGCAAAGAAAAATCGTTTTACAAAGGCGGTATCGAAAGATTGGAAAAGCGTTGGAATGATTGTATCTCCCTAAAAGGGGACTATCTTGATGAATAAAAACGAATTTTGGCAAAAAAATGTGTTTTAATTAATTAGTCACACACATTATTGAACGAAGTGTTATAATCTAATGAAACTTCTATTGTGCTTCTATTGTATTTTTTTGGAACCCCGCGACGGATGCGAACTTTAAAAGAATGTTTAATAAAAATTAGTTGAATTTCTATTAGATATAAGAAATCCTATGAGCGGTATTTATAAATGAATGAATTAAGCAAATAGCGTTAACATCGGATCCGGAATATAATTCTAAATAAGTGGAATAAAATTTATTATATACATTTATTTCTGATTCATAGTACATATATAAGATTCAAAAGAATAGGCGATTCAAAATTAAGTTAATTTCCAATCAACTCCACAATAATTAATTAAATTTATTCATTTCATAAAAAAAAATACGCATTGACAAATTTAATTTAATACATTTAATATGACCTTTAATCAAATACAATAATAAAATGTTTTACTCACATTGGTTAGAATTTATTATTTAATTTGTAAAGTTGGCAGACAAAAAATCACACTAACCTGAAAATTGGAAAAAGAAAAATAAAAGAAATTAATATAAAATAAATGTAAATAGTAAAAAACATAAAATATTTAAAATATAAATTAATAAGTAATTGAATTCGAATTGTGGATAACCCACAAACGAATCCATCAATTGGTTCAGTTTTTCAAATGAAAGATGAAATGGATTTATGGAGGAAGAGATTCAATTATTAAAATATTGATCATTTCCTATACAATTTTCTTTATTAATATAATAAAAATAATATACATAATAATTTGTAAAATATATGACGAATTTTTATCAAAATAAATATTTTGATTGAGTCACAAAAAACTATTTAATGATTATTTCATATGTAAATAGAAAGATCAATTCAAAATGATTATCTTTTCCTATAATTCCTATAAAAATACATACCTTAAAGGACAATTGAATATGGATTTAATCCACACGAGATTCTCAAAAATGTGGTACTCCAAAAATAATGAATAGAAAACTCCATAACACTGATGCTTCATATAATTCCTTTCGATTTTAAAATATTTTTCAGGCACAACAAACAAAAATGGGCAATCAAAAGAAAACTTAAACCCAAAATAAGATCACGCACAAATATAAAAAATAAATAACCAAATAAAAACAAAATTATCGATTAAAAAAGTAAAACTAAAAACACAAAATTGATGGAATTAAATCAACAATTTCACAATAATAATAAGAACAATATTGATGAAGAAAAAACAAACCGACGTCTGAAAAAATATGATGTGTGTTGTGATTGTTTTGTGTTTTTAGTTGGTGTATAAAGGCACAAAGGTGAATATTATATATTCTACGGTAAAATATTTTTATCATGATAACAAAAAAGAGAACGATACAATGAAATATAAAATCAAACTAGCACATTTTAAAACACGCTTTGAAACCGAACAACAACAACAATAAAATTCAATTCATATACAATTTTGAATATTATAATTACAACAAATAAATGAAAAAAAAATTGAAATTATTAAACTAATAAAATCATATTTTTATGACAATATTTTAAATTGCCCCATAAATGAATTTCCACATTTTATTCGAAACATTTCCAAAAAAGAAAAATTTTAATTATATATAATTGGAAAATTTAACAATTTATGCACTTAAGAAAAAATATAAAATGACAAAATAACAACCGACTGAATGAAATTTATATTTATTTATGCGTATATTTTTTTGAAAATAAAAAAGAAGCAAAATACTAAAAAAAGTACCGCAAAACAACTTTATAAAAATATTAAGTACCGGAACAATTTATATATAGACTAACACAAAACAGAGAGGTACTTATATTCCGAATACATAATAATTGCATATATGTATGATATAAAATCTATGAATGACGAGATATATATAATAAAGTGTTTGTAAATAATATTATAATTTATATAACACTTGTAAAGAACATATTCATTATGAATCGATAAATTGACACCACTAATAAAATAAATTACACATCTGTGCATATACAAATTCTATATTGGTCTATTTGTGTTTTTGAAGAGTTTTATTGTGTTTTTGGAATATGAGATCTTTCAAATTACAATACTACAAAACCTACACGATAATTCAAGTTTTTATGTGAGGCAAATTTTATTATAAAAACTCGATTATATTTTAATTAATGATAATGATTTATATGATGATAATGATAACGATTTATATGATGATAATTATAATGATTGTAATCATATTACATTACATCATCATCATCATCATATAAAGCATTCGCATTAAATTGATATTAATATGCAATAGAATTGAAGGATTCGTAACGTCACTTTGACCATAATAACATAAGCAAATATATTAAGTGTTTAATCTTATAATATTGATCCTTAGGAAAATTTAGGTGGAAATTGAAGAAAATATAGAAGTAAAGTGTAGAAGTGTAAAGTCATTTTTTACAAAATGTCTTTATTATAATTGGGAAATTTAACACTTTATTATTGTATTATAGGAAAAGTAAGAGAAAAATGATAAAATAACAACCAAAGAAATTAATTTTAAATTTAACCATGAACAAAAAAAATGTCTTTGATAATAATGGGAGAATTTTAATGACAATAAATGTGGTATAAAGCATCATAAAATGATAATGTCAATTTATTGTAACAAATACTTTTTATTGAATTTAAATATAACGATAGATTGAATTTAAATATAACATTATTAGATTACCAAATCGAATGTGTTTTGCTAATAGGAATCTATTTAAAAAATTCCATTAATATTTGTTCAGAATTTCTCACAGGAAACCATTCAGAATTTATTACCAGGGAGTGAAAAAATGTGTCCTATTCTGACCCAAGCGTTTGGATATTCTGAAGGGTTAAGCACCTTTAAAACAAATTAATTATTCTACAATAAAAATCATATAATTACACAATAAACAATAACGAAACGCATGGTCCAAATGTTCTTCGTTTTTTTAATTATAGTCATATAGAGTTTTCCCCCCATTTTCATTTCCTTTGTATTATTTGAAAACTCAAGTAAAATCCGAGATTTTGAAGAAGAACATTAGGAAATCAGCATATATTTTTTTCAAAAGATATACAGCTGAAAATAGTTGGTTTTGAAAATTTTTTGTACAGTATCATATTAATTGTCATATGAAGTATTGTACGAAATGAATAAATGGACCAGTTTTAACAGACACTTTTTAGCAAATTTTCGAAAATTTTTGGCGATACGTTTTTTGAATCAACAATTCGATTTCAAAATTTTATTGTATAATAAATTGGTTGTTTTAAAATGATATGCAAATAAAATGAAAATTGGAGAAAACTGTGGCGAAAATTTGGAATATTGAATTTTCCGGAACATTTTGTATGGTTTAAGTTTAAGTTTAAGTTTACCTAGCAGATTTTCTTCCATAAAGTGAATATTTATATTTTTACGCACTATGACCTATAACCAAATCAAATGTATGTATTACTATATAATAAACAATTCATTTCAAAATTCCATCATCATTTGTAGAAAATTTCCCTCAGAATTATAATTATAATGAATTTCCAATAGGAAATTATAAAGACTGCAACTTACACTGCAAATTATACAAAAATTTCCTTCAGCAAATTTAACAGAATTTCCTACAGAATTTCCTTTAAAAAAATCATACAAAATTTCCTTAATAAAATTAAACAAAATTTTCCTTAGGTAAATTATTTTGAATTTCTTAAAGAAAGATATAAAGAAAATTAACTTGACAAAAGATTGTACAGAATTGATATTTAACATTGATCTCAATTAATTAAATGATATTATCCTAATTTTTGTGACTTTTTAAAAAGTAAATCATTTAAACCATGAATAACTGAAATATTTGAATAACAATTCACCTCCATAACTATAATATATATATAATCTTTCGATGTAACAATTTTCATAAATATAAAATAAAATATGATTGTAAAAAGATTCTAAAAGTTAAAAATATTAACATTTCTTTATATAGCATACATTTCTGTAATTTAATAGAGAGATCATTTAAAATAGATTTATATATATACATACAGCTTTAAATACAACACTATATAAAGTAAGTTTTCAAAGATTTATTATTATTATTATTATTATTATTTAACAACTAATGATGTATGTAAAATGCCAACATTAGTTTTTAATAAGCACTATGGCTGCTAGGGCCTTTGGCTTTTACCGGAATTAGAAATCATTAATATTATAATTATTAATGTAATTTTAATAATGATGATGAGTATTTGTTATATACTTTCATATATAATTGCGAGTATGTGTGTGTAGTAGACTTTGTAAATCTTTGGCTGCGTCCGACACAATATACCAAAGATATTCATTAATTTGATCCCAATGAATAAATGGTGACTTAGTTCATGAATTCAAATCATAAAAAGCACAGAAAAAATTTTCCGGCTAGGATTTGAACTCGTGACCACCCGCAATTGGGTTGGATGCTTTATCAACGGCACCACCAAGTCGTCAATAAAGATTTATATTTTATTATATCAACTATAAATAAAAATGCAAAAAAATTTAAATACGAATATTTTATATATTATATATATATATGTATTTTTTTTAAAGTGAGTTATCGCGTATATATTGAAATCTTATATATAAGTTCGCTTATATAAATAAAATGATTATAAAAACGTTTATAAAAAGAAGAAGAAAAAGAAAAAAAAAATTAAAGTAAAGCACATTTTATTATATTTAACTATATATGGATTTTACATATTTTAAAGTTTGTTTTTTTTTTTTTTTTTGAAAATTATTCAAGTGTAATTTAGAGATGGTTATTTATTTTATTTTATTTTTTTTTTTGTAAACTTTTTGATTTGCAGTAAGTTTCTCAAGTTATATAAGTTTCATTCGCGACAAATTCAAAAATGCATTTATATAAAGTTATCATGCATTTTTTTGGTTTTTAATTACAGAAGGCAATATATGTATAATCCAAGTGATATAAGTCGACGTTTACTGATTTGATGAGTGCCGCGCCATCCACTTTTACTTATTATGGTATATGTGATACATTTTATATGTATTTAACTTTATGTTAAGGGCAAATATAGAGGGTAATAATAAATATTTTTTACTTAGTATATGATGAGGTGTTTTTATTTATGATAAACACAACAGTATTTTTGCTTAATTTTTTTTCAAAATGTATACTGTTTTAAATAGGAAAATATTTGTATAAAAGAATATAAAATAAAACACTTTTATATGTTGGACGGTATAGGATACAATGCAAACTTATTATGTACTTTGTGATTTATGTAGACAGACAAAATAGACGTTTTTATTTTATCAACACAGGATAAGATAAAGTGCAACATGCAACGATTTAAATTAAAATTATAATATTTTATTTGTATTCACAGTTTAATGAAATTTCTCAATTGTGTAGCAATTACTTATTATTTATCTTTATTGCTAATTTTATACAAAAATATTACAACTCATGTCGATGTAATTCGCAGTTTTATCGGTGCAAAACTAATTTTAAATTTGATATATGGGAACAAACAAAGCGGAAAAAGAGCTGCATTTTTATTGCTGCAGTGTCAAACAACAATAATAAAATATTATATATATAGAGAAAAGCGATCCGGAAATTTTTAGTTTAAAAAATTATCATCATATTTTTTCTTTTTTAAAAATATTGCAATATGCAAAAACAAAATTTTATTATTATAAATTTATGTAAAATTAAACAATTTGAATAAATATAAAATGAAAAAGTTATTTCGTGACTTTTAATTAATATATTTAATATTATTCTATATACCAGTAAAGAAGATTTTATAAAATAGAAAAACTCTATTTATTTTTTATAACTTTAATTGAATTAATTAATTTATTTGTATTTTATTTTTTTTTGGTAAAGAAGTAATATATAGTATAAAAACTATATTATAAACGGGGGGGGATTTAAACTCTTAATTAATTAAATTTAATAAATATGGAAATATGCAAAATTAATCTATAATATAAATTTGGTAAATGATATTTTCATTAATGCTATTCATTAAACAACCCATGTAGCAATTTTAGCATTATATGCTACGATATAAGGCTAATCAAAGGTCGTATATCGGCCCTATATTAGTATTTTTTCCATAAGAAGTGGACGGTCTATAGGGCTTAAAAAAGCTCTATATCAGAATTTCCATTATTATATAGGGCTTGTTTAGGTCATATATAAGAATATTTATTTAGTTATAGGGTGAAGAACCTATATCAGCATTATTAAGGTAGTTTACGTCGTGGGTCTTATTTTGGAAATATAACTATATAAAAACTATAAAATACTTATATATTCTCATATAATGCTGATAAAACTTATATAAGTCTAGATAAGAAAAAGAAATCCACTATAAAGCTTAAGATTTTCCCAAGAATAATAAAAAAAACATTTTTTTTTATAACCAGATTTTATTTTATTATTTTATCTTATTTTTTTGAATCCATTTATTAAATTATTTTATTACATTACAATTATCTTATCAGTTAAATTTAATGTTAAAGTTTACTTACTTGACCGCACCGAGATATGAACCGTGAACCGCAACCTTGGAGTGTGTGATGTTACCATTTACCTACGCGTGATATGTTTATATTGTTGTGTTTTACTGATATTATTATAAACCGATTCTCTCTAGAGAATGCTTTATTTGCATTTTATTTATAATTCAATAATAAAAACATGTGTTTTTAATTTTATCTTTTATAATTAAAGATCATTTAATTATAATAATAGATATAATTATCTAAATATAATTATAGCCGTATAATTGCATTAAATAAATTCTATCATGTTTTAGCTGTATATTGGAATTCGTAAACTTTAATAAGGTTTAAAAGCTGTATATAACGATTTAAATAATAAAATAGGGCTTATATTTAACATACCTTATATCGTATATTAATAATCTAATATAGGGATGAATTAAGCCCTATATTTGAATTAAATAAGATATATAATGCTTTGGTAATATAAGTTTAATATCAGGCTAATATACGCCAAGTGTGTGTTGGTGTATTGTCGTATATTGGTCATAATAGGATATTATTGGTCTCAAGCCCTAATACAATCTATAAATTCAGATATAAGGTCCTTAAATATGTGTTAGAATATATATGCCAAAATAGGGCCAATATAGGACGTACGCACTATATAAACCTAAGATTGCTGATATAGGGTATCAAATAGAATTAAAATGCTAATATAGGTTTGATATAAGGTTAAAGAATAAAAATACCGATATAATGCTGATATACAGCCTTTATATAGGGCTTAATGTTACATGGGAATCTATCAATTTGTGCAAAATGAAGGATTTAAAGATGCGTTAGTACAGTTTATTTGTATGGCAGATATGGACAGTAAAAGTTTCATAGTTCAGAAATTGTTTAATTTTATGTATGTCTATACGCCCGAAAAGCATAAAAGAGCGTAAACTTTATGCATTTTTAATTTTATATGTGTAAAATTTCAAAGTGATTTTATTTATTTTATATTTATAAAAGCAGAGTTTTTTTTCTAATTAAAATAAATATAAGAAATGCAGTATTCAAGAAGGAATTTTTTTGTTTGTTTAGGTAATTAAAATTGAATGTATATTTTGCAAGTCTAGTAAAACGTAATTATAAAAATTTAGCATTGCGATTTAGAAAAACGTTTAATAGACATTTAATAGGGTTTTAAAATATTGAGTAAAATGCATTTTTTACAATAGGAAGGGCTACTTTTGCGACATTTGTGAATAGAAAGATAAAATGTAAGCGGTTTTTACCCACAACAATTTTTGGATAAACCTCAAAGGTACTGAGTGAGATAAGATCATTTTATTATTATTCTAACATTCATGTGATATCAATATAAAAAAAAATGTTTGTTTTGTATTATACAATTATGTATAGATGACCATGAAATCTTTTGCCGAAATTTAGTATTAGGAAGTATTAGATTTTTAAAATTACCGAACGTTTACTATAGACTGACCGTGTATATATTCAGATATTGGAACAATAAAACATAAACATTCACTTCACTTTATATGAGATTAAGCCAACTGAAACAAAATGTATCCTTCAAACTTAAAGGTACCCTCTAGGCAGGAAAATCTGTACACAGTTTCCAAGGAAATTCTGTATAATTTGCTTAAGGAAATTCTGTATAGGTTTTAAAGCAAATTCTATATAATTCTTGTAGGAAATTCTGTATAATTTGCTTAAGGAAATTCTGTATAATTTGCTTAAGGAAATTCTGTACAATCTGCTTAAGGAAATTCTGTATAATTTGCTTAAGGAAATTCTCAATAATTTGATTAAAGAAATTCTCAATAATTTTCTTAAGGAAATTCTCAATAATTTCTTAAGGAAATTCTCAATAATTTTCTTAAGGAAATTCTGTATAATTTGCTTAAGGAAATTCTGTGTAATTTGCTTAAGGAAATTCTGTGTAATTTGTTTAGGAAATTCTCAATAATTTGCTAAGGAAATTCTCAATAATTTGCTAAGGAAATTCTGTACAATTTCCTTTATAAAATACTTTGATTTTCTATAGGAAACGCCGTATAACTTTCCGCCATTTAATTCTGTATAATTTTGAATTGAAAAAAATTTTGTAAATATTCTGTAAATAAATAAGTATTGAAAATTCTTTACATTTTATATTGAAACTCCTGCGTACTGTAATATTTGATTTGAAATTCTGAACAATGTTTTGTATAATAAAAATCTGTATATAATTCGTGTATTACATATAAGTACATATAGTTACAATGAAATTACAATTAATTTGATATACTTAATGGGTGCTTTTTTGCACGTGACCTCTTGTGTATAACACAACACAATAGATCTAAATGTCCATACATGATATAATTATAAATTACCGCACATAATATTTTGGTTTTTTTTTCTTGGTGTGTGTGTGTTTGTTTTGTTTTTTTTTTGTAAAAGCGAACGTGCTTATGGTTTAATAAGTTTTTTTTGTTTTTAATTAAAATTATTATTTTTGTTTTTACATTAATAAAATTTAAACATTTTTTTTTTGTATTTCAAGTTCCTTAATATAGAATAGAAGCATTTAATTTCTATATATAGTATAAGGTAAAAAAAAACAAAAAACGAAATAAACATTAAAACGATAAAATATGTATCTTCTATCATCGCTATATTTTATATTGTATATTTCGATATCGCTTATATATTTTATTGTAAAAAAAAATAAATACGTATTATGTACAAGGTACAAGTCAAACATCGAATATATATATAAGACTCGCGTACCTATACTAAAAAAAAATAAAAAATAAAAAGGTAAATTAATGATACAACATAAATTATCTATATATAATTTTCATATCGGTATTTTTTCTTCATTTATATTTATTATCTTATATGCGAAGCAGCGGTACTCATAAAATATTTATGCGAAGATGTATGACTGAAAAATGACTATATATATATATATAGGTTATATTCTTATATTATATAGCTAGCTGGTTTGTAAATATTTTATATCATTTTGTGTCTATATAATAAATAACTTTGGGTTTGATGATGTAAATTATATAGAAATGTTTATATACACTCGCGCTTATACAAATTTATATATTGAAAGGTGTTATATATATTGAACCAGGTATATTTAATTTGTGTATTCATGTTTAATGTTTTTCTTATATATAAATTATGTATCTTATATAATTCATATATCGCGGATGCTGCGAACGCAAGTATATATGTCCTTTATTTATTATTTATATATAACAATAGGATTTTCTATAACATAACGTGACCTAAATGTAAAAGAAATTACTTTATAATTAATTATATGTTAAAATATATAGTATATGAACTATAAGATGGATTATTTATTCAATATATATTATACGACATATTCAATTTTATGTGAGGGTTATATACATATATGTTACTTTAAAATTATAACGTTCACCCACCCAATAATAAAAAAAAAAAAAAAGGTTTCCTTTTAAAAAAAAAAGTTTTATTTTCAAAATTTATTACAATTTCTTATAAGTATATGGTATATATACATTCCTGTGATGATATCTTCTTTTTTTCGTTTCATTTAAATGCGTTTTATGTTGAAATGTTTTTAGCTTTTTTTCTAAATATATATTACAAATAAGTATATATCGTGTATATATAAAATATAAATTGAGATACATTTTTGACATTATATTTGCGTTCAAAGGAAATAATATATGTATGTATACAATTATGTGGTGGTTCAGGTTTTATATATATATATAAAGTATATCTATATATGATATCTCTGTTTAGTCATCATATGTTACAAATCTCTTTATATTAATGTAAATCACAGAGTGATCTATAAAAGGATAAAACATATAGAATAGGCGCGGTGATTCTATTTAATAATTCAATGAATTCTAGGGAAAAATTATTATATGATTTACTAAACTAAACTAAACTAAATCACGCTACAAAACCATTTTGTACCATATGTTAAAGAAATACTGACTGAGGCGAATATACTCCACAACCAATTTTTATCGGCAACTATATGCAGACCACAATATTCATTTAAATAATTCTTTCTAAAGACTCATCCACATAAAGGGCAAATTGGAAAATTGTTTGAAAACATATGATTTTTTCTTTTTTACGTTAATGTTTTTTTTCTCTAATATGTACGATTTTACTTTGAAGATTTCATAAATTAATCCGCATGGTTAAAAATTCCACCAGCCAAAATCCCTTAAATATATTCAATGCATTCTAGGTTCATCACCTAATTAAGTGATTTCGTTAAGGCAATAGACTTCCGGGGTTTTACGGGGGCGCTAAATCGATTCCGAACGTAGGAATCAAACAAAAAAAGTAAATATTCTTTGAAATATTCAAGAAATAATATTTTGGAATTAAAGAGGTCAAAATCGGAAAACCTTGATAGAAAATTCATCCGAAACATATCGAACTAATGGCGGGTACTTAATTAGATCACCGTGTATATTAAATAAATATATATTGTTTATATTATATTACACAAAGCCTTAAACAAATTTGATACGAAAACCATATAATATACAAGAATATAATACTATTTCTTCTATATATATTTTACCATTTTACGTATTTTGTGAGTGTTTGTGTATATACATTTTTGAAGATTATACTCTATCCTATATATATAAATGAAATTGTCAAGATAATACAATTTTTGTATATGTAGGTCTGTAATCTGATGTCATATGCAATACATATAACATATATATATAGTGAAATTTAGCCTATTTTCATTTATATGGTATATACCAACCACACAATCAAATTCATTCGTTTCGTTCACTGCTGCTTATATTCATATATATACATATGATACAAATTATATAGAATAAAAAAAAATAAAATATGTATATCTATGATTTCATTTTATCTGAAAATGTTTTTTATATACCGCATCAACACATATTCTATTTATATGCTATATTATGTAAGTTCTATATATATATAAATTGTGTATTATACATTTTTTTAAGCAACATATTGATATAAAAAATTATATATATATACATATAAAATAAATAAAAACATTGGATTGACATTAATTTTAGTGCAGTATATATTTGATTATATATACTTATATACGCGCATTAAAGTCATATATATGTATCGTAACATATTCCTATAATCTAATGTTAAATAGAAAATTAGATAAACTTTGAAGATATACATAAAAAAAACTAGAAACAACATACATTAATGGAAGAGGATATTATAAGAATTTTATGTAATAATTAAAGAAATCACAATGTATTTTTTTTTTATAGACGAGATGATAATTGAGTCAAGATGTAAAGTTTTTTTAGCTATAAGATATATGAGTGGGTTTATTTCTATGTGCAGGATGCCCTCTCTGTTATCCGAACCTCAAATAATCTCTGGATCTGTAAAATACGGTTACAGTAACCAACTTTCACAGTGTGGACTCGTATAATCCTTGTATATTTTAGTATTCGTTTTTGCATTAATTTAGATGAAAATTACAATTTTAACGTTTTTTTGTGGTGATATTTATATCATCAACCGATGTTTTATTCAATAAGTCTGACAACTAGCAAGTTTCTGAAGACAAAATATATACCATTATACAACAATTAGTTTTGCAAAGCGTACATTATGAATTTAATTCGAATGAATATGATTTATCTGCTAATTCCAATGATAGAAACGAATGGATTTTTGAAGAAACCCCGACGAACAAAATATTTCTTTGGATGAACACGACCTCAAAAAAAATGTAAAACAAACATCTATTAGAAACGTTTTTAAATTAAATGTTAATATAAGATACATTGTATTCATATAATTATATAGTGTAAGTGTTTATTTTTCATTTGAACAATTCATTCGGTTGTCGCTAATCAGATTCATTATTTTAATATCCATTATAATAAATTGATATACGATTTCTATTAATTCCTATCAATTATTTGGTTTCGAAATCGTAAAGATTTTAAAATATCGTGTATATTTTTGAGCAATTTTTGTTGTATAAAATATCTTTTATATTTATTTAAAATGGGAAATATTTGTTCAGAAATTACGTATCATAATTGATAAAGCGGTGCGTGTAAGGGAACTTTGTCCAAAGTGTTACAGATCTCTTGAAATATGTAATTAAATTGATTGGTTAAATTGGGAAATCCATAAATAACGCTTGAATTTTTTTCTCCAAATTATTGCATTTTTCTGTATGTCCTTCTTTAAATACCCTATGTAATTTTATTTTATTCTTAAAGAATAAAAAAATTCCTTTCTATCGGTTGTATATTAAAAGTACTTTTCTAAGTTGGGAAATTAAAATGATTTTAAGGTATCGAATATTTTTACAAATTGATTTTCAATTTAAACGGGAAAATTCATATGAAAAGTATCGAAATCGTTATGTATGAAATCATTTAATAATATTCAATGATCTTTCTAAATTTCATGTAGAATTAATTGGTTGCCTTGGAAAATGTTTCAGTAGTGATGATTTTGTTCAAATAATTGCATTTATCAATACATAATTATTCGAATACACCATATGTAATTATATTTAATTCTTAAAAATATACCGTTCTATCGATTAAACTGGTTAACTGGTTCGCAAATGACAATATTAATTTTAATCCATCATATATTTTTTTCGTAATTTTGACTTAATAAAAAGGATAGTTACATCAATTTTTAATGGTCTTTTTTAATACGACTAGAATTTGGGCGGTTTTTAATGAAAATTCTATGTGACACAGTAAAACGAAATTCTTCCAAAATAATCATAAAAAAAATAGGACTGCGAAAGATGTTGTTTTTGAAATTGTGTCACGTCAATGTTAAAAACTCAATTCAATTCGAAATGATCTTAAAATGTTTAGATTAATAATTTTTATATGGATTATATGTAAATTAAAATCCAAATAATCTTAAATAAAAAAGAATTAAAATTTGGTACTACCAATTTTTGGTGATTTAATTAAATAATTGGTTTATTTATTTACATAGTGTTAAATCATAATTTTCATATATTATTAAATAAAATCCAAATACCTCACCTCAATCGGCATAGAAACAATAAAACAAATAAATATCATAAATCCAATACACTATAAAGGCCCTTTAAATGAAATACAATTTTTAAATGGATAAATTTATTTCAAAATGGCAACGACCTACATTTATTCTATTATATATACATGCATATATAAAAAAAAACTGATCATATGATCATCATTTATTAAGAATGAAAAGCTTTCATCATTTATAGTTATTTTTCTTTTATATATATATGGGTACTCTTGAAATGATATTTATGAATACGCCTATCTATTACATTTCTCGATTTATAGAAATAAATAAATGATAGTTTATCATCATCGCCATCATAGCATATACTCTATAAGGAATTTTGTTCTCTTTAGAATTTTTTTTTAGTTCGCTAAGCTTAATTTGGTTTAAAAACCAATTTTAAGTGGCCATTTTTAAAGTAATATTTATATAAACAGTATATTTGGTATAGTACAATATTTTATTTATATATCATATGTTTTTAGATTTTTAATATAATTGTGTCAGGTGTTTTGTATTTAAGAATGAATTTCTTTTGATTCGAGTTATATTTTTGTTTTATTGATTATAGAGGTTTTTTGTTTGTTTTTTTAATTAAAATCAAATCAAAAACTTTTGGGATGACAGACGATATCTTATATGAAAATTGGTTCAAAAAATTTTTTGGTATAATTACTCTATATTATGGTTTATGTGATGACATATCAATCCCAAATCTATGATTGATTGTAAATACGATTATTATATAGTTTATTTCAATTTGGAAATGATTTTTATTTTTAATCGAATATGTAAAAGAATTTGATTTAAAGAAAAGTCGGTCAATTATCAATAAGTTTGCTTTATATTTGGCATATTATATTTGAAATATCCTATTTTTATATTATAAATAATCAATATTTGTGAATCACTACAGAAATATAATCAGAAAATAACTCAAATTTCCAATATTATTATATACAGAAAAACTTATTATTATTTCATTGACATATATTACATAATATATAAAAAGCACAAAAATATAATAAAATAGAATCCCTATTATCCCGAAAATAAGGGATGATCTATATCCTATAATTTCTATATAATATTATATATATATATCCTCATTCGTATACAATAAAATGGTATTATTTTGTAAAATCTCGTTAATCATTATGATTATCACTATATATAATAATAATAATAATAATAATAATAATAATATAATATACTATATATGTATAACCATCTGGTATCGCAGTTTATTTTTTCTTTTTTTTTGTATTCAGATACATCTTTTTGTATACAAAAACACATCAATTTATAATAAACAACTCTGATATGATATACATAGAAATATAGAATATTATATATATGAATATAAATAAATATATTGAAAATGATAAAGGATTGTACATAAATAATGGGAAAAAAATTTATTGGAAAGGTATATAACATATATATAAAATATGATATATATATGGATATGGATATTTATATCCAAAAATATATCACTATATGTGTCTGAGATGCATGTGGGGCTAAAAAGAATCTATAATTTTATACAAAAAAAAAAAAAAATAAATAAAATATAAAACATAAATTCAAATAAATAATATTATTTTTTTCCAGAATTGTATTTTTATACTATATATAGAATTTAATATAATTTAGAAATGAAAATATGAAAATTGGAAATATTTACACTACATTTATCATAATTATCAAAATATATATATTTTTGGATTTTCTTTTTTGGTTCATTTTTTTTTGTTTTCCATTTTGGTAAATCAAATCAAAATAGGATAATATATAATAAAGAATATAAAAATATAAAGCAATTTTTTTCTTCATATTTGAAGTTTAAATATATATAGAAGTAAACTTGATTTATTCAGGGAAAATTTTATATATACAATAAACTTTAAGAATATTCTCTGAAAAACAAAGATTTTAATAAACATATTTCTTCATGGACTTCTTTTAAGTCGTTATGTTTCAATTGCTATTAAAAAAACAATTGGATATTTTGTAACTTTATCAACTTCTTAATATGTAAGATTGCTAAAAAACAAGAGTAGATCAATGGCGATCGAATGGATGGCGATCGTATACAGTTAAAAATGCTGGACAGCTGGCATTCCGGGCGGATCAAGGAGTGTGGGAAGACCGCGGGGTAGGTGGAAGGATGAAGTGGAAGCGGACCTTCGGGTCCTCGGCGTTTCCGGTTGGCGGACGTTGGCGGTAAATAGGCTCGGATAGAGGTGGAAGGCAGTTAGAGGTGGCAGTTGATGGACCAATTGTAGGTTGTAGGCGCGTTTAACGAGTAAGTTTAATTGTTTAGAATTAATTGTTTTTTTATATACATCTTTGTATACTATTTTCATCTTATGTAATCAAAAAAAAAAAAGTTTCTTATAGAGAATTTTCACAATCAAGATCGTGCTTAGAAAAAATTGATAAAATTTTTAAGATAAAAAATAAACTGAAAATCGTGAAATTCTGGATAAATTCTTATTTCTTATATACAATGTTTGTTAAAGGAAAATCCGTCTAATATTTTGCAAACATCATGTATTATAAACATAATAGCTTAGATTTTAAAAACCGTTGGTTAAAGTATTTACAAAAACTCAGAATCGCAGAAATTGATTGATTGAAATTTTAACAGTTAAATACATTGAAACTGTCCCGTTCTTGGAAAATTCTCAATGCGGGTCAAAACCTATAAAATAATCGGCTAACTAACTTTTAAAAAAAAAAACAATAACAGAAATTTTTACTAAATCAATTTGTCATTTTTCATTTTTTGGCCTCTGTATATAACATTTATGCTGTAATTGCTATTTTATTATAGATGATTGAAAAATAATGTTACAAAATCTCAATATGATTTCGTTTGTATCTATAAACTATATACGATTGAAATCGTCAATTTGGTAATAATATTCGCGTTCAATATATTCGTAAGACATTGAAATATCCTAATATTAATTTTTTTCAATTATATCAATAGAAGTTACGGGGACCGGGAGTCCACATTTTTTTATATATAATTCAAATGGTACATTATAATAAAATAACTAAATAAACTAAATTTGAATTCATGACGAACGATTGATGAATAAAAGCACATTCAGTAAAATATAACTAAATAATAAAGGCCGGAAAAGGTTCCACACAGTTCCTTCGAAGAACCTTCCGATATTTAACCCTCATCCTCGATTGGAACAAAACATTTCCAATAGAGAATTTGAGATAAAATTAAACTAGACTCAGGTGAATGTAAATTAACTTAAATAACATATTTAGAGTTTTATTTATTAATAGAAAATCGATAAAACAAGATAATTTAATATTCGGCATAGTTGCTAAATTATTGGAATAAAAATATCATGTTGGGTCAAATTTGACGCAAAACAGACGATGAGGGTTAATGAAATAATGCACATAATGAAAGTTTGATTAATTTTCTCATACAAACTTCAAAGTAAAAAAAATTAAAATTATTCACACGCATAATTATCTATATTTTGTTTTTGGTCTTTTTCTTTTCTTAATTAGAAATAACAATAAAAATATGATTATAGTACAGAGATAGAGATTGATTAGTATAGAGAAAACATCATCAAAATATTTATGTAAAAATGTGTATAGATTTCGTTCAATTACATATTATTATTATTATATCAATATTAATATGCATATTTCCGTTTGTCTGTTTAGTTTATAAATAATAATAAATACAATATTTTCAAATGTGCTAAATGAAAAGGTGTATATAAATACAATATTTAATTTTAAAAATCTATATATGAACAAACAAATAATATTTGTAAAATCATATATATAGACAAGAGCGCGATTAAATCAATTCGTAAATGTTCAATATTTAATTAAATAATAATTACAAAAAATAAAAAAAAAATAAGAAAAAAAAGGTCTGCAGTAAATATAATATGAGTATGAAAGATATAATCTATATCTTACATCTTCATCTCACATAATAAGAAAATAAACAATAAAATTGTATATAATTTTCGTTTTGTATTAATAGATAATTAAATATATACATTTGTATTGATTGTCATGCGTTTATTTTCTCTTGAATCTTACCCGTATACTAATACATCATGTGATTATGACTTATGTAGGTTTGCATATACTTGGGGATTTTATACAATAAATAAAAATTATGTTACATGTTGACAAAACACACAAAATAAATATAGTAATTATATGTACTTATATATATAGATATATTATATTATATAGAGGTTATGTGTGTAATTTTAATAATAAAAGTGATTTGTAAATATAGTAAATATTATTATAAAAAATTATTATTTTTGTTGATATATTTATATTTTTACCTGTAATAATAATTTTAATGAAGATTTACACAAACACACAATAACAATAAATTATTTTGAAATCCATATATAAATTATATTTATATACTTATCTTTGTAATTGATGTTATCGCAGTATATAAAATTTGAAATATAAACAAAAAAATATCAAAAATAGAAATCTAAATAAAATATATATTAGATATAGTTTTTTCATATCATCATTTCGAATCTATTGTCGATTGACAACATTAATAGTAAATTACAATTAATCGAGTGGATATAATAAAAACCAAGAGAACAATTGAAACATGCATAGCATAATAAATAAAAGATTTCTAAATAAAAGTATAGATAAATATAATCACATCAAAGTGTCTTAAAGCAAAAATCGAAATACATTTCATTTCATTTGCGGGTATTCATTGATTTATAAGTAAAATAGTACGTTTTTTTGGTCATATTCGCACAAAAAAAAAACCCCACGATTCAAAATGATTTAGCCCATAAGCAAAACCCCATCCAACTTCTTGTGAAGTTCATTTAGAATGCATTATAAACAACGTTTACAATTTTAAAAACGATTGTTTAAAGAATGTTCAAGAAATTGCACTCAGAAATTAATTCGGTTCAAATTTCAATATAAAATACACAAAAAATCTGGAAATCCTTGGAAAATTTTCACTTTTCTGAACAGGACCCAACAAGGAAACTGTATCCAATAACTTACAGAGATCATTTATAATGCATTATGAATAACGTGTAAAATTTTCAAAACGATTGCTTAAAGAATTTGCAAGAAATCGGATTCAGAAATTAATTTGAATCAAATTTCTATACATAAAATATCGTGAAAATTCAGTGAAAATCATCAAATTCTTACAACGTCATTAAAATGAAATTTTTTTCAATATCTTACAAAGATCATTTAGAATGCATTATATAAAAGCTGCGTACAATTTTCAAAAGAATTAGTCAATGAATTTTTAATAAATCTTGCACATTTATTTGGTCAAAATCTCCATTTAAAATACATTAAATTTCGTGGAAATTCTAAATTTTGACCAATTCCGTTGAAGGAAACTCAATTCAATCATTTAGCATGAATTATTTATAATATGTAGAATTTTAAAATTGATCGGTAAACGAATTTTGAAGATATTGCACGCAGAATGCTTTTTGGTTTAAATTTCCATATAAAATACATTAAAATTTGTGAAAATTCAGTGGGAATTCAAGATTTTGAACAAGTAGGTTCAAGAAAACCCCATCGAATACTTAACAGAGATCATTTATAATGCCTTATAAATAACGTGTAACATTTTCAAAAGGATTGATAAACGAATTTTTAAAATATCGCATTCAGAAATTTATTTGAACAAAATTTCCATATAAAATGAATTAAAAATCGTGAAAATTCAATGGAAATTCTTAATTTTGATTCGAGTATTCGTCCAAGGAAACGCCCTCTAATACTTAACAGAGATCATTTATCATGTATCATTAATACCGTGTAAAATTTTCAAAAGGATTGGTCAATGAATTTTGAAGATATAGCGCTCACGAATCAATTTTGTCAAAATCGCATATAAAATACATTAAAAATCAGAGAAAATTCAGTGGAAATTCTCAATTTTCACCAAATCCCTCCAAGAAAAGAAAATATCGTACTGAAATCATTTATAATGCATTATAAATACCTTGTAAAATTTTCAAAATAAATTAATAAACGAATTTTTGCACATTCAAAAGAAAATTTAAATTGAAAAATATAACAATCACATTTTAAATACAAAGCGAAAACAAGTCTTATAATTTTCAATATTACCACAACATGATCACAAAAACGACACGTGAAATCAAATTGAATTATGTTGGTTGTTATACTTTTTTCAATCGGTGCAATAGAAATATTTTTTACGGTAAAATATAATTATATTATAAATAGCATAATATATTAATAAATTTTATACAACGATAATAAAAAATTACCGTAATCATTTATAGACTGACGAAAAATAAAAGGTATGTATTTTGATAAAATAATAATAGTTGCATAAATATTATATAAATAATTAATTGATAATCGATGGTTTTATCTTCTTCATATAATAAATGCACCTCTGCCTGCATTTTATAAATTCTATTAAGTGTTTGTGTATATGAAGAATTATATATTATGATTTTAGTAAATGTGAGAATATAAATATAAAAATTAAACATACACATACGATAATGATTTATGTAATATAATTGTATAATGATTTTAAATGTTATAAAAACTCAAAATATGGTATATATTTTCATATGGATGGATGGCATAATTGGTAGCGAAGCCGCCGATTTTCACATACAAAAAAATCTCACATGTAAAATGTTACATGTGAGATTTTGCTTTTAATTAAGGGGAACATGGTTGTTTGAATTTGTGTACAGAGTCGACGATGAGACACATATCATATTCCAGCAATGATGTTCCCCGTAGGTTTATATATATACGGACCGCGCTGGCGTTTCTGCCAGTTGTGGTTAGTGTATATATATTCCCGGGTATCCCGTGGGGGATACCCGCTCTACATTCAAAAATAACTGTAAATGTCTTACGTAAAATAAATTGATAAAAAAGTAAATATAACCACCAAATATTAATGGAAATTTATTTTTTTTATCAATTTATTTTACGTAAGACAATCTCCTAATAATAATTTTTATATAGCCAACAAAGGATTATGAAATCGAATCTCAACTTGGATCATCACCGCTTGACTATTTTTATTTTTATTTAATTATATAAACGTAATAAAAGGGATTGGAAATTAAAGAAAATACAACAAATAATATTTGATAGAAAAATGTTGTCTTTTTTATTGGTTTTCAATATTTCATTAACATAAAATTCACAAACAGATGAAATAAAAAAAATGTAACATATATATACAATGAAAAACTAATAGATGATTTTTTTGGGAAATATTGAAATTTTGTTTGGATGCCTATCAATTTTATTATATACATTCACAAAATTAAAACAATTCTACATACTGATGATGGCAAACAAAATTTGTTCTATCAGGAAAATTTTCCAATACAAAAAAATAGAAAATAAAGTAGATATAAAAATTTTGCGTGTTATTAAAATGCCAAAAACTATAGATTTGAGTTTGGCCAAATATATATAAATATAGGGGTGTGTTATTCTTTAAATATATTCAAGAATATCCTTAAAGAGTATATGTTCAACAAATTCTGAAAGAAAAAATGTGAACAATATCGATTTTAACATAACTTAATAATCTTATGGATTCGAAAAATGATTAGATGAAATTGTAATGAAATTTTTAAGGATAGATTTTTATATTTGACCATTTTCCCAAACAGATAATCGACAAATATTATTATGAAATGTTAACGCAATTCCATATCGATAAATGAAAATAATAGAAAATTTTGTTAAAATTATACATAATAAGAAAATCATCTTGAAAAAATATACAATTTTCAGGTACTAAATAAAATAAATTATTTAAGTGATTACAAATATAATTATTAAAGATATTTTTTACCGATAGAGTTTCGCAATTAACCAGATATTGTTGAGTAGAAATGTTCAAAGTATTATATGAAAGTTGAAGTATTATATGAAAGTTTCCATATAAAATACATTAAAAATCGTGAAAATTCAGTGGCAATTCTCAATTCTGATAAAGTTCCTTCAAGGAAACATCGTCCAATATGTTACAGAGATCATTTATAATGCATTATAAATACCGTGTAAAATTTTCAAAACGATTCATCAAAAGATTTTGAAGATATAGCGCTCACGAATTAATTTTGTCAAAATCGCATATAAAATACATTAAAAATCGTGAACATTTAGTGGAATTTCGAAATTTAACCAAGTGCCAGCTAGGAAACATCTTACAGAGCTCATTCAGAATGCATTACAAATATCGTGTAAAATTTTCAAAACGTTTCATAAAGGTATTTTGAAGATATGGCATTCAGAAAATTTATTTGGTCAAAAATTTCTTTTAGATATACATTAAAATTATGAAAATATGGAAAAATGTTCAATTCTAAGATCATTTCCATCAAGGAATCCTTCTCAAATGTTTTTATTTAATTTATATACATTCAATTGCACAGAATAAACCACCATAGCATTATAAAAAATTTTAAATCTATTTAAAATATTCGTATTCTATCTGTAAATGTTTCATAAACTTAATTCATGCATAAATAATTTAATATTTTAAATAGTAATTAACACAAAAGAAATTTATCGATTGAAATGATGGGGATGATGGTTTTTTTTTTTTAATCAAATTTATATATTTCATCAAAATCTCATCATAATCCATTTTTAATATAATATTTTATACTTTTATATTATATTATATAGTATAGTTGTATAGCTATATGTAAAAATAAAGGTAATTATACTTTTGAAAATTATCACATTCAAAACAATGTATATAGATATCGCAAAAAAAAATCTTAAAATTTTTGCTTTATTGCCTATCCGTCCGTATATACATACATAACATATTTGCAGTAGAGAGAAAATTAAATATAATCAGCAACTTTATTATACCATATATTCTTAATGAACATAATATAAATATATATGTATTTGATTAAATATTAATTAGTCTAAAAATGCTACGGATATATAATTATATTATCATATATATTCAAAAGAAAAGAAAAACAACCAAATTTTGGTAAATGTTTTGGTAAATAATCTTATTAAAATTTTTTTTTATAAAGATTTTATATACATAGTAAATACATCAAATAATGAAAATAAAAATGAGATAATTTACAAAAAAATTATATATAATTGTGATTATTATCTCCACTAATCACTAATAGATAATAAATATTTTTTTTTCATTTAAAATATATTAATGTGATAATGATTCAATTTAATAAGACACTGGCAATTTAGATAGCATTTTGAATAAATTGTTTTACCACGGAAGATATATAAAACTTTAAGGGTATCGCAGATGTTTACTTTAAAAATTGTTCTCGTCATGATTAAAATCCCTTATCTGTTGTAAATCTTATATTGAGTTGAACCTGATTTTAGTATTTACTTAAAGAAACTTGGGAAGGAACACTTGGGAAGGGAAACTTAGGTTTGTTTTAAATATACAAACGTTTTTGTGAAAAAGAAAACATTTACCATTCAAGTTGAGAATTAAATTTTAAAATGTATATAGCCATTTTATAGTTTCCGGGTAAAGTTTTTATTCCAATCATTATTTTTACACCTAACTATAATTTACCTTATTTTATAATCATTTCAATTCCGAAATATATTTTATATGAATTTTATTATAAAGAAATGAAATTCGTTTTTTTTTATTGTAGTTGCTAATATATAAAGGATTAAGTGAAGACATTTAAAACCACATTATTACCATATAAATGCTATACTTTTATTTACAATATATTTATTATATGTATTATAAGGCTATATATAAAAATAAACTTAAAGCTTAAATGTATAAATAATTTATAGCAGTGTAATTTGTCATAATGCAAAACCACCCCAAATTGTATCCGGTGCAATATTATTCATATTCATATATATGTATTAAGGTAAAATTATATGAAATAAAGTATTAAAATATTATTTAATAAGCACGCGATATTTTCTTCAATGAAAATTCTTGCTTCATGGATGGATTTCTATTTGTTTTATTTTTTTTTTATTTATTATGAAAGGAAAAATCTATGATTTTATGTGTATTGTTAATGTTTCAAAGTATATATACAATTTGATGCATGCAATTTGTTATATAATTTTCATATACAATATACAATTTTAGATTATTATTTTATTATAATAGTATATGGAAATAGAAAATCATTATATATATTTTTATAGGAATAATCTGTATATAAATGTATAAATTATAGACGAAAACGAAATGTTAATGAAAACGATTAGGCGAGTATATAAGGAAATGTAAAAATGTAAAAATTATCATCATAAATTGTTTTGTTCGTGCTATTGTACATAAAGAAAGTAGTAATATATTCAAAAAGTGATGAGTTAATTGAAAATAATATAAATTTTAAACTTCATCATCAAACGGATATTTAATAGTAAAATACAAAATTGTTATTGATATTATTTGTTATAGTAGTCTCAACAATTTCTTATTATTTACTTTATAATTTGTCGGGTTTTTAAAACGGGTGTTAAATGGGAATTATAGTCGTATATAAACTGATGACCAGGGAACAATTAATATAGATTGTAGTTGATAAAAAGTCAACCTAGAATTCTCACAAAATTTGGGGTCGTCGGGGTTCGATTAGTTTCGAATCTAAATTTTCGTCAAATGTTGTAGATTTTCCCATATGCGGTTATAGCGTTACGACGACATAATTACCGACAGCGTAAAAAACGAATTATGAAACCAACAACAAAGAAGGATGTTGATGAACGCTAAAACCAATTGTCGGTTGTATTTTATAAAATTTTTAATATCATTATTATTATAATATGATTATTAAAATAAAGGTTTTTATTTTTGACATTTCTATACGCGAAAATCAAAGGTAATCCATCGTTAAAACCATGTGTGTGTGTGTGTGTGTGTGTGTGTGTTGGGTTTTATATATATTGTATATATAAAAAAGATTCCGCACTTCTATTCACCTTTCACAATATCATTTTACATTGTATTTTAAATAAATGTGGTACATATACCATATAATAAAATGCTGCTGAATAAATATATCATATGTGGAATAATATTGCAATATAAAATATTTGCTGTATATATACTCTTATTACATAATCGTGTACTACACACATCGTTCTATATATACAATTATATAACAATAATATTATATACATATATGTTTAATTTAATCGCACACAGCTCAAGAAAATAAATATGTCAACAGAAAATTTTGTATGCAATTGCATTTTACATAAATATGCATTTGAATTATATGAACTAACATATCATCGCTTCTTCATCCCCTAATTTTGTCTGTATACATATATGTAAATTGGAATTTCAATTGGTAACGATACATGTTTAAAAAAATAAATTATATACACAATTTTATATTTATAAATATGTATATAGCGAATTACGAATGCTAGGAAAATTATATGTTTATTTATAAAATTAGTGTGTTGTTATTTGTTCTACATTGTAGCTTTATATTATAATTATAATGGGATGATTCAAAAGTTCCATATATAAAGATAATGTTAAGATTCCATAATTGTAAAAAGAATATTATAAAAAAAAAAAGCAATGGAATAAACATAAATATAAGTATGGGCATAAATAACAAAATTTATTTTAAATTTTCATTACCAATCGTGATCGATTGTTAGGCGGATAAAACTAAAATAGAATTCGGTTTAGCGTTCGTAGAATCTTGGAATTGTCTTGAGTCCTTCCTATCCTTATTATCGAAATAACCTAATACAACCAGCAACCCATAATTGCACGCGTATTCACATTCCAAAGATTTTTGGCGAGCAGACAATTTATGTGGATTAATTAATGAAATTTTGAAAATAAAGCCAAACATATGAGAGCAAAAAAACTTAAACTGAAAATATGTAAGAAAAATAACTCAAATATGTTTTAAAAGAATTGTTCACGTTGCATTTCAGATGGATGAATCTTTAGAAGAATATGCTTAATTTAAATGATTTAAAATCATAATGAAAGAAAAATACTATCTCTGGGAAAAATGGTGGGCGCTGTTTAAGAATTTCTTGAATAAGAGAATTAATTTGAAACTTTCATTAGAACATTTGTGCTGGATATATTAATAAGATATGCATAATGAAGATACTGCAATCGTCTATGATTCAATAATTCAATGAAATTTGTTATAGTTTCATTTCTGCGAGCATCGAAATCGAAGCTCTTGTTTTTAGGATCCGGAGTCACTAAATTGTATAATGTCGCGTGTAATTGATGAACCGACCCATATGTAAGAATAATACCAGAGAAATGGTTTTATTTAGTTATTTTATATCTATTTGGTATTTAATTATTGTTTGACAAATGATAAAAATTTGACAGATATACATTTTTTTGCTATACACCCGCTGGTGAGCATAGATATGTACGGATTTTAACGATTTTGTAATGGAACATTCTATTTATTACATCTCAACTTGGCTACAACATTATAGTGTACATTATTTATTTTTTCATTAAAGTACCGCACTCGAAATGAATGAGGAATCGTATCACGATATCCATCATTTCCTTACGTATATATAGAATATTTTTTAAATTGGGAGTCGATTGAATATTTTCTGATTATGATCTATTTGAATGTCATTCAGTTTTCATAAAATATATTGAAATATTTATAAATAACTGGTTAATAATTTTGGTGAATAGCAAGTCAAAAAAAAACATCTTAATTTGAAATATTTATTTTATTTTAAATAACCCATCACATAGAATAATATGTTAAAAATTTATTTATTATCCTTTTTTTTATGCATATCTGAAAATTTTTCGATCAATCCGCAAAAATATGTTATAAATTGAACGTAGATAAAAATATATATACAGATGTGAACATATATACTACAAAAATATAATAATGAAAAAAAAAACGATGAATGAAACACGAAGCATGTATTTGTGGGAAGCGGGCGCACGAGAGTGTGGTAAAATGTAACAATTCCAATAAATTCTTCATCCAATTTTAATATAAAATTATGTGTCACACCAAAATACATTTAAATTAATTAAACAAAAAAAAACCAAATCCATTGGGGTGGAATCATTTGGGAGAAAATATTCCCAATCGCAAACATTTCAAAAGAAAAGTTTAATCCCGAATTAGATATCTCTAATACTCTAATAGGATTTGTGTGAGCCGAGCGGTGGATGTGATACAGTATATTAAAATTTTAGTTTTTCCAAAATGAAACCTATAAGTCACATATACTTAAAATGTATTATACGTGCTTAATAAAGAATGATGAAAACCACCGAGTGATTTTCTGTCAGGTATTTATAAATAAGTATATAACGACGAACAAAAGTGTATAGATGTTTATAAAGCTATAGCTCATTGTCAGTCAGTCAGTATATATTTATATTGAAATCCATATATATGAGTATATATACTTATAATATATAAATATATGGAGTTAGTTATATATTTTCTTTAAAATTATTATGCATTTTATCGCTATCTCTGTATATGTAATATACAATATAAATAATAGAGATAGATAACATATAAAATAATGCATATATCCTTTTATGCTTGATTCATTTATATATAGTATAAGGATATATACTAAGTATATAAATATATATTTACAGAAGTTATAAGTACAATTATATATATATATTTAAACATATTTATTTATGTATATTTTATGCACATATAAGAATTGTGTTATTTCAGCATATCGAACAAACAAACAGTACTATAATATTTAGATATATAATAATGTGTATATAAATTTTAGATTTCCTTATTATATTTATTTTAACATATTCATAGATATTCATAGATATATATATATATATATATATTTAATATTTAACATAACCTTAGAAATTTTCCAACACAGGGGTTTCTTCATTATTTATATATATTTGACAATGAAAAAACATGTGTATGATTACACTTACGCGGATTAGATATTTTGTATAAATTCTTTTAAGAACATAACGACGACGAAAATATTTTTGGTTCATTTTTAAAGTCAATATAAGTTTTATTCGTCGGTGAACATAAAATCGTACTTAAAATTTTTGTTTAATGAACTTGCCAATTTATTTTGTAATTTACCATAGATGACAATCAAAAAGTTTTACTAGTCGATAAAAGGAATAAATAAATAAATCAGTAATTATATTCAAAGTATATAAAATTACATTTTTGATTTATAACTTGAATTTGATATATTTTATGTTACACACTATATACATATATATAAATAAATATAAAATTAGATATTATATATATATATATATATGGTAAATATGTATATATAGTAATAGAGTATAAATATATATATATATATATATATTACAATTGAGTTCTTGTTGAATCTCTTATCTTTTCAACCATAAATATAAATTTATGTATATGTAGGAAGATGCATATAAATTACGTAGTATAAATAGTATAAATAAAGTCAAAATTAATGCATGACACCAGCATATTTCGTTACATATTATTATTATTTTTGTTATTGTTGTTGATTTCTTTATTTTTTTGATATTTTATGTCAGTCAGAATTGCAATTGCAAATGCAATTGTGTTGAATTGTAGAGCAATTGCAATTGTTAAGATATTATGTACATCAGGGGCGTAGTTGAAATATTTTTTTGTCATATTACCAAAGGAGATCATATTCCGAAAGCCACATGCTTAGTAATCTAAATCTAAATCATTAAAAACATAAACACACAGCAGAATTTTGTTTGTCGATTGAAAAACCTTTAATTTTTCATTATCCTTAAATTATATGATATATACTAAAATTCGTAGAATTCTCTGTAAATTCTGAATTTTCATCAATTACGTCTAAGGATCTAAGTATCTAACATAGAAGTAATTTTGAATAGATTATAATTACCATATAAAATTAATCAAATCCATGTTAAAGTATTTAAAAAAAAACGTTCAGCCACGTTCAGAGGTTGATTTGGTACAAATTTTCCATCTGAAATATATTAGAAATCGTTAAATTCTTGGAAAGTTCTCAATTCTGACAACGTTCGCCCTCACAAACTTAGCCAAATATTTTACAGAAAACATTTCGAATGCGTTATAAATACCTTATAAAATTTTCAAAACGATTCATTAACGAATTTTGTAGATATCACACTCAGAAATTTATCTCGTCAAAATTTCAATATAAAATGTATCAAAAGTGGTGAAAACTAAGTGGAAAATCTCAAATGTGACCAAGTCGGTTGAAGGAAATCCCATCCAATATTTCCCAGAGATCATTTAGAATGTATTATTAATATCGTGTAAATATTAGTGTAAACGTTTCACAAGGATTGATCAACGGATTTTCAAAAAATCGGACTCAGAAATGTCTTTGAAAAAAAGTTCCATATAAAATACATTAAAATTTCGGGAAATTCTTGAAAAATTCTCATTTTTGACCTAGTTTGTACAAGGAAACTGTATCCAATTTTTCACAGACTTCATTAAGAATGCATTATAAAACATCGTGTAAAATTTTCAAAACGATCACTGACCGAATTTTCAAGAAATTGCACTCAGTAATTTATATTTGGTGAAAATTGTCCAAATAAAATACATTAAAATGGTGAAAATTCAGAAGAAATTCTATCAATTCTGACCAAACCTGTTCAAAGAAAACCCATCCAATATTTTTCAGAGATCATTTAGAAATGCATTATAAATACAAAGTTTTCCATGTTTGATGTACTTTATATAAAATGTTTTTACCATTTGATGGTTTACTTTTACAGTATCACAAATTAGCTTTTTTAATTTTCACTGAATTCGAATGAAAAATCCACTATATCTTTTAAACCATTCGGACAATTTTCAAATTTTCTTCTGTTGAAAGATTTAGAATTAATTGAATTTTAAAATTATGCAAGTAAGGAAAATTAAGTGTGGTGCAAAACGAATTTTTTTTTTATAAATTAGCGATAATTATACAAGTGACTTTCAGAATATCCTTTCCTCTTGGAAGCCTGGATAGACATTTTCCGCTCCGCCCATGATTTACATATTTATATAGAATGCAATAAACAAATTTCATCTTGTCTATTCTATATATTTTATATACTTATATATACATAACACTATACAACACAACAATAAAAGAAATGATTCACGTGTTCAATTATTTATTATAAAAAAAATATTACATTAAAAATTATTCTTATATATTTTCTATTGTATAAAAAAATGTTATTTACAGATAGAATTTACTATAGCGAGTCAATTCGCATATATATAGAATGAAAATAAATTTTAAAAGAAAATATTATAAATAAATTTAAAGAATGTTGTATACGCGTGTATATACGTAAAACACAATATAAAATAAGTAAGTATATTTATTATAAAAAAAAATAAAATTTATACATTTTATATTGTTATTTTTCCACATTTTTCCAGTAAAATTAAAGAAAATTTTATGATATTATATAATAAATACAAGTTTATCATCTCTCTGTGTATAATTGTATATATTTAAAATACGTTTGAACGAAAGCGAGTGTATTGTTTTGTATTTTATTATGTATATATTATGATATTATACAATATAATATATAGAGCAATTGCGCGATCAACATATATTTATATGGAAATGTAATAATATAAAATAAAAGAAGAAAAAAAATATTTTTATTTCATACAAATTCTTAAATTCTTTATGCATTTAAATTTTTAACATTCATATATATTATATTGTATATATAATATAAAAATGATTTACACAATCTATTTTACTATACCACTATATGACTATATATACAAAAATTTGAATATTTATTTATATATATAATACATAACTTCTGAGAATTGTTTACTCTATATAGGTATATATACGTATCTGCCACTTGTATATATGACTGTTGACTGGAGTATATACAGTATACACATTCGGTAATAAAAAGTTGTTATATAGTACAAAAAAAAAAATAAACGTGAATAAAATATATAAAACATTATTATATTGTGTCTGAATAATTAAATTATTATATTATTTTTAAGTATTCATAACAAATTTTTTTTTTATGTATAGTATAGTTCTTCTTTTATTTTTGTTTGTTGTTTAAATTTATTATAATATATTATATAATTTTTTGTTTTTGTTTTAAATAAATATATGGAATTAATTAGAAGTGTTTGAAAAATAAAAAAAAATTAAATATGATAACATTTACATTTAAATAAATTAAGTACAATTTTTTTTTTTTTTTTTGGTATATAAAGATAATTGTCAAGATGTGGTTCGCATTCCCACTCCGGAATGGCTGGAGTTTCGATTATTTAACGTGAATTGTTTAAAAATTCCTTACGAGTATGTCCAGTGAAATAACAAAAAACTAAGGTGCCATTTCATCACATCGTATTCACTAAATATTTTTTCTTTTAAAGAGAGGAGTAGAATATAATTTAAGGTATCTTAAAATTTTGCGAAATCAATTAAAGAATATTTCATACAAATGATTATAAAACAAACAATTATACAAACTTTCATACACATAAATTAAAAAACAATTTCAAACAGAAAATTATACCAAATTTCCTTTCCAATAGAAACCATACAGATCAATATCAAACTATATCCAAAAGAAAATTGTACAGAATTTCTTATACAACATTATACATACTTACATGCATCAAATTATATTGCATTAGCTTTTGAAAATTGTACAAAATGTCTTTAGTAAGGTATATGAAATGTCTGGTGAACATTTTACCGAATTTTATTAATAAATTGTATAAAATTTCCTCAGGATTTTCCTTAAGGAAATTAAACAAAATTTCCTATAGCAAATTATTAAGAATTTCCTTCAGAAAATTATAAAATATTTCAAAAAAAAATTTATTTAAAATTTCTTATAGCAAATCATAATGCAAATTATACTGAATTTTCTTAAATAGTTATAAAGAATTTCCTTAAGCAAATTATAAAGAATTTACAGAATTTCCTTAAGCAAAAGAATTTCTTTTAGCAAATTATATAGAATTTCTATAGCAACTTATTCAGAACTTCGTACAAAAAATTATACAAGAATTCCCTATAAATCATGCTTTATCATTTAACCTTTAAATCTGTATAGTTTTTGTAAACATATCGCAGCATCTCTTTGATTGTTAAAATAATATTTAACTCAAACTTCCCGAAGATTTCACAAAAATAAATCCTGGAATCCTTATGAAAATCGTTATGTTTTTTGAAAATGCATTTTCCTTTAAAATGTTCGAAATATAGAATTTATTTTATGTGAATCTTTAGTTTAGTGAATAAAACATCTAACGATCAAACTATACAAAATTCTTAAAATTTATCTAGGGTCCTGTTGAATATTGTAAATCATTTCTCAATTTTTCTGTTATTTTGGGATCTGAGTGAGCAGAGTTTGATGTAGACCTAACCGGGCATAATTTCGTAATAATTATGAAACCATTTACAGAATTGATTGTAGTTGTTGGACAATCGAAAAACAATCGTAAATATAGTAATGGTTTAACAGAAATAAGAAAACAAATTCACATATAAAAACTAACTATTTTTTCAAAATAATAGTACATTTTGTATCGATTTACATACCATAATTATTAAATTAAAAAATATATAACCTTATGCATAACAAAACATTTGTCTATTATACAAAATATCTATTAAAAAAAATTTTTATAATTTAATAAATATTTGATGGCATGTACAATTATAGAATGTGTAGGTATTTATTAATTTTATTCATAAATAGACTTAGTTTTCTTTACTATTATTCTATTATGTATACTCATGCGACGGTTCTATTAACTGCACGAAAATAATGTTTATCTTTAACTACTATACAATAGTTAAAATACCATTGCTTGTAATAAATAATAATATAAGTTTTAAGAAAATAGATAGATATATTGAACTTTTTTTATATTGAAACACAAATTGATGTTGAGATGGTTCATGAATAATGACCTCAACCTCTATCATGCATATATATTTATAGATATATCTTCATTCACAATAAATGCAACTACTTCTTCGACATATGTATATATAAGAAGAAATAACATATTATTATACTACTATATCATATTGATTTGTTTATAAATATATAGATGAAAACTATTGTATATATTTATTCAATATATTCAATATATACATAATATACTATTGTATATTATGATATTATGTATTTCAACCATCACAGATAAATATATTTTTTAACAATCTTGACTGTTTTGACTTATATTCTGTTATTTTTTTAATAGGATTTTATAAAATATATGCATATATTACAATATTATAAATTTTATTCGATAAACAAATTTTTTTTTGCAAGAATGTAGAAATTTGAAACGATCATTATATGTATATTATATAATTTTGCTATTGTGTTTATGGTATAAATCAATATCGATCGGCCGGGTTGGTATACCATATATATATATACAACAATATAATAAGAAAATCGTGAATAAATTATTTATTGTTTATAGAAAATACAATATTGGATTGTTTTTTTTTAGTAAATAAAATACACAATAAAATATTTTATGTGGTATATAGAAACAAAACTGAGAATCCCCCTGTGTGTTCTATATATATGTATATATATATATATATTTTTTTTTATCTCGATTACATTCGAAAACTTAATTCATACTTTATCTGAATAGATTATATATTATATACATATATAGTATATGAAATTTGTAAACAATCGTTTTTTCTTCTGATTATATATATTTTGTTGTATCTCTTCAGTTTTGTTTTGCGGTAACATTAATATATTTAAAAATTAGTAACATAATCCGAAAAAAAAATGTAAGAATATAAAACAGGTGAATGTGACGATATATAAAATAATGAATCAAATATAGAAACATTACGAAATGCATAAAGAAGATATAAAAATCATTTTATATAAATTAGAGTTTACATGTAATAATATTATAGTGATTTAATTTTTATTGAATCCATTGGATCATAGACGACCCAATGTAGCCTCATTATATGCACTTTTTATAAATATTACCACCACCAATGATCTAATGAATCTTTTCAAATTATTTCCTGGACCATTTATATTGAATTCCATATAATAATTTAAGAAGTTCTCAAACGGCACATTCATTCTCATTTGTATCATTTATCTTGTTTCGAACTAACACAGATTTGGAAATTCATTTTTCCACCAAAATTTTTTAAATTAATTCAAATATTATAATATTTTCACCACCCTAAATGTATTGAATGCATCATTGCATCATACAGATTAGCGCTAAACGGATGAATGTCAAGAGTTAATTTTATAAATTGAATATAGGAAAAAGTGATCGTAAAAAATACAGATGCCTATTCGAAAAAGGATACTTTATCTGATGGTACCCTAGTTCCTTTTGTCATACTATTTTACAAACAATTCAAACATTTCAAACAAAGGCCCGCATACAATTTTTCAATTTTTTAAACGTTTTATACATACAAATATTTGTTCCTCTTCTGATGTGTCCGGATAATTCAAATTACACACATTTTTCAGTGTATCCATCAACCAATTGTGATTCAAATAATCAATCTGCAACATACATTCATTACCTGCTAATGATTTTCTATGCATATTTTTATTAAAACGAATATGCAGTTTTGAGTATGCAATTCTGTATTTTTCCGTACCTTTTGACAAAACAATTTCTGCGTATAAATCAGATCTTTCGATGGGTTTCTCAACACATAATCTATATATGTTTATTGTTTATATCTTTTCTAATACCATTTATTAATCTGGATTTAATTAATGCTTTACCGTTATTTACTCAAAGTATGAACATTTTGACTATACACATCTTATTTCCACTTCAATATCTTTCCATAACTCAACACAGTATTTTTTTCTTTAAATTTAAATAATGTATTTGTATCACAATCAATAAAACAACTTCTAAAGATATTTTAAGAATATTATTTATTAAAGAATTAACTAATAATGTATATGGTAATTTTAAGTGGAAACGATGCATTTGGTCAATGACAACTGAAATCTGACAATGAGTATAGAATCTTTTTTTAGAAAATGTATACGGATTAAACACCACTGTTTCGAACCAAGACAGATAAAGTGAGAATTTATCACTAAACAATCAAGGTTCAATTATATCATTTTCATTTTCTTGGGGGTGCGTCCATCGAAGAACACCATCGAAGAAAATTTGAGTCTTCCAAATGCTTTTAAATATTATATAGTAAAAGAACATAAATATATTTATTTTACCTTCAAGTTCAATAATTCTATTTCTAAGGTACAAATGAATTATTTATATATATGCGAGACATAGAATAAGTTTTACCTTAAGTTTATTCACCGCACATTCACACATGTCGGCATATTTTAAAATAAAACGCTGTTTGTTACGCGGCTCTAATATAATTTAAATATTTATAAATGTATATCTAATAAATACGTTTTAAAATTTAAAATTGATGTGCAAATCTGTTATCCTTTTTTTTTACAGAAACTCTTTATTGTATTTTTAATGCTATATAAAAATAAACTCATACGAGGAGACTTTTCATTTCATTTTATTATAATATGTAAAATATAAAACGCGATCTATACCAATAATAATAATAATATTTATAGACATATAAATAAAAGTTTTTTTTTTCTTTTTATTCAGGAATATATGTATATATGAGATGAGCGATGCTGCTTTTATATGCTGGATGATTTTCCAAATTTACTTTATTTTTTCATTTTTTTTATACAATATATAGTGTGAATTTACTTTACATCATCACCATCACCAACCACTTTCAACCCAGCTATACATAGATGGATATAAATTATGTGTATCACTCGAATCATGTACATAGATCTACAATATATACATAAATATTTTGATAGCATATATACTATATATACAATTTAATATATTCATGAGCGTGTATAATTTGAAATATATAAAGCAGAAAAAAAAAAAAAAAATAGAAATCATCATATGATAATATCGCAAACTCAATATACATATAATACCCGTCCATATATATATACTAAATGAAAATTTATATATTTTGTCTGTAGGTTTTGTTTGTGTCGTTCGTTGTACTTATATGTTTCTATATTCGTTTTATTTATATTCCTATATATATATTATATAATACACAAGATATAGAGGTATATATAAAATACGAGCTGAAAAAAAATGTATGCATATATAGTATATGGAGGACCTTTTCACAGAATCCCGAGTCTTCGTGTTTTTTTTTTTAGATATATATATATATGCATAAATTTTAAATAGATAACTATATGTACAGGGTGTTGTTAAATTAAAAGTGTATGGTCATTCTAATATAAATTTGATGGAAAAAAAGACATTTTACAATTTTGCTAGACAATAGATTATGATAGATAAATTTTCTTCAAATTTCCACAAGTTTTGAGCAAAAACATATTGAATTGAATTTTAAACGTGTCAAAACCATCATGCAAACGAAATTTAACGTAATTTTTCTTATGGATTCGCTGAATCGTGTATTAATTTCGGTCAAATCTGAACCAATCATTTCAAAAATGACAAAAGTGTCACAATCATAATAATTTGAGATTTTTGTAATTTTCATCAATATTAATCAAACTACAAAAAACTAGTATAGCAATAGCTTGGCTTTGTTTGTGGTCAAAAACACTCCGTATTTATGGATATGTATAATACAAAAAAAAAATATACGACGACGGTATCTATCTACAATATATATGTACATTTTTACATTATATTTTATACATGAATTATATATACGGATAATGCTAATGTATATGGTGAATATTTTTTTTTAAAGTTGACACACACAGATGATGATGTGATGATGATATGTTGAGACTCTTATTTAAATATATATATATATATATGTGTGTAATGTATAGTTAAACCTTTAAAAAATAAAAATTGGAAACATTGTTAAAATACATAAAAATGTATAAGAGGAAAACCGCGATCATCGCACATTCAAGTTACAATAATAATAATGTACTTAAAATATTTATGTATGTACATATGCGAATTTTTGTTTGTTAATTTTTTATGAGAAATATATATATGTATACTGTAAAGGATACGCGAAAATTTGTATATCCGTTACGTGTACGTCGCCTTAATGATTAAACGCCGCGGCGATGACTGTTGTATACAATTTTTTATTCACTGATATTCATATATATGCGTTTATATTAACGATATGAGGCATCATATATATAAACAGAAAGATTGCAAACGATATAATATAATCATATATGAATGATATAATGATGATGAATATATATATGGTATGTAATATATAATATAAAGACATATCGTATAAATTTAAAATTTTATGTAAAAGGATTTTATATGGTATATAAAAGGATCACAATCGTATGTGTGTGTTTGTTATTTTTCTGAATTTATATATTGTAGAGTATTCAAAAATACATAAACTTATTTTATTTAAAATATTAAATCATTTAAATTATTCAAAATAAAAAACAAAATAAATAAAATAAAATTGTTTTATGTGATAATAAATTGAGTAGATTTTCATATTTTTTTTCTATTTGTATACTATACTATACAAATTTTGATAATGCTTTTAATGAATATTTTTCAATTCTTTTATTTTTTTTTGTTGGATTTTTTTATTATATTATTATTATATTTTAATATTAGATGAGTGAACGAACGAAAGAACGCGTCTGTCTCATATTGAAATTAGCGGTATAAATATTATATATTCATTTATTCAAACAACAATAAACAAAGTTTTCTGTTTACATTGTCTGCGAACGAAGTTCAAGGTAAGTAAAGTGTCCTATAATTATTTAATCATTATACATAGAAACTTATAAATTAAACAGGAATAAATATAATTGTAGGATAAGTTAATTTTAATTTACATATATGACAGGTAAATTAAATTTTATTTTATTATTATCATGAAAAAAAAACATTTCAAACTCATTGCACGTTTACGTTATTATAATTCATTCAAAAATTTGTTGATAATCGAGGTGGAATGGAAAATCTAATTTTTATTTTCTGATAAATTTTCCTTGGGTGAGCGGTTTTTTTGTTAAGAATATTATGGATAAATATCTCCGATGAGGAAATGTTTTTATTATGGATATAAGGAGCGAATAGTTTTTAACGATTTAAGGATATATTTTTTAAAATTCTAATCATTTTATCCTTTAATGGAATTGTTATTGCATTGCCTGTTTGATAGTATTTACTTCACAGAAAATTATTTTGATACCAGAAAAGTTATGCTATGAATTGTTTCTAGATTTATTTACAGTCAAAAAGGCCTTTGCTTGAGGATAAACATTAATCCAATGTTTATCTAATCAAATAACATTCCATAGAAATTGATTGCAATAATACAAGATTCTTTCAGATCAATTCCCATATGATACAGCTTTTTTGAATTATTATTTGACAATGTTTTATCAGAGCTATAAAAAATTATTATTGTCGTTTAATACAACATTATTTGATTGAATAGTTTTTGAACATATTTTACATATTTATAGAGGAAATATTTTCTGTTATGTGAATAATTTTTGGTAGATGTTTCAAAATAAATTTCTGATAGAGCAAACTTTTCTTTCTGTAATTAAATTTTGGATTTTGAACATTTTTCTTTAAATATTTTTTAAAAATGAACAGCTACGTATAGAAAATCAATAAATTGTTAAACACTTTAAACGATATTACATTAAAATATTTCTTTTTGTGAAATTTACCATAATGTATAAAATCTGCGAAGCGAAAATATATATAAAAAAAATTAGAATAGTTCCCATTTAGAAGGAAACATAAAAGGCATTGATCCTTTAAGGAAAATTGACAATTAAATGAATCAAAAAAAAAATACAACCAACAGATGAAAATCATTAGAAATAGAACCAATAGATGAAAATCATCATTAAAAATGATCATAATGCCCGCATAAACGATATTAAACTCCCTGTGTATTTTTTTTTAAATAAATAAGAATTGAGATATTAATTGATTCAATATTATAAGAGTGTTAACATAATAATAATAAATTATAATGTCAAAAAACCTTTAATTATTACATAAATATTTTTATTCGCAATCGAATCGAATTGTGTAAATTTAATTGAATAATTGGAAGCCGTGATCATAAAACAATTCAATTTGTTATTATTATGAATAAAAAACTCATAAATCTTATAAAAATGTCATAAACAATTTTCATTATAAAAACAAAAATATAAACGAATGAATTAATAAAAATATCATAAAATATAATTTTATTTATGTAAAAATTTATTTGTTGATCAACTTAATTGCAATAAATTATACTCGCGATGCTCTATCCAATGCAAAAATATATAAAATACAAGATGTTTTTAACTCAAACGATACCTACTACATATACTTGGAATTCTTCATCATGACAATTGATGAATTGATTTTTATGATAGAAAAATTTAAGTATTAAAATTTTTAAAGCATTTTCTTCTAAAAAAACGCATAAGATACCGAGATTTTAATGAATACCCTAAAAAACATCGATTAAATTAAAACCTTTCTTTTACACACAGTCTAATTAGTTTGACCTACCTACATACCTATATCTGTACGACAAAACACAGCCTGTAAATGAAAATATTTCTACATGCATATACCTTCAAATGAATGTTATTTATATGTACAAAAGGTGTTTTTTTTTTATTTTTATTTTACGTTTGCCAAGAGTTGTGCTGTGTGTACACAGCAAAATGATTAACATCTTTATTTTTAATCTGGATAACCATATCATGGAAACGCGCGATAGTTTTTTTTTTTTTTAAATATACAATTTAAAATATATTACGAATAAAAAATATATTTATACAATGTGTGTATTATATAAAGAAAAGATATTTTTATTTTTTTTTGTGGATCTTCCAAGTTCTTATAAAATGTATAATTTATGCAATATTATAACTCTATATAAGAACTGGGAACAGCAGAAGACTGGTTTTCTTTTTTATGCATCATTACATTAAAGTTTTTTGTTTTTTTTTTTAAATACATTTATTTATAATACATTATATAAGAATGCAATTGGTATTCTAAATTCTACCATAGAAGTTTTTATAATATATATATACTTAATATCATATACTTAATATTTCAAGAATATCATACCTTAGAGCTGTGTGTATTCAAAGAATTATATTCGTATAAGATGAAAAAGAAAAAAAAAATTGCATATGTTGTATTTGAGATTAATACAAAAAATCAAAGATTTTTTCTTATTGTTTTTTTGAATGCGGATTGTTGTATTATTATTATTATGTTCTTATAATATGTAAGCGATATAATAATTTATTCTGATATAGAATCAATAGGATCATGAAGAACATAGAACGTGAAATCTTGATAAATCTACCATTCGAATGTTAATATTTTTTTATTTTTTTTTTAATATCAGATTGTATAATGTATGCAAATCTCTATACTCATCTACATTATTGTTATGTAAAATTATGGAAAAAAAAGAGTTATTATATTATATATGACAAGGTACAGACAATAAAAAATTTATATATTGACGTAAGAGAACAAAAAAATAATTATCCATTAAAATCAATTTAATAACAAAAAAAAAACATAACGCGTGCCTAAAATTTTAAATAACATATTTATTATATTATAGTTTTAATCGATAAAACGTTCGTTATATTTTATTATGATATGATACGATCATTAGTATAATAATTTTATAGAGGTATAAAAATTAATTGATTAATTTTAAAGATTTTTGTAATATTATATACCATTTATCCGCATATATTTATTTATTACAAGTACTGAATACATTATTAGTTATATTATATAAAAGAAAAATTCGCAAATATAATCAATGATTGGTTATTATATTGACGTCCGACAATCTTTGCTATTGTGCGCGGTGTTGTTCATTTTGTAAATTTGATTATTTTTTACGTTGTAGGGTGATAGTTATTATGACCATTCGCATTAGAAATATTTGCAATTCTGTGTGGCAATAAGTTTTGAAATCAACTGATAAAACAAAATTCTGTGTAGATTTAACTAATAACTACCTCAAAATATTAATCTGTTTCAATATAATATAACCAAAATTAAAATAAGAAGTGTATAATCATGATTTGAATATATTACGATATAGAAATTCCTATGAAATATAATTATATTGGAATTTTTATTGAATATCGCTGCCGTGATGAATGATAAAATCGCAGATCAAAGAATTTTGAAATAACATTATTTATAAAATAAATAGTTATATTTATTGATTTTATATTTAAATATTTTATGATGCGAGTGTAATAGAATTTAGAATGGAAAATAGAAACATAACACATAACAAAAATTTCAATATAGACGAAACATTTTAATTTTCAAATGTGACCGTATTCAAAATGTATATTTTTGGGTGCGATTTCTAAAAAACATTCGGATTGAAAGTTTATACACGATATTTATATTGCTAATCAAATGTAGTCTGTAAAATATTGGATGATATTTCCCTATTGTATTAAATACTAGGCATAGACGCACTTGATCACAATTGAGAATTTATCAAGAAATTAACGATATTTATCCCATTTTATTTAATAATAAATTTTATCAAATCAATTGTTATGTTTGTTTGGGAAATTCTATATATTTTTCTGTATGATTTTATTATTTTTTTTTGTGGAAATTATTATTTCTTTTTGAGGGACCATCACTTGAAATCCAGAGTAAGGATTGACTTTAAAGTTTCACCATCTTTTCTTATGTCTATATGAAGAATCTATTCGTCAATTTTCACGTCAATCCGCAAAGAGTTTTTAAAAAAAACCCACGGATTTTGTTCCACAAGGTCTATATTTTTGCTATACGAATTTTATAATGTTTATCTTTCTTTGGGTGGGGGGACCAGTGACCACCATCACTTGAAAGCCACAGTAAATTCATTGTTTTTAAACTTTTAACGTTTTCGTTTCATATCTCTATTAAGAATTTATTATAGGTAAAGAGAGTTTTTCATGGACTCATTCACGGATTGTTCCAAAAGCCTCAATGTTTTTCTATATTGTAATTTGTTTTTTTTTGACAATTTTCATTTTTCCTATCCCCAAAAGAATCAATTGGAATCCTCCGCACACAATTTTCATGAAATCTTTATATATTATATATGGATTGGCTTGATAACATTTTTCGTAAATAAAATAAATATATATAAAATTTGTAAAAATCCTTATAGAAGATTCTCAATTCTGATCAAGGACATTTAAGGAAATATACACAATACAATTTTTAACATCCAACGCGTGCATTATAGATATTTGATAAGATTTTCAAAACAATTGGTTAACGATTTTTTTCAAGAAATCGGTATATTTATTTGGTATATTTTGTTTCGTTTGTTTGATGTTTGACTTGGTATAACAAATTTATAACACATTTACTATCGCTTGGCAGAGAGGTTCAATGAAACCATAACATATAATTTATACCATATAAATGATGGTGTAGTAGACGACAACGAAACATTATATCATTATATAAATAAAAGAATATACAGATATTTTTAAATGCGCTATTACATCATTTTTATATATATATTATAATAATTTTAATTATAATATGATGAGAAGTTAAAAATATCTATTATTTTAATATTACAATATAATTTGAAACAATGTTTAATAATTAACAATTTCATTTATTTATTTTACATAATTATATATTCATCATATACAGCACATACATGAATGGATGCGATACACATCATCACAACCATTTCAAAAGGGAATTATTATATTTTTATATATTACAATTAGGTCAATAAATTAATTTTATGTATATATATCTATCTGTCGTCTATATATATATATATAAAGTATTTATGCAATGCCACAAATACAAATACGAGAGATTCAATTATACTTATGTCATTTATAATTTATTATTAAATATACTTTATATATATAGTATATAGTTCAGAATAATTCATTATAATATTTTTATATGTACCGCATATAAAATAAATTCAATAAAAGCTTACGCTGATAGATTTAGATATATAGTATATTTATAAATATGAATTATATTTCTTTTGATTCGATTATATCATTGATATATTAATATTATTATTATTATTATTATATTCATATTTAATATGATAATTTGAAAATCAATGTCATATATCTAAATATATATTTAATTTTAATAAAAATTGAATTGAATTGAATTGAAATGAATCAGAGAATGTATTATATATAAATATATGTACAGTAATAATACGAAAGAAATGATGTGTGACATCACTTTACAATAAATTTTAAATTCAAAAATGTATTTATGATGAATAAAAGGCGACAAATAAAAATGTTTTTTTTATTATTATTATTATTATTAGATTGCGTGTATAAATAAATATTTTTTATTTTATAAATATTTTGTCATATAAATTGTCTCATTAAAATATAAAATAAAATAAAAAAAATTCATTTAATAAATTTTGTTTAATTCAGTCATTTATTTATTTGGAATAAAAATTATAATATATATGTATATATGAAATTATTTTTATATTGTTGACAGAGTGTTTATTTTTTTTTTCTCTACTATTTAAAATTAAATGTCACTTTGGATATGGTACAACAACGAATAATTAACTAATTTGTTATTTTGAATTATTTAAAAAATATAGAAAGAAAGTAATTTGTCTTAAAAAAACTATATAATCATTTAAAGAATTTCTAATCAATTAATTTTTATTTATAAAAATGTTTAAAATACATTAGAAAACATTTAAGTTTTTCATATGTAATTAGAAAACATTCTGTTTATTAAATACAGATTTTTTTTTTACAAATTAAAACACATTATAATATTTTGTGTATGCATCCGCGATAGATTAAAATTAATATATTTATATCAAAAACAAAAGAAAAAAAATTCAATTTCTGTATATATTTCTTTATTAATGACCTATATATATTATATATATATTTTTTCAATGATAATTTAGTTGTCGTGTTCATCGTATATTCGTCGGCAAGGTTAGCATAAATACAAAACTATTAAATTAAAATCAATTGTATTTATTATTTGTATATTAAATTTATATCAAAAGAGATTAATAACATTTAAAATGAAAAAATTAAAAATATAAAATACAATTAAATTTAATATTTTCTATAGCAAATATTATCGTAAAATTATTCAGACAAAAAATTATAGATAACTTTCTCTACATAGAAAATTATACCGAAGTTCTTTTAATTATAGTATATTAAAGAATATTGTAAAGATAATTATAGAGAATTTCGCACAGAAAAAATTTCCCACAGAAAATTAAACAGAATTTCCCACAGAAAATTAAAAAGAATTTCCTACAGAATTTTCTTAAGTAAATTAAACAGAATTTTCTTAAGAAAATTAAACAGAATTTTCTTAAGTCAATTAAACAGGATTTTCTTAAGCAAATTAAACAGAATTTTCTTAAGAGAATTAAACAGAATTTTCTTAAGCAAATTATAGAGAATTTCCTACAGAAAATTATACTGAATTTCTTTAAACAAATTATACGGAATTTTCCTAAGCAAATTATACGGAATTTCCTAAAAGAAATTATATGGGAAAATCTCGAGAAAATCATACCGAATTTCCGTTATAAAATGATTTGGGATAGCCAAAATCGACCAATTTCCTTCTTTTTTTTTTTTTGATGGATTTTATAAAATGCATTTGACAAACAAAAATTTTCTCCTAACTTTTTGTTCATATTCAAACAATAGAAAATTTCCACAGACTTATTGTTTTTCTTTGGTATATCAGAGCACCACTCTGCTTGGGGGGTAAAAACATCGAATTTTTCCAGATTTTCTTAATGAAAATCGAGGTTCATTCGAGATTTTTTATGTTTTAATTTCGGAAATATTCGCAGTAAACGATAAATATATGATTATTTTATTTCACCTTGAATCTTGAAATTCTTTGTCTCGATACTTTCTACCTTTCTTACATTCAATACTATTACAGAATTTAGGTGACTAATTTCTGGGTTGTATATCATAATATTTGGATTGGATTATGAAAATTTGATAATAAAATCGAACAAATAAGAGAAATAAACTTAAACTGAAAAGCAATATAAGAAAGCAAACAAATAACTCAAATGTTTTCAAACAAATGTTTAAGTTTCACTATTAGGTTGGACGAGTATTTAGATAGGAAGAAATGTTTAATTTAAATCGATTGATAGTCATAAGAAGAAATTTTACATAAATGTCCTCAAACCAAAGTATAATAAAATATTTCTTACAGAAACATATAGATTTTCAAAACATATAAAATATCACAAACAAAATTGTAAAGACAATCTCGTACAGAATAATTATAAAGAATTTTCAACAAAAAATAATACAAAATTTTACAACAGAATCATTCCTTTGAGAGTCATTCAAAATTATCTTATATTATTATATGGAATGTTATATGGAATTCCCTATATACATGAAAATGCATAATGCATAAATGCTGTTTTTTTTTTATCAACATATTTCATATTTCATTTCCTTGATGACATTTCCCGGACAATAAAGTGTGTACAAAACAAAACAAAAAGCACAATAATTTAATGAAATTTTCAAATATACGATATATAATTTTCATTTAAATTTAGAAATTTGTATTTCATATCGACAAGAAATTGCCAAAATCTAAATTTAGCATTTATAAAATAAATATGCATATAATAAAAGATAACAATTCGCCAAACTAAACAACGCATTAGCAGCATTATAATGGATTTTACAATTTAAATACAATTATTTTGGCTTATATATTGCTAAAATATTGGTATATAAATAACTATATTGTAAATACAACACCATATTGTTTTTTGTTTGTTATGTCTAGTATATACATAAGAAGAAATAGTCATTATTTTAAATATCATTAAATATAACGCGAAAACAAAATTACGATATGAAATCGCAAAATATACATAGTTTTAAAATGTGATATTCTGCATATTAAACATTATTATAAATAAATATTAATTTTCATCATTACTAATCATTGTTAAACTAATGATATGAATATAAATTAATGAACTCAAACATATATAAATTAATATTTTATAATTGTACAATCATATTTTAATTTTATTCTTTTTTAAATATTCTCTAATGTGAACAACGAATTAGTTCGATATTAAAAAAATAAAATTACTTAAAGGTATGGTAAAATTTTGATTGTTGGGACTGTGAAAATTAAATTCAAATATTTATTGGTATATTTTTGGCAAATATTTGAATTCTACATTTTTGTTTAAAATTATGGGATTACAATTAACAAAAAAAAAGTATTTATAGCTTAAGGGGGCGGTGGTTCGATATATGTCAATGAATTTATATTAATCGCGTTTTTATACTAGTTAAAAAGAATTTGCTTTTTTTAAATAAATAATTAAGATTTTTCGATGCGATAACGAAAAAATGTATTTGAATTTTTATATCGAATTGATTAGTTAAAAAATGCAATTATGGTTTATAATTAAATTGCAATGTAAAAAAAAATTTCCATTATTTAATTAATTAAATTAATGCATTAGTTCCATTCAAATCGAAGATTTTTTTTTTCATTACTATTAAATCGCAATTTTACAATTTTACAATTTGATTTGTATATATTATTTTTATGTTAATTTATTCGGATTTTTGTTTATAAAATAATGAACAATTTTTACAAAAATACCATTCAGTATATATATATTTGGAATTCAAGTTTCAGTCGCCAAAAAAAATTTTAAATTAAAATCAAGTAATTTAATTTTTTTTATAATTATCTTATAAATCAATTTACTTTTGTGTAAAAGTGTTTTTAAAAATATAACCGTTTTTTTTGTTTCCACTTTATAGCAAATATGAATAAAGTGTTACCATTAATTGCTTGTTTAATATTTTGTTTTGCAATTTCCATTGCCGAAACAAAAGAAACCAAACCGTATCAAGATGTTCAAATAAATGATGGTAACCAAGAAATGGATGATGCAATGGCCGACATTGATAATGAACTTGTGTTACAATTTCCTATTAAAGCAATCACAAACGTATTTAAAAAAATAGCCAAAAAAGTTATTGGTAAAGTTGTGGGTAAAGTAATAAAAAATAAAGTCAAAAATACGCTTGTATCAAAGGGATCAAATGCAAACGATGAATGATATACGAAGATAAATGCAAATTTATTTGTGATGTTTCAAATATCATAATTTATATGAATGTTATGTGCAATAATTAAAAACTTTTTAAATTATTATAATATTATTTTATTTTTTAATTAACAATAAAGAATATTAATTGAATTGTTTGAAGAAATTTTGTTATTTATGATTAATATATGCTTTTCTTGCGCTTTCAATGCTTTCAATTCGTGCGTATAGGTTTATAATCATTTTATGTATCAACGACATAAATAATATAAAAATTTTAATTTTAATTGTAGAATTTGTACAGAATATATAATTAACCAAATTCTGGAATTTAATTTATCGCACAAATTGATAAGAAATATTATTTAAATTCTATTTTATATATGGATCAAATTGCGATTATAATTCTGTAAATTTACAAAGTACAAAAAACCAATGTCTATTTTAATTGAAATGTTATGCTAATATTGTTCCACGAACGTATTCTAAAGAAATTATTCTGAAGTTCTTTTGTAACTTTTATTACCACTCATAATATTGCTGCATTGCCGGCATGCTGCAGTATTATCTTCTTAGATTATTTTAAATGGGGTTTATGTTTTTTTTTCTTTCAAAATCTATTGAACTTTTTATTTTTAATATTTGCAAACATCATCAATTTCCTAACCAATTTATAATTCCATCGAGATTTTTATTACTATATGATAAAAGACATAAAACATTTAATTTTAATCATTCACACGTCGTGTATTCTATTTTTTGTTGTACACTTTTTAAAATCATCCTTATACATTTTCATTTATAATAAACAAAAATGAACAGGAACAATTAAGAATAATGTGATTAAAATTGACTCCGAAATGGCAGCGCAGTAGAACAACTTATTGAAATTGAGGAAAATATCGTTTTTGCTATGGTAACAATAACAAAATTCATAGATGCTAAAACGAATGTACTATGAAGTTAATCTCTAATACCAATGATAACCGCGTATATTTACTTGGAAACATTTTCAATATCGGATCTTCTACGTTAAATGTTTATAAAATTATCTACCTTGATTTAAAATGTTTCAAATCATAAAACACACTCGTTTAATTTCCATCGCAATTAATAAAAGCGTATTTTGTTTTCTTAATGAATAAAACTTGATTTGAAAAACAAAAATCTGAAAAAATTTTATTATTTCTTACAATCTCGCGAATTTGCCATTTTAATACAAATCAATTCAAGGCGTTTACAATTAATTAAACATAAAAACATAAACGCATAGCATATACTAATTAATCCTATATCGCAAATGAAATTTTACCTTTAAATCAATTATATTATTACAATTTGGTTGCGATATATATTTTATTTTAATGTTAATTATTATGAAATTTAACTTTATATTTAATAACAATTTTGTAGTAAAAATATCATATAATATTTTTAATCAGAAATCAAAAGAAATATCCAAATCTAAAAGTAATTTTGGTTCTTTTATTTTTAGGCAATTAAAATTATGGTTTTAGATTTTAATTCATTTTTATTTTTTGTTTGCAGTCTAAATATTGAAGAGTTACGTAGTAAAGATGTATAATATTAAAATTCTATCGTTAATGGTGATCATTACATTATATTTTATAATTTCTGTTACGACAACAGAGGTACCAACAAACGATGGTAATGTGGCAGCGGCCACTGATGAACTTGCTAATATACCACCAATATTAAAAAAACCAACAAGAGAAGAAATTCTAGCAAAATGGGCTACAGACGAAGGATATAATAGATGTATACCAGTTAAAATTGCCGCAAAGATAAAAGCACGAAAAGAACAACAAATGCAAAAAGAATTAAACGAATCAAAGGAAGCGACCACCGCACCAAATGAATCTTATTAATGAAAATGAAAAATTATTGAATGATATGGATTTATTTAAATACATATCAATAAAGTATAAAACACAGATTATTTTTAAATGTGTTTTTCTTTTCAAAATCGGAAAATTACATTGCGTTTTCTTTTAGGACCTACTTTTTAAAATGATTTTACTCGTTAAGCCAAAAAGCCAAAATTCGATTAAAAACTTTAATCCATATGCAAGTACAACCAAATGAATGTTTAATTCCATTTTATGATTTGATTTAAATATAAGTATCTTCTTTAAAAGTAAAAGTTACGGATATCTTATAAGGGAATAGATAAAAAATATGCTTCGAAATCTCCAAACAATTTATCGCGATTTCAGTAATTGAACCTCCATTTAGTTCATAAATTATACCTCAATTCAGACGAGGGCGATGTCAAAGATTATGGGAAAATTCCAACCTTTCTTTTTATATATAAGAATTAACCCCCTAAATTAATAAGGCTAGAATCGTTAAGCTAATCTACTAAAATAGAATTATCGATGCTAATGAATGAATCAAAGCAAGAAAACAATTCCTCAAAAAAAGAAATTATTTACTTGTTTTTAACTATATGTAAGAATTTTTTGATTTTTTTAAAACACAGCTCATATCTCTATAGTACGATTACAATTGAAAACATAATTGTTTCTGTTAATACATTTCTTATAATTTTAACGTGAAAATTCATATAACGAACAAAATATGATTATTGATTAGAATTTCATTAATTTGCAACAATTTTTAATTCAAAGCGTTTAAAATCAATTACTTTTTATGTATTTAATATATAATAATCGATTTAAACAAATTAACAAAATTAAATTCGCATATAACAAAAAATTTCAAACATACACGAGAATTAATTAATTAGTTCAATATATTCCTATAGGATGAAATTTTACATTTAAATCAATTATAATCTCATTTGGTTTAAATTTAATTTTTTAAATAATTAAACGATTTTATTAAAATATATAAAACATCATTCAATTCAATCACGTTTACAAAAACCAACCTAAATCGTTATTAGAATCGCTTGATTTTGTTTTTCGCAGTATTAAAGTGTATTTTTAATTGAATTTTTCTTTATTTTTTTTATTTGCAGACAAAGTGTGTTAAATAAAGATGAATAATATTAAAATACTACCGCTAATGTGGGTTATTGCATTATATTTTATTGTTTATGTTGCGGTCACAGTGGTTGAAACGCAAGAAATCAATATAAAGGATATTGGAATCAGACCACTTCCTATTTGGATAAATCAAGATGCAATGACAGCAAACCAGACTTACGGTAATAGACCACTCGATGACAAAATTGAAGTATGGAAAAAAGCTGAAGAAAAAAAAAAGAAAAAGGAAATCAAACCAATCAAATGAATCCAATAATGAAAAAAACTATAATTCTTCATATATGTATTAATAAAAGCAATTTGTTAAGCATAAAAGCATAATTTTAATTTTTACAATAAAGCAAAAAAAAAAGTTAATAATTTATTAGATAATTTTTAATTGTATTTTATTTATTTAAATACGGAAAATTCGATTGGGGTTTTTTTGTATACAAGTTGGCATTCTTCTATTTTATTTGGATAATAAACGAATAATGTCTACGAAAATACGAATAATAACCACGAATAATGAGAACTTGCTCGATGAAGTCATTCCTGAAAATGTACACCGACTAAACCTTTTCTTATTAAGATATCTAAATAAAATTCCATATTAAATAAGTGCCTGAAAACTAAAATAATTTGAGTTTAAACGTTTAAACAATACGTTTAAAATTTGATTATTCGAAAGTATTGGTACAGAAAATGCCAATGCAACTGGAAGTTTCTTTATATATTTATTACTGATTTTTTTTTTTTTAGTAAAATTATGACATATCCTTTGCAATTAATCTTTATCCGTTATTGAAAACGTGTTCAATTAATTCATTCTAGAAGAAAATCATCTTCAATCGATGTGTTTTATGTGTAAGAAAACTTTTATTTTCATCAATAGTTTTAATAATTTTTTTACATTCCATTATCCGATTTCATTTCATTGTTATATTTTAATATTTGAAAACTTCATTAACTTCCTTATACAAATGTTTATGATTATATTTACATGAATAACAAATTGATCCCAATTTGTTGAAGTTAATCAACTTTTAATGGTAAATTTTTTACCGCATGTATTTTTTGTTCAATCCCCGATCTTTTCCCTTCAAACTTTATGATATGATTTACATTCCATTATCCGATTTCATTTCATTGTTATATTTTAATATTTGAAAACTTCATTAACTTCCTTATACAAATGTTTATGATTATATTTACATGAATAACAAATTGATCCCAATTTGTTGAAGTTAATCAACTTTTAATGGTAAATTTTTTACCGCATGTATTTTTTGTTCAATCCCCGATCTTTTCCCTTCAAACTTTATGATATGATTTACATTTATATTTCTGTATTATAAAATTAATCATTTTTCTTTTCCACGCCATCGGCATTACTTGAAATCAATAAAACTGAATTACAAAACAAAAAAAACCAAAAATCAGAAAAATTTGCAATTTTCAAAACAAATCAATTCAAAGCGTTTAAAATCGATTGCGTAGGTATATTTTAAAATTAAAATTGATTGATTTGCTGTGCCATATTAATAATAAATTCAAACACACAGAAAAATAAATTAATTAATGAATTTAATATCGCTAATAGACCATTTGAATTTAATTGAATTAACCATTCCGATTTGGTTTGTATTTTGATATTTTGTGTGATTTTAAATTTTATATAAAATGTTAAAGGCATTTGTAAAAACAAATCAATCACAGTATTGAATTCAATTTTGAATCAAATAAAAAAAGTAAAATAAATCAAAATCTATATAAGAAATATTATTGTTTTTAATTTAATTATTAATTATTATTTTTTTACAGTCAAAGGCTGTTAACTAAAGATGAATAATATTAAAATAATGTCTTTAATGGTATTTATTGTATTATATTTTACAATTTCGGTTATGGCAAAAAATGATGAAGATTTTGATGAAAAAGAAGCAGAGCATGAATTAACGATGGCATTATCGAATGAAATGAAACCCAATAAATTTGTAAAAGATAGAATAAAAGATATAGTAGGTTCCTTGGGTTCGATCGCCAAAGAATCAAAACATAAACTGATCGCCGGCAAACATTTGGGGAACAAACCACACGCTTGAATGATGGTTATTTTAGTTTTTTTTTTTTAATATAAGAACATCAAATTATTATTATTATGTGAATTTATTTTAATTTTCAAATAAAGTAAAAAATCAATAATTTAATAGTAAATTTTTAATTAATTTATTTTCTTTCAAAATTGGCTCTATACACATTGTATTGTTATACAAGAACTATCTCTCTATTTTGTTTTAATATTTAATTAACTTCATATTCAAATTAATCCTGATAACAGAGAACTCGTATTATAAATGGTTCCTAAATTTGAATACGGAAATCTTCATGTTTAAAATTTGTATACGGAAATCTTCATGTTTAAAATGTTTTAATTTTCCAAAAAAAAAGGATACTAAGGTTTGGTTACTAAATTCTAAACTAGTAAATGATGAATGAAAACTATAATCATCTCAATTCGCATATGTGAATCCAAAAATAATAAATCGATGTCCATACATTTTAAAATTGGTTATATATTCCAAGGCATTTGTGTAAAAAATCTCATGAAAGATTTACTGCGGTTAAAGATAAATTACCAGATAATTATAATTTAATTAAAAGAACCCAAAGACTTTAATTTGGATTGTAATGCGGACATAGCTATCAATTTCATAATGGAAAATTCAAGATTATCTTGTAGATTTGAGTATCCTGATTAAAATCCAAAACTCCAATAATAGAATGGCAAAAAAAAGCAATAAAATACAAAATATTTCAAGTGTAAATCGTTTTCTATTTTATTGATAATTAAAATTAATTTATAACGCCATAATAATATATTGTCTTATATGTCTTATGCGTAGATTATCAGATCAAATTGAGGTGATATCTTCATTCATAAATTGACCTAGCACAATCAACCAGTATTTCCTCCCAATGCTATAAATTCACTTTTGGCACGTTTATTTATTGAATAAACAGTAGTTGTTAATTCATTTATAACATTTAACATTGAATAGATTGTTTTATTTAATTCTAAATACGAATCGGCATCATCGCTATTTATTGATTCCGTCATGGAAATTGTGAAAAATATAAATATAAAACACGCAATGTAAAATTGCTGTATCACTTTAATAATTTTATTCATAATTTGCTTTTGAAACGAAAAACTGAAATCAAGTGGATTTTATATTTATTGAAAAAATTAAATTAATAAATTACTAAACTTTATTTGCGAGATCGGGGAAAATTAAATACAAATAACGATTGGTATATTTTTGCAAAAATTTGAATTCAATTCAAAAGTGTTTAAAATCAATTATTATACTTCGCCTATTTTATATTAATCGATTTGAATGGTTAAACAAATGAATTAATTATTGAATATTGATAATGAAATTTCGAAATTAAATAAATTACATACCAATTTGATTCGTATTTTGATTGTGTTCGATATTTATTTTAAATAAAATATTTTTAAAAAATGTACAAAAATTAATCAATACGGCATTATTGAATTGAATTTTGAATCAAAAATACAAAACAAAAAATATCCCAATTTCTATTTTGTTTTTCTAATTAAGATTAAAGTGTATTTTTAATACATATACGCATTTATACATAAATGTACGTACCGAAAGGTTAAAAAGTAAATATGAATGAAATTAAATTCCCACGGTTAATTGTGAGTATTTTATTATTTTTTACAATATATGTTATGGCAACCGAACAAAAATCCCAAGAAAGCGATACAGCGGCGGTTGTAAAGGATAATGCAAGTAAATTAACATTAATAGCCCTGCCAAGTTGGATATCAGAAGAAGAGAAATGGGAAAAATGGGAAGAACATCATAAAATAAGGGAAGCTCAAATTGAATTATGGAAAAACGAACGGGATCAACGAATTATTGAACGGGAACAACGATTAAAAGAGCAAATACAACAAATAAAAGGACAAGCAATAAAACAAAATGAACCACTCGAATCAAAGGAATCTAATGAAGTAAATGAATCAAATGCACCAAGCGAATCAAATGAATCAAGCAAAGAAACTGAATCAAGTGGAGAAAATGATGAATCGAGCGAACCAAACGAATCAGATGCACCAAGTGAACCTAATGAATCAAACGAATCTTATATAAGATAATAAAATTATGATTGTGATATGCGGATTTCTTTTAATTTTTAATAATAAAGTAAAAAATCGATAACGATTAATTGATTATTTTTAATAGTTTTTTCGATTGAATTTGTTAGATTTTAATATCTGAACATCATCAATTTCCTCAATTATATTTCCATAGAAGTTTTTTAATTTTCATCTCAACTATTTAAAGTGCATTTTGTTTTATTAATCAATAACACTTAATTTATAAAAATTAAATCGGGAAAAATTTGATCAACAACAATCCGATCAATCTGAAGGAAATGAAGAACTCAATTATAGAACCTTCGATATTTACAAAGGTTATTTACAAATATTTAGTTTTTCATATTAAATTCCCTACTAGAACGATTATAAAGTAGGTAAAAATAAAATATCAAAAAATCTTGTGACTGAGGGAAAATAAAAGAAAAACTTAAAAATGTAATTTAAACAAGTGGAAATGATAAAATGAAAATTCAATTCAATAAAATATTAATTTCTTAAAAAAAAAGTGATGTAATCTATAAAAATTTCGCAAACCACCTGCTAATTTCGAACAACCACACAACTAAATCATACTCATATAATTCAATAACTCAAATAGATTCTAATTTCTGACAGTCTGTAAAAAAAAACTATTTCTTTAATATCCTAAAACTAATATTTATGTTATATATATAAATAAATTACAATATCTATTAGATAAACATAACATAAAAAAATTTACTATAGTATTTTGATTGTATGTATCCAAGCGATAATATATTTTTTTATTATTATTTAATTGTTTATTCTATTAGGGAATATTTCCCGCGAATACACACATTTGTTTAAATGATTTAATTAAAATTGTTTAGTGATTAATGAAAAATTATTTATAGATAGAAAACAAAAAAAAATCCAAAGAGATTCATTCGTCAAATGAAAATGATTATGAAAATTTATTTATGAAAAAACCTATTTTATTATGATTTTATCGATTTTAGCAAGGTAATTAATTAAAATTTTTTTGTTGGTTACTTTTAGCTTCCATAAAAACTAAATTCTATCAATTTTAATGATACGAAATTCGTTATCCCATATCATCCTATTATAATGATTATTATTCAATTTTGAAATTCTTTTGCTTGCCATTTCGCGATCAATGAATTCACTCACATGAATTCAAATGGATAATTGACCTTAATAATTTTATATAAAACTCATTTTATTTTAAATGAAAATTTATGAAAATTTTCCAATAGTCAAAGTCTTCAAAACACCATCCAAAAATTAATTGCAAAATTTCAAACCATTTTATATACTCTTTTTTTTGTTTTATTGCTAATTTAAAAAAAAAAATCCCAATTATATTATTGTAAATTGTTTTAATTATCCTGTAAAAATGCTACCTATAATGCCTAAAACAACCCCGCTTTTATTCTATCAGCTACACTGTTTATGATACACATAAATATACGCATAAATATAACTAACAATAAGTATAAATGGTTTAATTTTTATGCCCTTATAAGTTATTTGAATCTTTTGATTTTTTGTCATTTCTCCTGAAAGATCCGAGTTTAAATAATGAGATGCTTACAACTTCAACATATACAATTATAGTAGATTAACTTCAACAATAATATTAATATATAAATTCGTCATTTCTATGGTCAGAGTTGAAAATTTATTTATATATAACAGATTTGATTTGATTTCATCATTTTTTTTTTTCTTTATTAAATTCTAACTTTACAATAATAAAATTCAATAAACAATTTTAAGAATGTTAAAGATCTCAAAATTATAAATTTTCCATTATATTAATAGTCAAAAAACAATGGAAATTTTTCAATTTTCAAACAATTTATATTGATATTAAAATAAACCATCATATATGTTAATTGTATTATCAATCATAATATTTTTATATATTATGACCTATTCTTCCTCTTGTTACGTATTTTATTCATAATCTTTTTGACAACTTCTAAATATTTATTCACTATTCCTTTAATTCCATTTATAAAGGCAGGTCTCGGTCTCGGTCTCGGTAATTTAGGTGGTTCTTCTTCTGCCGCCTCTGCTGGCTCTTCTGCCGCCTCTGCTGGCTCTTCTGGTGCCGCTGCAGCCTCTTCTGGCTCTGCTGCAGCCTCTTCTTCTGGGGCTGCAGCCTCTTCTTCAGCTTCCGGCGCCTCTTCCTCTGATGCCGTAACAGAAATTATAAAATATAATGATATAATCACTATTAACGGTAGAATTTTAATATTATTCATATTAATAATTCAATTAATTTTCAATATTTTTTTACTTTCAAAATCAATTTTTTTATTTATGAATGTGATTTAAAATACAATTCAATACTACGATTGGTATTTGTTTACCAAATTGCTTAACATTTTATTTAAAATTAATATCACAAATAATCAGCATTTATATAAAGTATATATATATATATATATATATAAATATAACCGAGTATAATCGATTTAAAGTGGAGTTAAGCCGTTCTTAACTCGATATGGAATTATTTTGAAATAAATTAATTAATTATTGATGTTGAATTATTAATGGAAATTTATTATAAATCGAGATTTAAAGAAAAAAATATACAAAATCAAATACATTTTTTAAAAATATTGAAAAAAAAATAGAAAATTTTGCTAAATATGATATTTTAAACGAAATGAATTGAAATTAATTTTTATTTTAAAAAAAAACAAGTGTAGTGGTGTAAATTTAATTAGTATAAAAGTTATAAATGATATTGAAAAAATTATAATAATTAATGATTTAAAATTGGCATTGTAAAATCCATTTCAATTTTACACAATGGCATAAATTAAAATCGAAAAACACAAAGAGCTTTATTTATTTAAGGCGACAATAAACACATTTCATTAACATTTCTGTTAACACCTTTCTGATTTGTGTAATGAATTATTTGTGAGATTTTACCCCAAAGTCAAAACATCACACAGAATAAAATTTTAATATTAAGAACATATTGAAGTTTAATTATATTAAACTGACCTTCCTTTTTTCCACAACAATATTTATTTATTGAACTTGGATGCATATAGACATACTCGATAGAAATTTCGATAATTTTCCAGTTGAATAACGCATTTTTTTTATTTTATACATAATCATTTTTTTTTTGTTTTCTATCTATAAATAATTTGTTCATTAATCAGTAAACAATTTTAATTAAATCATTTAAACGCAAATGTGTATTCGCGGGAAATATTCGCTAATAGAATAAATAAATAAAAAAAATAAAAAAATATTATCGCTTGCATACAATTAAAATACTATTGTAATTTTTTTTTCTTTCTTTGTGTTGTTTATCTCATAGATATATATGTAATACTAAAAAAAATTAAAAGGAAAAAATATATAATAATAATTTCGCATTTCATTTTTCCGTATATAAACAATTAGAATAAATATTCTTTTAAAAATTATAAAGAAATATTTAATTTTTTTTTATACAGACTGTCAGGAATTATATTATATTAAACAATGTTTTAGTTTGATAGTTTAAAATGTTATTTATTTGGAAATCGACAAAAGACATATTAACAACAGAAATATCCATCAAATGGGAACATTGGCTCATAATGTTAGTTATAACTTATGCATTGGGACAAAATGTACAAAATAACAATTAAAATATATATTTTAAATAAGATATGAAATAATTAAAATAATAAAAATATTAATAATAATAGTATTAATAATTTTTTATTACAATAAATTTTTCTTTATATGATAAAATTCTGTTTGCTTTATGATTAAATAAACAAATATATAATTTTTTATATATATCATATAATAATAATAATATTATAATAATAATAATAATTATTATTATTTTAATTACTATATAAACTTCTCATCGTTCTATTATATATAATAAATAATAAAGTAATGCGCTGCGCTCACAATGAACTTCGTACATTTTATGATCATTATAAAAATAAAAATAAAATCGATCTGAATCTAAATATCCGGGAACAAAATATAATATAATTTTTGCTTCTATAGTTAAAATAGATAAACAATATCTGGATACAAAAACATTTAATAAAATAGATAAAAGAGATTTGTGGAATGGATGATGTATATTTTATATTTACGTTTCAATTTCCTAAAAGAATGCATTAAAAAATTGATGTGGATTTTGAGGTTTTTTTGATTTTTTGTTGACAGCTAATCTTGAATACATAATTGCTTTTTGTAATTTGTAAAAAAAAAAAAATAGGAAATGAAATTTTCGCAATATTTTTTTTTTTAAATTCACTTGAACGTTCATTATATCATAAATAAATTCTCATTATTTCCACATTCGAAAGATTTTTTTGTTGTTATTGAAATTGATGCAGTTTTGAAATAGAATTAATTTTAAAGTGGGTTTTTTTTATTTATATAAAAGTGTTAAGTTCATTTTTTTTTTGTTGTTTGAATAGACGTCGTCGCGTTGCAGAGAAAGAATTTTCTGGCAGAAATCTATACAGACGTATATTCATTAGAAAATTATATAGAATTTCTTTTTAAAAAATTACATAGAATTTCTAACAGAAAGTTAAACAGAATTTCCGAATGAATTCCATATACAAACATTTGCCATAGAATCCGGACATTAAATGGGATTTCGTTTTGAAATTTATCAGACAGAATTTCCTACAGATAATTAAACAAAATTGCCTTAATAAACGATGTTGATATTACACAGAATTACTTCAGGAAATTTTACAAATTCCTATAGAAAATTGTACAGAATTTCCTTTAGAAAATTATATTAAATTTCCCATAGATTTTCAATGCCAATTAGTACATATTTTAATCTATTTTGTTTATCAAATACATGAGATGATAGCATAAAAACAGATAATATACATGAGACAGTGCCATAAAAGATTTTTTTTTTAAATGTTCCTAATATACTATAGAATTTCTTACTGAAAATTTTACAGAATTTCCTTTAGAAAATTGTCCAGAATTTCCTACAGGAAATTTGTGCCATATATTTTCAATGTCAATTGGTACATTTTTTTATTCAATACATGGGATAGTATAGAATAATAAAAAGAACGGCATAAAAGAATAATATTATTTTAAAATATTATAAAGAACTCCTCACAAATTGGTTTTCGTTGAAAAAATTAAACAGAATTTCTTAAACAAAATTAAAAAGAGTTTAATCAGCAAATTTTATAGAATTTTATTAGATAATTTTAAAGCATGGAAAACATTAAATAGAATTAATTCCAGAATTTCCATTAGAAAATTGTACAGAATTTCCTACCGAAATTATACTGAATTTCAAATAGATTTTCAATATCAATTGGTATACTTTTTAATCCCTCAATTTTTATCAAACACATGACGTAGTTGAATAAAATAATAGCACATTAGAAGATTATGTAAAATGTTCCCAATATATTATAAAGAACTTCTCACAAAATTATATGAGATTTTATTTAAATAGTTATACAGAATTTCCTACATAAAATAATACAGAATTTCCGACATGAAATAACACAGTCAATTTCCTATGGAAAATTTAACAGAATTTAACAGAATTTCTCATAGGATATTAAAAAGAATTTTCTTAAAGCAATTCTTTCGAATTTCCTTAACACATTTATTTCATTAGCCAATTTTATTGCATTGAACATTGAATTAAATTGAATTACTTCAGAAAACTTTACCGAAATTAGAACTTAATTTTCTTGGAGGAAATTATACAGAATTTTCTTAAGCAAATTATACTGAATTTCCTTAAGCAAATTATAGTGAATTTCTTTAAGCAAATTATACAGAATTTCTTAAGCAAATTATAGAAAATTTCATACAGAAAATTATACAGAATTTTCTACAGAAAATTATAAAGAATTTCCTTCAGCAAATTATACAGAATTTCCTTAAGCAAATTATACAGAATTTACTACTGAAAATATACAGAATTTCCAATGAAATTCATACCACGAAATTTCTAATATAGTAAATTATACCGAATTTCCCTCTATAGAATTTCGTTTAATAAATTATGTAGAGATTTTCAATATCCAATGTACCAATTTTTTAATCTCATTTTTTTTATCAAATAGATAATACAGTAGCATAAAAACAATAGCAGCAGCATAAAAAAAAAAAATTCAAAAACCAAACAATTTTTTTTTAATAATAACTTCGACGACGGCATATTTTTTTTAATGTATTTTATAATATTTTCATATTTACATACAGACAAAACCAATCTGACGACAACGACATGATACTCGCATATCATCATATATCATTTACACAAAATTGCATTATAGTGGTAAATATAAAATAATAATTTTTATGTAAATATTTAAATAAAAATTCTTTTTGGTTATTAATTTATATTTTTTTTTAATATTCTGTCCAGTGAATATTTTATAAATATTTTTTATATAATATACATAAATACTTGCAACCAAAAGTAAACAAAAATGCATAAATATGGTTATTTTTTGTAAATATATCCAACAAATAGTATTAAAAAAAAGATACCCATAAATTTTATAAAAAAAAATAAAAAATATATTGACTATCAACAGTTTTTTTTTTTTTTGTTTATCGTAATATTTTGTATGATGGGAATTTTATGCTAATATTTTATTTTATATATAAAAATATTGTTTTAGTTAAAAAAAAATATGTTTACATGATGATCGAATGAGATGGTCCATAATGATAACGGTTTTTATATATATATATATACATAGCTTATCTTTATTATATTATTCTATACTATATAATTATAATATATTTGAGTTAAAAACTGACTAATTTATTTTTTTTTTGTTTGTTTTATTAATATTTTTTTTATATATATAGTAATATACCAATTTGTATATGGTTTTTATTTACCAATTTTATTTTCAAAAATCTTTAAGTTTATTAAATTTATTTTATTTGTATTTTTTTATTATTATTATTATTATTATTATTAAAAAAGAAGAAGATAAAATAAATAAGACGAAAAAGATGAAGAAAAAGAAAATTCTTCTTGCTGATGATGTTGATGTACATATATAAAAAATAATAGAGATTGGTTTGGTTTTTTTTTTTTTTGGTTTTTTATATATACTCATCATATAGAAAAGCAAATTTTTATATACACATTTCATTGATAAAAAAAAAAAAATATAAGCAGGTAATAATCATTTTATTTCTATATCAATAAATATTTATATAATACAGTATATATGTACAGCATAGGTAATATCGTAAAATGATTATAGTTTTTCAATTTTGTATATATGTAACTATTGCTATGTTTGTGTATAAATTCTGATGGAAAGGTTTCTTTTTATTTATTATCTTATCATATATATATTATATGATATTATCTATATATATGGTATTATGCGGATGATGTATAAATCCATTATTTGAAATATTCTTATTCTTATATAAATACATATAGATCAATAAATTGCATATTTATATCTAACTATATATAAATAAAGGTATATATTATGATATTATATAGTAAAACCAAATAAATATCGATTACCGTAAAATTACGATTGAAGTTCTAATACCCGTAAAATAAAAGGTTAAAGTTTTATTTATTTTTTTTCTGTATTTAATACAATGGAATAATTCAGTTTTTGTATTTATATAAATGGAATTTATTTTAAAAATTGAATTTTAGTTTATTTTATGCATTCTCATATAATTATTTGGTAAACAAATTGAATGTTTACCAATTTGATAATAAATACACTGTAACTCATACTGTATTTATTACTTGTGAATTGGCTAAAAGGTATTTTAAAAGGGATTTTTAATAACCTAATCATAGTTTGTTTGTAATATATTTAGTTAAAGTATCAACAACTTTGTTTTTTATGATGTAAACTTTTCTACTAAATAAATGATATTCGATTTTTCCATGAGAAGCTGAAAAATTGATTGTCAGATTTCCAATAGGATGTAGAACATTCTGAAAGGCACATGTCTAATTAGCTGATTGAAAAAAATCAAAATATTTCGTCATGCACTGAATTAAATTTTCCGGAAAATCGACTACATTTTCTATTTTTTTAATAACAACCACGATTTTTCTTAAATTTTCGATTTTTTTCGCATAATTTAAAGATTCAATCAATCTTGCAATCTTGCGCATGGTAGAAAATTTGTAAAATATAGGCGATTTTCCATTTGATTTCATTGAAAATTCAAAGAAACGTAAAAAAAAAACAAAAAAATACAAACTTTACAAACACTTCTTGGATAATCGATCATATATCATTTGTTTTGAACCAATGAGCTTATTTTCAAATGTGCATCATTGAAATATCAGACACTGATTGAATATTTAAATTAGTTGAGGAAAATAGGAATTGGCAAAAAAAACTTTGGCTGTAATTTGAAATACTAATTAAATTTTCCGGAAAATTATGTATGAAACTTTTTTTTTTTTCGCAACAAAAACTTCACAATTCCTGAACGTAATAAATTGTAAAACACCTAAGAAAAGCTTTTTGGTCAGTACCGAATTATAAATGGAGATGAAAAGTGGATTTACTACTATAAAATTTCTAAACGTAAAACATCTTAGGATGATTCCCGGTGAAGTTATGCGACATGACAGAATTTGGAAGAATCGAAAAAGTGATTCAAATCTAATAGAAATCCCAGAGAGGTATAATTTTAACAAATTTTATTGAAGTCACTTCAATATGCGAATTATTTAGTAATGTAACTATTAGCCTATAAGTATAACAAAATCAGTAAATTAAATTTTAATCATTTGGGAAACCAATCACATCTATACCAATCTCGACTTAAATCAGCGCCCTATTGATAAAATCCTCTTTACAAACAAAATAATAATTATAATATTAGAATATAAAACAATTGAATAGAAAAAAATTGTTGCGGAAAATCCCCCCACCGTATTTCGTATAAAATTCAATTTTTGGAAATGGTTTTCAATTTGTTTACCATATATTGATCTGATGAATTGATTATTGGCAATTTCTCATATGTATTTTATTATACATATATATATTTTTATTTGTAGAATTTCAATGACTATATGGCAATTAATTACATACGGATTTTTTCCACATTTACTATACACACTGAATATTTTAACTTACTAACAACATTCAATTTTTATATATATAACATAATATATATAAATTTACGCAATATATTTATACACACAGGAACACACACACACACACACTCTATATAGCTATACTGAATATTTATCGGGGTCTCTCTGTATAATTAGTGCCATTAGTTTTTATGCGATAAAAGTTGAAACACGTACAATTTCATCTATATAGCCTCTTTATACTATAATATACATGTATGTATATATAGAAATATTGTACGCAAAATATATTAAAAAAAAAATCCATTCATCCTATATAATACAATTTATTTTCATTTGTTGTTTTGTAATTTAACACATAAATTATATGTATATATTATATATATATACTAAAATACTGTGTGTAGATACTCGAATACTGTACATATTGTAAATTCTGTGATGGATAGACTCAATAGACATAAAATTGTTTTACTCTATACATTTATTTATATGTGTAATATATTTATTTGCAGCGTGTATTTTCCAAAAAAAAAAAAAATACCAAAATTAACATATAGGCTTTCGTACGTAGACTCATCCTAATATTCATAGCACTTTAATACGTAAATTATCCATACAAATATTCATTACAGTTTAAAAGTTTAAACTTTTTTCATATGAAACCGAATTTAAATTAATGGATGAATTATATAGTTAAAGTTAAAATCAAATTGTTTTCTATTTTCCGTATTAAGTGTCAAATTTAATAATTATAGAAATTTAATAATTACAATTTCCGTTTGAACGAAAAATGTAGTATTAAAAATACATTCCAGTTCAAAAATGTAGAGGAAGAACCAAGATTTATCATAATTATTTGAATTTGATATAGAAAATGTTCAATTTTATTTAATGTGATATAGAAAAGTTTCGAGAAAAGATGAAATTTATTGTAAAACCAATTCTGATGCAATTCTAAAGGACATTTTTTAATTGGACATTTGCCTATTGATAGAAAATCAATTCGGAAACAAATTCTAAAGGACTTTATTTAATTTAAAAAATTTCCTATAGATAGAAAATCCGGTAAGTTGCGGAAAAGGCATAAATTTATTTCAATAAGGGTGAATGTGTTTAATAAAACGGATTGAATTTCATAAAGAAAAGATTAAATATTATTTAGAAAATGTTGTTGAAATGTTGAATTTGAAAGTCAAGTTAATATACAAAAAAAAAGCTCAATTTGTTGTGTAATAATTTTAATTAGATATGTTCTGACGAAATTCCATTATAGAGTTTTTTCTTGTCATTGTTTTTTTGTTAAATCCTTCTAGTTTTCAAAAGCAAAAGGTAATTCAATTTCATGAAGTAATTTTATCAAATCTTACAAAATTAAAAACCTTTTTATTTTTGTCCAAAAATGAATGAAAATCATTTGAATGATTTGTGATTTCAAGCAGAAGTTGATATTTGTTAAACAGTTCACCGAATCGATTTATTTGTTGTGTCGCAATTTTAATGATTCGATTATTTCGCGTTTTTGACAAATCAATTAACCACTAAAATCTAGTGATTTAACCTTTAGATTATTTTTTGAGGTAATAAGCAAAGGTATTGGTAAAGTATCTCGAATGAAGTAACGATTCGATCAAAGTCAATACATATAGCAAATATAATTAAATTCGTTCTATGTGAAAAAAGTATTGTGTTGTGGGACACCGCGCGCTAAAATTTCATGTTTTTCTTTTAATGAATTTTCCAATTTTCCATTGTACATGCTGTTAAATATACATTTATATATTTTCATTTAGCATGTATTTTATATGTTGTAAAATAACTTTTTTGGTATGTAATGTATATATATTATACATAGTATCTCTGTACAATCTGCTGGATATATGTTATATATGTTACATTGAATAAATATATATATAGTATATATTTACAGAGACAGTATATGTATTTTTTATGGAGTATAAAATATATATGAATTACAATGTTGTGTAAATATATATAGTAGTAAGTCATATTAAAAAAAATAAAAATAAATGGTGATTATTATTATTATTATTATTTAGTTAGATTATATATGAGCTTATATCTATGTGGACATATAAATACAACTCGTATATTATTATACTTATATACTTTACTTATACCATCCATACGCAATAATATACAGAAAATTACAGAAAAAAAAAATAAATAATAAATAAATAAATACGCGTATATTACAATTTTAACATTCATTCATTCATTCATTCATTCATATATAATAATACAAATATAATATAATATTCATTCAATTCTGTTTTGGTATCATCCTGCTATATATTGTATGTTTCTGATTATTAAAGTAAAAACAAAATAAAAATGCCTGCGTTTTTTTAGTTAGTTAGTTTGTCGATTGACGTTCACCAGTTAAGAGGCTAAATCGGTGTGTATTTCTAATTTTTAAATATATATAAATGTTTTTTTTTAGTTTGTTTTGAAACAGTATGTTAATATCATAAATATTGAGATAATTTTTCGATAATTAAAACAAATGTTATTAATTGTATGTAAATTTAAAAATTTAAATTAAATGAATAGTGATTTTAAGATTTTAAATTTTAAATTTAGTTTAAATTAAATCAATCAAGCGGCGGCACAGCACGGTGGTATATTGACTAACAACTTTAAAAGTTACAACTTATTATACAAAAGTAACTTAAATCTGCCATTCAATAATAAATATTTGTGTGTTTAAATGTTTATTTACAAATAGTTTTTTTGAAATTCACCAATCAATTATAGTATTTTCTTTTGTATTTTAAATATTTAGTAAAAATACATTAATGATTAGGTAAAAAAAAGAAAAAGAAAAGTGAAAATGAAATAATTGTGTTGTAGAGAATCAATCAAAATAGTGAAGAAAGTTTTTCATTAAAAGTTTTGTTTATCTATGAATAAGGTGACGACAACGCATGTTCAGAAAAGAAAATTCCAATGGAAAATCTTTAAGTAAAATTCGCATCGCAAACAACATCATGAAAAATGTTTTAAGTGCATTTAGAAAATATATATATGATTAATTACAAAAAAAAAAAATTAAAATTTTGTTTGTGTGTGCGTTTTTCTTTTTTTCAATTTAATATGAATTAATTGAATGAAAACAGAAAAAATAAATAATCAGAATAATAAAAACCAACCAAAATCAAATTTATTTAATAATTTATTGTTATTACCGGCTTTTCTTTCTTCGCCGGTTTATTTATTTATATATATAAACTTATTATGTGTTTTTTTACAGCTTTTTTTTTTCTTTTGCAATAATATTTTATTAAAAGATTTAAACAATTTTTTGTTTTAAATATTTTATAAAAAAAAAAATAGAGTAGATATCAACAAATATATAATTTTTTGTTTGTTTGTAAAATTGTTTAATTTTAATCGTTGTTTTGATGGCAAAAAAAAAAATAAATAAAGAGCAGTTTTTAATTATTTTTATTTTCGATTGATCTCGCACAGTCACTTTTCCTACTATTAAATTTTTGCATTATTTTTTTATTTTTTTTGAATGTATCAACCAACCAACCAATTAATAAATATATAAATAGAATTTTTAAATTAATTTTTGTGTTTAAAATAGACAGAAAACAAAAAAAAAAAAAAATTAAATGTTTATATTATTTATTTTTTTTTTTTTTTGTGTTTTATCAGCAGCAGCATTATTTAAATAAGAAACGAGTGAATTCATAAACAAAATAATTTTGTATTTATAAATACAAAAAAAAAGTAATGAATAAAATAAATATATTTTTATTTTTATATATTTATATGTATAAAGTAAAGTGCGCGATGATGATTTTATGCGATGATAGTGATAATGAATAAATGTGTGTTGTAGTTGTTTTATTTATTTTTTTTTTTCATTTTATTTTCATTTATAATTAAAAATAAAAAAAAATAAATAGTAATTCTTTCTTCTTCTCTCTAAAATCCATGAAGAAACCATTCAAATTTCTTTAATAAATAAATAAATAAAATCCATTTTCATTAGCGTTTCTATTTTTTAATTTTTTTTCGTTTTTTTTTTTTGTAATGCGATTTGTGATATACATTTTTTTTTATTTTTGCAAAGGTATTATGAAAAGTTTTGTGGAAAATGTTTTGGGTGGTGAGGAATTTTCATATAGTAATTTTCCTTTTACAGTAAATATATTTACCTATAGTTTTCTTATGGTTATCGTCAAAGGACATCCTTTCCAGAATAGGAAAAATACTATAGAGATATTTTTTTGCAGTCAAATAATTAGATTTCTTTGAATGGGAAAAGGGTGCGATTTTGGCAAAGGAAAATCCTTTAAATACATTTACAAAAATAAAAAATATTGTAGTATAATCACTTTGGACACTTAAAGTATATAGCTATATAATTTTCCTGGTTAAATAATTTTCAATTTATCAACTTGCTCTTAATATAAGTCGGATATATGATTCTTCATGTACAAATAACAGATGAATTATTCGATTATGATGATACAATGATCAAATGGCAGCTTTTTATTTCGGGATTGAATTTTTCCTATACGGATAAGTAACATAAAATTTTGAGTGACTTTATTAATAGACATAATCAAATTTGAAAGAAAAATACAGAAAAAATCGTGATAGGGATTTAAGGGATATAAATCGATCGATGAACTTTTACCATAAGCCAATATGATATTATTTTACCTTAACAATGTTTGATTATAAATAAAAAAAAAAACATCTGATTTTGTATAGTTTTGTTTTTACAAATTTTGTATTATTGTCCGCTAAGATTTTAGCTACGTGTTTTACACTGAAACATTGAATTCTGTCGGAAACTCAGTATTAAAAATCATTAAATTTTTATAAGAAGTTTGATTTTTTCTTTAAATATGCAATGAAATTTGAGGTTTGCCGCATAAGCAAACTCCATGAACATTTCTTTATCTGTTTTGAACCGATTTTTTTAAATTTATTCTTTCAATCGGTTCTGTATTCGTACAAATCCGTTAACTGTTTATAAAAATTACAATAACTTTGACTAACTTTATTCTAAAAAATTGATTTTTTTATTTAGTTATGTGAATCATGTGAATGTTATAAAAAAAAGAGCTGCTCCTTCTATTGATAATGTAATCAACAAGGGATTTTAAATTCAATGTACTATAAAAAAAAAACATGAAGATTAAAATGAGTTTTAAACAACATCACAAGTTGTTAATCAAAATTTGAAGGTTGAATATATTTTTAGCACAATAAGAAAATTGAATAAACTTACATTTTTCCAAATTCATAATCATTCTATATATTCATGCAATACCAATTATGAAAAGAGTCAAGATTCCACTGTTTTATAATCGAATAATTCAATATTCCAGATAAAGATAAGAAGATTAATATAGTAATTTTTAATAATCTTTTTTAATTTGTTATAAAACGATGATTTTACCCAAATTGTTGCATATTTTATTTAGATTTTCTTTGATATTTCATGCAATCGTAAAGAGCATAAAAATCTTTCTTTCTATCGGTAGTAAATGCGTTCAGATCCGTTAAATATGGTTAGGAAATGACAATGATGTTAATATGACAATGTTTTCGGTTTATTTAAAACTGAAAACTCTCGGGAAATTCATATTAATAAAAGTACTGCAAGGAAACTCATAGTATTTTTTTTTTTTTTTTTAAATTTAGTACAATTAATTGCTTGTCTTGGAAAATATATGACGATGATGATTACCAAATTATTATGAAATTTTCATACAGATTTTCTTTTTCAAACTCTTTCCAGCAACAATAGTATTTTATACTTCAACACCATAATTTGTTTCGACAGTTCGTTAGGTTGATATTCCTTAATTAAAAAATAACTTTTAATATAACCAACTAAAAAAATCTATGATTATATTTCTTTCCCCCTGGTCACAATCCACTTCAATAGAAATTCATCATTCCATATAAATATAATGTAACAAAGGACACGGACAATAATAATACGTATATATACCATATATATATAATATAAAAGCAAAAATATACTATAAAAGTAAAGGAAAAAAAAACACAAAAAGAAAAAATTCTAAATAATCCGATAAAATTAAAATTAAAATACAAAAAAAAAGGAAAGAAAATCCTTATGCCTTTGCTATATATATATATATTGATATATATTTATTTATTTATTATATAGATACTATTTGTTGTGTATAAATGAATGTATATTATATATTTGCATATACTAAATAATAAATAAATAAAATTATATATACACATAGATACACCTATAGCAACATATTTGTATACAATACGAATGGCTTTTTTTTTAAATATATAAATACAAGGTGCTCTGACAGGTATACTACCGCATAGGAGGAACTAATTTTTCTATATATATGATGCATTCAAAGTCGGAATTATTCCATAACTCATATATAAATATTTCGATTAGACTTTAATTCTTTTCGTTTTTCCCCTTAAAAGTTTTCAAACGTATTATGAATTTATGATAACTTTACAATATGGTCTACATAAATAAAGTTTATCGTTTTTTTTACAGAAAAACTAATGATTGTATTGAAATATATTTTTAAATGAATATGATTTAAATTGAAATATATTTGAATAAAATTCCTTCTGTGTGTGATAATTTAGAAATTGTAAGATTACATTTCATTTCCATTTCTCAAAAATAGATCAATTTTTTTCACGTAAATTTGCTCGAAACATTATATGCCTGGCACCTTTACCGTATCCTCCTTGTATAAACTTTTTTATGGATATCTCTATACAAATACAAGTGCCCGCAGTGTTTGATGATATGTTCGAGTATTATTTAAATTTATATTATTTGAAATTTAATACTATTTATGTAAATAATACCATTTGTATATGGTTTTTTTTTCGTCGTTTTTTTTCTGTTTTTTTTTTGACTGGTAACATTATTTATATACAATTTGTCTTGTCTTTTAAAATCCTTATATACTATATTATGTATATGTAGCTATACGTATAATTGAACAGTATGTATATTCAAATATTGGGCACAATAATAATAAAATTCAATGGTTTTAAGTCAGATTGATTTAAATATATGTTTATTCATTTACAAAAAAAAAAAAAAACATTTAATGATTCCTTACCCGGATTTTTATCATTCTTAAAAGTTTACATGGATCGTAGGGTAGAATATACAAACCCAAAGCAGTGGGATATAAAAAATGGATGCAATTCCGTCTATGTGATGAACCAGAGTTTCAAAAACATGAATATTTAATAGTTTAACGGATACGAAAAAATCAATGATTCAAATAATTCCCAGAAGGATATATATACGATAATTGAGGCGGTACGAAGAGATTGAATGGGATTTTGAATAGAATAGATTTTGAGATATGAAACTGATCGAAAATATTATGTGAATTGAGTGGAGTTGTTTCGTAGTTCAATCAGAGAAAACAATACAAACGGAGTTACAAACTCAATTGTTCGAGAATTGCATAGGAACAGAACAAGAAAAAAAAAGGATAAATAATATCTAAAATAGTTTCGAATGAACATGATGTTAAAGAAAATATTTCAAAATACCGAAATCTAAAAACAGGCATATTTTAAAATTTTTCAATTTATTTCTCTTTGTCATTATATGAATTTTACATATTAAATATATATATATATGTAAATATAAACTGTTGAAAAAAAGAAATGTATAAATATCGATTTATTAATTACATGCATTTCTTTTTTTTTTGTATTTATTTTTATTGGTGTTGCTGCGTTATTGCTGTTATATGTAGGAAAATTTATATCAAACAGAAATAATATAGAAATACTTAGGTGTTTTTTTTTTCCTTTATTTGAATAGATTCGATTTTTTTTTTGTTCAATTATTTCCCTTTTATATTATATACGCACATATTAATCTATATATATACAAATAAAACAATTTTACTGCCATATAATTTTTATAAACCCTCATTTTCCACAATTCCTTTTTATCGTATATCCATACAACACAATCCACAACCAAAATTATACCAAGTAGGAATAATAAACAACAACAAAAAAAAAGTTCACACACACACACACAAGTAAACACCGTGAAAATGGAAAAAAAGGTAAATTACCTTAAAATTTGTTTATTATTTTGTTTTCAACAATAATTGAATAGCAAAAAATATTTTTAGTAGTTTTACCACCACCCCCATATTCAATTGATTGTTTGTATAGTATTGTTAAGTGAAAATATTTATCATCGTAAACACTTGACCATTTAATTTATTTATTAAAAAAAAAAAAAAAAATTATTATTTGAAAAAGTTTAAAAATAAAATAATTTTATTTATTTAAAAGGTGGAATTTTTTGTTTTTTTTTTTTACTTTTCTCAAGTGAATTTATTTTATTTTATTTTAGTGGAAAATGAAATGTTTTTCATATTTAATGAAACATTTTTTCTTAACAAATTTGTGATATAGCAGAGTTTTGTTTTGTGTTGTTTATTATAGTCCTGGTGAATTGAAATCAACAACGAAATTTTTTAGTGTAAATAAAAAATATGTGAATTAGGAAAAATAATAGAAAAATTTAATATTTATAAAAAAAAGAAAAAATGTCCAGTAAATAACTTCAGAGTTGGAATTTTCTTCAATTTCAACAAAAAAAAATTTTAATTACAAAAATTTCTCTATATATATATAGAAAAGAAAAATATATCAAAAGCATCATAAAAACCTGAAGAATAATTAAAAAAAAAGGAAGAAGATAAACAAAAAAACAACCTGGAATTTATTATAATTTAGAAATTTTATAATGTTAAGGTAATGAAAATGAATACAATATATTAATATTTATGTATATCTAGAATTAACATTTTTTGTTGTTTGCCTCATTTTCATTTTTTTTTTTGATTAATTAATTAATCATATTTTTTTGTCACCGGCATTTACCTCAAACAAACACATATATTATAATATTTCATTTATATTCAAATATATATTAATTTAAATAATTATATATTCGCTTTATATGAATATATATATATATATATATTAGAGTGGCGGTCTGTATAAATATAAATATATCGTTGAATATGTGCGATTTTGATAACGATTTATATAATGGAAAATAGTTGAATGTACGCTATGTTATTTATATATACATGATGAAAATGAAAAAAACCATAGTTGACATATTTCAAAATGGTATAATAATATAACAGACGATTTCGTGCATGTTATTGTATTTTTTTTTTATTCTACTCCTCTATATATATAATTGAATATTTAATTACAATGACCATTGAGACAACACGACGTGGTATTAATAAGGGTATAAATATCGCATTAACGTATATGAATGGGGTATAAGGTGGTATATATACTATATAAGGTGTAACAAAACGATGTCAATACCTATATATATATATATATTTTCATGTATATATGTTAGACATGCATTTAAAACTCTATAATATAATTATAAATTCGCGTGATATTGACATTAAACGATTTTCATTTTAGATTATTTTAAACTACTATATATATATAATAAAAGCTCTTGACACTTTCGATAATACATGGATTTTATAAATTTATATACCTTCTTTTCTATATGTGTACATATATATATTTATGGATACATGAAAATTTTTTTTTAAATACAATTTATTAATTAACATTGAATTTTTTCCAGTATTTTTCTGATTTTGTATAAAAAATATAGCTATAAAGATGAATATTATTTGTTATATTATACGAATTAATTCAGTGCAAGAATTAATTTTAACGTAAAAAATAACCTCATCGGAAAATGCTAGTGATTTAGAAATATATATAGAAAATAATCATCAATTTTAGGAGTTATTTTTTCATTTAGATGGGAAACCTTACACCTGATTCACTCGCTTGCTCATTTGTATTATTTTTTCATAAACATTTTATCGTATATTGTTAAAAATATACAGCAATATTTGTTAAAGATTATTTTCTAAATCAGGCAAATCTCGGAAAACTCATGTGAAAGTCATGTAAAAGGTGATGGCAGAAATCTTATAATAATCTTTTTTTTTAAAAACGATTACAGAAATACAAAGAATTGAATGTGATATCGAACAGTTTGAATTCAATTTGATAGGATTATCTTAGTAGATTCTGGAGCGAATTTTTGAAACACTATAATTCATTCTAAATGATCTCCACAAAATATTGGATGTCATTTCCTTGAACGGACTTGGTTAGAATTGAGAATTTAGCAAGGAATTTCCACGATTTTTAATGTATTTTATATGGAAATCAACCAAAAAAATTAATTTCTGAATGCGATTTCTTGAAAATTCATTGACCAACCGTTTTGAAAACTTAATAGAATTATACTGCATTATATAAATGATCTTTGTAAAATATTGGATGATGTTTCCTTTAAAGGACTTGATCCAAAATTGAGAATTTCTACTGAATTTTTTTTTACGACTTTAAATGTAATTTATATTGAAACATTTTCGATTTCTTAACAATTGGTAAACCAATCATTTTGTAAATTATTACTAATCATTTATAAAGTCATGCAAAATGATCATTGCAAAATATTGTATGAAGTTCCCTTGAACAGGCTCGATCAGAATTGAGAATCGGAAAACTTATCGGTCATTTTGGAAAAACCAACTTATATCTAATAAACTTATATGCCAAAGAATTTAATGTCATGAAGAAACATAAAAAATTTGATGGAAACACAATTAATTGATGATTTTCTGTCAAATATCTATTATTTTCATCACGATTTCCTTTTTCTTTTATAATCCTCCCAATCAGAAACAAAATAGGCAGTAACAAAACTGATTTTATTTTATTCATGATTAATGTTTAATGCGAATATAATAAAATTACAATGCTCGAAAGGATTCTATTCATAGATTTTAGCTAATGTTTTTAAAACATTATAATGCAGTGTAAAGAACCTCCATAACAAAATTCGATTATAGAATTGAGAATTTTCCAAAGTATTTCATGAATTTTATTGTATTTTATATATAGAGAAAACTTTATCAAATGAATTTCTGAGTGCGATCTTTTAAGAATTCGTTAACCAATCATTTTGTAAATTTTTTACATGATTTATATTTTATTCTACATGATCACTGCAAAACATTACAGTGATTTTCCTTGAACAGACTTGGTCAGAATTGAGAATTTTCCTTTAGAAATTTTTCTAAGTATAATCATTTAGCCGAAAAAAAGGATAAAAAAAATCAAGCCAATAAGTTAGAAATTATTCGTGAATTAGAATCGGACATTTTTACAATTTACAAATGATAAAACTCTATAAATAGTTAGTATGGAAACAATTTTATTCTATTGTGTATTTTGTATTTTTTGTATTGGTTTTCGTAAATTCTGTCTATTTATTCAACAAAAAATATATTGTTTCATCAATAACAATAAAAATATATTGTGATCCAAATAATTAGATAATAAAAATAATATTATGTAATATATAATAATTAATATATTATGACATTGCCAATAAGCCAAAACAAACAAAAACCGCACAAAGAAATCATTGTAAAATTTTTTAATAATAAGACATTCATTAACAAAATTTATAATTCATCAACCGGACGCCATTGAACCGAAAAATTATTATAATTATATATTAACAATTGATAATATGATAGATTGTTGTTGAAATTTTGTGTTCTTATTGTTATATATACTATAGATATATTTGTATTTATAAAACCAAATAGACAAACATCTTATAAATTGTATATGGTATATATAATTCTTTCATTTATTTTTTATATACAAATACAACTATATAGATACAACTATATATTATTATCTATAAATATATTTTCAAAATAATACTCTGCGGCTGGGCTTAAAACTTTGGTCATTAACACCATATTTTTGCTGGGGTATACATATTTTTAATATTAAAATGTGCAAAACTGTCAGAATATAATTTAGGAAAAGGTTTTGTAAAACGTAATACAATAAATACGCAATATAAATATATAATATATGAGACATTATATTATACATTTTGTCTATAAATATATATATTTCTATATTCAGTTTAGGGAAAATCTACATAAAATATTATACATATTACATTCTTCTCATATATAGAAGATTAATTATTTAGTTAAATTCTTTGAAAATTTTCCTTAGAAAATATGTATATCATATTATATATTATGTACAATATGAATATAATTATTAAATATATTTATATGCGATGTGAATTTACTTACTCACTCATTCAGTCATTCATTTTATATATATATCTTAGAATATTATCATATTATATAATATGTTTAAGTATCTATATATAACATATATATATATATATCATATAATATATGTAATAAAAGATTAATTGTTTAACTTTTATTATATATATATATATAAATATGAGTATGCGAAGATGTCTATTCTAATATATCTTAAAAATGTTATGGAAATTTATTTAACTGATGTTATAACTTTATATATACAAAAATATTATTATTATTCGCTTTTATTTACCAAAAATCTTATTTTAATGTACCTATATACCGCATATACATACATACATGATAATAAAATGAATTTATTCCCAATCTCAACTCAACTGCGAATGTGTATATAATATAAGAATGTCACATTTTATATATATGTAATGAAAATTTGAATGACAATTAAATTTCTTATACATACATTTTATTTTTATTGTTTTTCTTGTGAATGCATAAAACAATTTTTTTATTATAAATATTTAAGCTTGAAATAGGTTTTTTTTTTAAAAAATATTATTTGGTCAATAAATAAAACATACCCATTTTGGAGAGTGTAAATCATCTGCATTCATCTTATTTGTAAATCAACATCATAGAGTATGTTTAAAAAGACTTTTACTACAAACCAACAAATCGTAGTTTAAAATATTTGGTTAAAAGCATTAAAAACTTTGATTTTTATTCACTGGAAAATGAAAACAATTGAAAGCAATGGATAATTAAAATAATTGGTAAATGAAGATAATTATCAAACAAAGTCATAATTGTTGCAGTTGTATAAAATATCACCAATTAATGTATTTTTGTAGGATCGTTTATAATTAAGGTGAGAATGATTAAAAATGTACAAATTGTGTTCTTCGGAATTGATTGAAAAAGACGGAAAGTAAATTTAAAAATCACTTGTGAAATTATGCTTAAAAGCTGTTTTTTGCATTGAATAGGTACGACGGGAGATGAACGATTGATACGGTTAGATTTTCAAAACGATTCAGTTCTTATTAAAAAGCGTCCAAAATTGTACTCAGATAATTGGGTCGGCTCGAAACACAAGGAATTCTTCAGTGTAGGAATCCAACATTTACATGAAAGCTATAATAACCATGAAGACGAAGATACCTTTCAATGAATCATAATTTAATTGCAACAATATTGTTATTTTTTGTTAACTATGGCTGAATTGATTTAGTGACCTCGGAAACCTCGGAATTCTATTTGTTTCAAGTGATTTTGGGTGCGACCAAACTTTAATAATTTTTATGAAATTTTAAAAATTACACCCAACTTTTGAGAGAAAAATATTGCAATCCAAGTTGCAAGTTAATTTTTTTAACATACCTGTTAGCAAAAAAAAAAAACGATGGATATTATCAATTGAATAAATTAAGAAAACCAACACATTTTATGGCAATTCATTAATTATTTTGCTTAAATAAAAATCTTTCATGTTCTTAAAATTGAAATAATTGTGTAGATTTATACATACATATATATATATAATATTATATCATTATATGGTTATTGATAGTTATTGACGGTCTATACCATATATAAAATATAGCGCCTAAAGATTAATAGGTCATCAATATTATATTAATTTTATATATATATTAACTATATATGGTGAAATATATTATATAGTATATATAAAACATTTATTAGTTTGTTCAAAAACAAGTAGCTCTAACTCTAAATATATATTTTGAAAAGATCTCGATCAGTTAAAAAATTTTTATGTATATAAGAATTCAACATAAAAATCTTTTTTAATTTTAACCCGTTGACCTTTTATGTGTATATTCATTTAGAATTATTATATAAAAAATAAAAAATAAAATATAAAATTAATTACTTTACATAATTATAAATTTTTTTTTCAAAAATTTAAATATATTGTAAATATAAATAAATGTAATATTTATTTATAGTTTTATATATAGTCGTTGTTGTTGTTGCGTGTCGAGTCATATAGTACAATATTAGCATATAAAATTAAAAAAATAAATATATTTAAATAAATTTACATATAATTTATTACTTATTATATTGTAAAAAGTGTTAAAAATGCAATTCTACGTGATATTTTATATATCTATTTTTATATTTATATTTTGATATATCGCTATTTATATTTATTTGCAAATATGCACTTTCATTTTTTACATCGATTCATATTATTATGATTGCAATATTTATGTATATACGACAACTTGTATAATAATGTAAGTATCATATAAAAAAAAATTATTAATTGTTATCTCTCTATATATGAACATAAATGCATTTATTATTATAATAATAATAAAATACTAACTAACCTATGCCAAATACGTTTAATAAATTTTTTATTATATTGTATATGGTATATGCGTATTCTATTTGGAATTGAATTATATTATAAATTTTTTTTTTATTTTTTATGTAATTTATTTTATTTATAGTTTATGTTGTTGATCTATGAATATATGAATAATATTATACAAAATACTTGTATAAGGTATATATGATTTGATTTTTTTTTTGTAAAATATAGAGGAAATTGGTGTAAAATACATATTAGTTATTTTTTTTTGTTCGTAACTACTGCAGAATCGGTTTAGCGTCCGTAAAACCTCCGAATTCTATTGCCGCCGTGAGCCCGTAACGAAATTACTTAATTAGGTGATGAACCTTAGATGCGCGTTGAATAAATTTAAGTGATTTTGGGTGGTAAATCTCTATTATAATATGTGTATTAAATTATGAAATTTTGAATATAAAGCAAACATATGAGAAAAAAAACTTACACTAAAACGAAGTAAGAAAAAATCACTCATATGTTTTCCAAACAATTGTCCAAGTTGCACTTTAGGTGGATTAGTTTTTAAATAAGATGAAATGTTTAATTTAAATGACTGATAATCAAAAGTAGGGGTATAAATACTAGTTCAGGGAGACTATTCCATAATCTTGCTGTTCTTGGGAAAAATGAATTTTCAAATCTGTTTGTTTGCAAAAAACTAATAGATACAGAAAATGAATGATCCTTTTGTGAATTTCTAGAATTATAAGAGAAGTTAATTGGTTCAGGAATTAGCTTTAAAATTTCATTAGAGCATTCATGGTAATAATACCAATAAAATGTGCACAATGAAGCTAACAATAATCGTCTGTGATCCAATGATTCAATGGAATTCGTTAATGTTTCATTTCTGATCAGCGAAATAGCGTGTTTTATAATCTATAGAGATTTATTAATTTGGGCTTCGAATCATCAATAAAAGGATTTACGGTTCTATGGATTCGGGCAGAGTCGAAATATTTGTTGAATCGTTAAAATAGAAACGGTTTTAACAAGCGTCTCTTCATTTAATTTGTTCGCGGAAAATATAGATATTATTTGGAAGCTATTACTAACGTTACATTACATTACTTTTCCGTTTGCGGGTTCAATGATCAAAAATGTTTTGTATATTATATCATATAAATAATCAATATACATTTTTCTTACAATATTACCCGATATTCCTTTATATAAAAATAAATCAATTTAATAATAATAATAATTATTCATATATATATAAATATATATTAAAAAATATATAAATATAACAAATCAATTCATGAATAATACATTTTAAAATAGATTATTATCGCTTTATATAAATAATAATAATATTAATGAATAATAATGAATAAATTACATAATTTAAAAGATATAATCTAATTGAATGGTGGTGTGTGTATGTTAAGAAAATGTAGCAAAAAAAAATTAACACATTTAGACGCCAGCAATTTATTTAATAAATGTCTGTTTTGTTTTTTATTTATTAAGTATTCCATCAAAATTACTATATAAAACCAAAAAAAAAAAAAAAATACACAAAGGTCGCACTTTATTGTATAAATATTTCAAAATATAGTACATAAAAAAATTAATGTAGTTTTTTTTTTTTAAATATTCATATTGAATTTAGATATCGATCGATATTGTAACAAAAAAATTGGTTGAGAATTACATGTTTGTGTTGCAAAAATAAAAACAGATTTTTTTTAGTATGTTACAATTCTTTGAAAGCCACCCAAATCGAAATGTACTAAATATTATAGTGTGATTTGATAAATAATTAAAGTTTAAAAAAATGTTCTAAAGATTTAAACGCATATTGTGTTTATGTACAGTATCATATATATAGAATAATAATAGAAAAATAACAATAAATAAAACATACCACCCCACACCATAACAGGTGATGAATTTTCACACAAATTCTTATATATGTAAAGATATATTTATAAACATTGTGATAATTAAATGAATGTTTTTTTTTGTTGTTATTTGAAAATTAAAAGCATTAAATTTTAATCATGATATTAGATCAGCAGATGCTAGCCGTTAAATAGTTTTTTTTTTCTGATTAACTTTCAATTGTTGTTTACTCTCAACAATTGTTTGTAATTTGTAAATAGAATTTTGAATGATTTTAATATACATATGAAAACGATTTCCAAACAAACCGCTGGGTAATTTCCTAAAAAAAGCCCCCGTTTGTGGAACAGAATCAAGGAACTTAACATGCTGACTTTGCCGGGAAAATAGAATTGTCTATACTTTCAAGAGTTTGAAGTAAAACTCTGGTATTTCTTTAATTTTAAACTGAACTTTTGTCAGTTTAATATCAGATTTTCCAAAATATGTACATGAAAATTTAACCCTTTTATTATATGAAAATTCATTAGAATTGATTGCCTTTGCATATGAATTGCAAAAAAAAAATCTTTATTGAAGAAAAAGTGCCGTGATTCAGACAATTTCAATGTTAGAAAAATTAATTTTCCGGAAAATTTACTACAGGAAATGCAAATCCACAGTGAAAATCTAATGAATAATTTATATAGAAAATGTTTTTTGAAGAAATTAACCATTAATCATGTACAGACAAAATTTAGAAAGTTATGGCATATCGTGAAAAAGTTGAAGAAATTCTTATGAATTGCAGATTCTATGTTAAGAATCTTCTTTAAAATTATTGCAATATAATTCAATTTATAATAATCGTGAATATAATCAAATCTCAAACGAGTCATATCCGTTTTATTTTAATTCACCGAATCGATCTTATATAGATTAAGAACATTGTTCAGTTTTGTAATATTTTGGTAAATATATAAACTAATTAACGACTTCTTTGGTGAACCAAAATTGAATCTTATTGGATAATTCATTCAATATTTGACTTAATTTGAATTATATTCACAATAATATTTTACATATTATATGATTTAAAGTACCTACTCTATAACGCATATCGTTTTCCATAAAATTTATAATAGATTAATAACCCGATGCAGATAGAAATACAAAATAATATTGATTATACACAAAATAAATTCAATTAATAACAAAGTATATTTACCATATATATAATAAATTCAATAATTTATACAATTAAAATACAAAAAAAAAACCTATTAATTTTCAAAATAATAATAAAAAAAACCACAAGATAATATGCAAGGCTTGCAAACCTTTTGTGAATTTTTCTTTAATTTTTGCACAACAATTTAAACAATTATAGAGAGAAAAATTGAAAAACTTTGATAGTTCAGAATGATAATTATATTTATTTTTAATATACTAGTTTAAGACGTAGAAGAAACATATTTTTTTGTCTGCTAGGGATCAATAAAAGGATTTAAAATAAAAAAAAAACCTTATAAAAATGTTATTATTCTCCATTCACAATAAAAATGAAAATCATATATTAATTAATTAAAATAGAAAAATCATAGGAAAAAATCTCGTAGCAGGTTTGCCAGTCTTGGTCACCTACAATATTTAAAATGTTTCCATAAATTATAAATTAGGAAAATACCAAAAATTGTTTTTATATTTATTTATTTATCCACATGCGTTTCAATATAAAATATTTAAATTCAAATTAATTAATATAAAAATGAATAAAAAATGAATGAATATGATTACGAGAAATATAAAAATACAAATCAATTCAAAATATATAAATAATTTTATGCATATAATATATATTCAAGTTAGTATATATATTTTTTAAATGGAAAACCATTATAATAAATATTTAATTAATTTTACTTTGAAGTCGTCTCATATCATATCGTATATTCGTATTGGTATATATAAATAATTAAGAATTGTATATGTTTTCGTTCATCTTAAAACGAAGAATATGGAGGAAATACAGCGCGATATATTTATTTACATATAAAAATATAAATATAAACAGTTATCAAATTAAATTTAATTAAAAAAAAAAATATATGTAAAATAATAAGATAATTATAAAATATATGCTGTCGTGTGTGAGTATATAAATATCATGATTTTTTTTTGTATATACCTTTGATATATGTAAGTTAAATCAAGTTAAATATTAAAAGTTTTAAGATTAGTTGCAAAAACATTTTAAATAATATAGAATAAAACAGACAAATAAATAACGATCCGCGCATAAAACTATACTTAGATAAGGTAATTTTAATCAATTTATATATCATTTGTGATTGCCTGAACTGAATCAGTTCGTTAAACAAAAAATTACTAAATTGTCGGCAGTTTTTTCACAATATTTATCGAGAATATAGTCTTTTATTTCTTACGTTTTTTAACAGGTATTTTAACGAAAAAATTCTCTTTAAATATTAAATTTAGAGAAAGCATAAATATTTTGTAAAATTTTGACATTACAAAAGTTCTGTATTTTGAATTTCTACAAAAACTTTTAAATTGAATAATTAAAAATTAAATAAAAAACTGCGATAATTACTATAAAATCAGACGTATAATAAAATGAATATAGTATATATGGTAGAAAAACACCTGTGTATCAATTGAACACGCAGTTGGACATATTTAATGCAGTTTTTTTTTACAAATTGCAGGCTCTGCAGATGATGTAATCATTTTCCAAATATATGTAAAATTCAAAAAACTAATTATAATGTTAATTATTATTTTTTGTTTATATCTGGGTGAGGTTCAAACAAAAGTACATTTTATATTATACAAATATTAAAATATAACATGCAGTTTGCATACATTAAAATATATCAACATATACTTAAATCTTTATTGCATATTGTTTTTTTTATTATTATAGATATATACACACTACGGAAACTTGATAATTCAATACAAAAGATTTTATAAATTTAGAAAATAAATAAATTGATCTATAAATGATTTTTGAAATTGGACTTTTACCAATTGGAATAATAATGTTTATAATGAAATTAACAGCATCTTTCTTTTAAATTCTTTCTTTTGGACGTTAATGCAATTTTTTTATCATATAAAAGATAGAATATCTTTCAATTTTAACCAATTTGATACATTGAAATTAGTTAATTGAATAAAAACTGACCACAATTTTAGTATTTTGGAATTGTTTTACTAACTATTTGGTTTTCATTTATGATTATGTTAAATCCCTTAAAATTAAAGATCAAATTAAAATTTATTAAATATCTAGGGTAAAATGTTGCTTTTACGCGCTGCCGGTAATTATATAGAGGTTTGATTGTTTGACCATAGTCACATATTAAAATAGAACTCTGCATGATATTTAAGATTCGAAAATATCCGAAAAAATCCCAAAACAATTCTTTTATTTACAGTAAAAGGATACGATCCCTCGACATCAAAATTTTGAAATATTTTAAGTTGGTATCAATTTTTCTCAATTACAAATCACCGAGACAGATCGTTTTTACTTTATTCTTTTTCAATCTTTATAGATTCTTAAAAACTGTTCATCAAGCCTTTATTTTTGTAAAATACCAAACAAAAATAACCAAATGTTTAATTAACAGAAAGAATGAAGAAACAAAACCCCAAAAAGAAGAAGAAGCACAAACAAAAGATAAACATAAGCAAAGATAAACTATTGCAAAAATTTATGATCTTAAAATTATCTATAAAATTCAACATAAAAAAATATAATTAAAAGAATATATTAAAGAAATTTTTTATTACTCTATAATAAAACAACATTATCATATACTATATATGTATATTCTATTTATGCACTCCACCATACAAACAAATTAATTTATTTTCTCTATTTATTCGTTTACCAATAAATATCTATTTATATAAAATATTAAATCATCAGTTTGAATGAAAAGTTTTCTGAATTATTGTTATTACGGTGGTTCATTGCTTCAAAAGTATTACAAAAGATATTTCAAGAATTCTGTTAAAATTGATCAAATTATCACTATATATCGAAACCGCATCTAATCAGAACAAATACATAGTTATATAGCATAAAGTTAACTTTTACGACCGCGAAATTAATAATAAAATCTGTAATTTGAAAGTGAATTCGGCTGTTTGAATGCGAAGTCGATCGAATCTAAACGTTTGAGATAATTGATTATTATATCTGCTCTATATTTACCGACGATACCAAGAAAATCAAAATTGATTTTTTATAAGCAATTCACAGAGACCAAGCACCGATTAAGCTGAAATTTTCATCAATTGATCAATATTGGTTTTATAACGTCCTTATTTTTTAGTTTTTAGAATTAAATCAACAATGTCATCGATTCTTTTATTAAGATACCAAGTATCTTATACTTGTCAAGTATCAATGCATAAATGAGCTAGACAATGCGAAAATTACAGTAAAATATTATTATTAATAAATTTCAAATGGCAAAAAAAGATCTTTTTTACATTGTGCAAAGAATTGTCGGCCTTTGGATTCTATAAATAATAGAAATCGTAGTGCGTGAACAATATTTTTCATATTCTCAGTAATTACCATCTCCAAATAGTATTTTTTTAACAGTTAACGTTAAAACTATACCTTAATATACTGATTCACATATTTTTTACACGAATTCAGCAATCTCTCAATCTAGCAATCTATCAATCTATCAATCTATCAATCTATCAATCTATCAATCTATCAATCTATCAATCTATCAATCTATCAATCTATCAATCTATCAATCTATCAATCCATTCATTCATCAATTCATCACTCCATAGATTTTTTCTCCATTACAATTTTATTTGCAACAAGTTACTATTCTAAAATTGATTACAATCATAAAGAATAGAATTGATAAAATTACGAACAGCAAATATTTCAAAATGAATCTAAAAAAAAATTGAATACTCAGATATTTGACCTATTTATCCTAACCCGATGTATCGTATGAAAAACACTTTAGAATCATACTCATAATACTTATATAGAGAACAAATCAATTAGAAAACAAATAAATCTCAAAAATATTGAACAAAAAAAAAACAATAAAGCACCGCGTTTTATAAAAAAAGCCATAACTTTTCAGTTCTATTATTGCAAATAATAATTATAAAGTTAAATCAAATGAAAAAAAATTGTATATTACTTTTTCTTTTTTTTTTCTGATCAATTTAGAAACAAAAATATAATCTATTAATATGAAAAAAAAAATAGTTGTTTTGCTCCATTGCTTACACCCATCCATAAGTATCTTTGCATATAAAACTAAGAAAAAAAAATGAAATGCGTGCGTATGTTCTTATTATAATTATTACATTTTTATTTTGGTATATTTACAAAACAATTTATGGAGATTTCAATTCTCATATGGTAAATATTTTTATTCAGTCAATTATAAAACACAAAAAACAAAAAAAATTATTATGCATATGATAATATTTTATTGAGTATTTATTGAAATGAATTGAAGCGTCCATATGCCCATGCAGAGTTTTTTTTTTCTTTTTTTTTAAATAAATATAATGGCATTATTCTGAATAAGAATTATTCTATATGAGTTGCGTCGATATGATGTCAGAATTTCATTACTTATTTTGTATATTCTATAAATATAAATTTAATTTTATTCGAATCTAAATGCATAAAATAATTAATGTTTTTTTTTTTGTTTATTTTCGGGGTTTTTTTTAATTTTATTTTGAGAAATTCAATTTATCCCGCCGCCGATTAAATGAAAATTAAAATTTTTTTTTTTATTATTCATTAATTTCTTTTATATGTTTATTTTTTGGGTTAATAATTATTGTATGTGGTGTGGGCCGGCGTGAAGAAATTACGCGTTGGTTGCAAGGAGGCATCTATTCTATCTATATATGTAATATAGGTGAACAGACCAAATAAATGCAAAAATAAACCATTATTATTTATTAAGCAGAATCCTGGTTAGAAATTATTATTTATTATTTATTACATTTTAGCAAACAACTTTCCAAAACAGTTTCGATATTATAATAAAATATTGTGTATTCGGTACTCTGTTAAAGAAAAGCTGACTATTGACGGAAAATCATAATCCATAAAAAAGTAAAAGGAAAATAAAAAGATTACCTAGAAAAGTAACATTTTTATTATTTTTTTTCCGATATACCTTAAAATCATATTCCTATATCTTGAGATCTGAAGTGAATCCGCTGTTTGAAGTATGTTTGAATTGTTATTATAGATTATAATAATCAAAAGTAGACAGCTTTGGTTTGTAAAACGTAATCTTTTTCCTTTGAGTAAATCATTTGAACGAAATATTCATGCTTAGAAGTATATTCTGTAAAACATCGCTCACACATCTCATAATATATCTTATAGACGCGACACATTTATTTTAATGAAAGCTATGATTATATTTGAATGTTTGCAGCTAATATCCTACAGCGATATAATCACCCTTACATTCATCAATATTGTCTTTCGCTATCTGCTATATATGATAATTTTAATTGCAGATTATTAATTTTTAAATTTATTAAGTTGGATGTTTTCGTACCATATTGGCGGCAATATTTAACTTGTATAAAATCCATTTACGCTTTTATTTATCATATAAATTTAAATTAATTTTATTTAAATATAAAGATACTTTAAATCATATCAAATTAATTAAATCGTATATATATTGGCCATTATATTATATATAGACTATACAATAAATTGATATGAGGACGATGAATATAATATTTTAATTTACATAAAGATTTATGAAGATAATATATTTAATTTTTTTTGTATTGTTTTTATTCAAATCTAATTAATTTATGATCTAAAAATTAATTTATTTCTAAAATGTTATCTTTTATAAATAATATACAATACAATTGCGACTATGGTGTTTAAAAATTTAAAATATATCAATTATGTTTTTGTTTATGTTATTATATAGATTTATATATACGCATAGATTTGTAATTTTTATTATCAAATGGGCAAAAGAAAAAAACAAGTGATTTGTAAAATATTTCGTTTATTTTAAGAAAAAAATCTTAATACATTCATAAAAATTTTCTTTTTTTAATACAATAAATAGTATATTTAAAAAAAAAAAAAAAGAACAAAATTTTCACACTTGAAATCAAATTTGTTTATGTATATTTATATATATATTTTAATGTCATGTGTATTCATTTAATTTAAATCAACACTTGAACCTCGAACTTGTATATAGTTATATTTGTATATTGAAAGTTGTTAAAATATAACAAACAGATAGTTGTTAATATAACAAATCTTGGTTTATATTTATTTAATTCATATTTATATGTTTAAAATAAACCAAAAATGTTGTTTAAATTAAAAAAAAAATGTATCTTTTTGTGTTTTTATAGTTTATGTGTGTGTGAATATTTCACAAATAAAATATAAATAATCATCTTATCTTAAACATGTATATATAGAGAGATTTAGATATAATTTTAAACAAAATTTTTTATTATAATCATTCAGAAATTTATTATTTATTCTTATGTGAAAATTTGTTGATGATCCATTTAAGATTATTTATACTATATATATCTATATAGATATAACATTTATGATATTATTTGTTTTTCTTTTGTTTATAATATTATATATTGTGGTGATATAAACATCATCAGATAAAGTCAGTTTTTATGTAATCCTATGTATAAATGGATTAAAAAATTTACTTTATTATATCGGCATATTAAAAAGTTTTATTATATTTGCTTTTGTTTTAATTTAGTAAAAAATAGTGAATTTTATCATCAAAAAAAAAAATAGTATTAAATAATTTTATATCTTTTTATCATACAGATAAAATATATATGTATAGAGAAACTATTTATATATAGTTGAGATTTATATACGATTAATTTTGATTTGGTTTCATATATTCATTCAATGTATTTATCATATATACAATATATAAAAGAAAAATTTTATCGTCGTATTTATGCGATGATATTGCTGATTTTTTTTATTGTTAATTTAATGATAGACATCACATAAATGTTCCTACTGAAAAGCTATATATTACTTAAATGAACTTGAAGAATTTTCTAAATATTATAAATAAACACAAAAAAGAAAAAAATCATAGTCTCGCAAGCAGATCTTAAATATTTTCGCGATCTTAAATATTTTTGTGTTTCGTTTAGTTAATACACCACGGTAAATATTCAAATTAATTTTAACATTATGACAATAAGGTGCGATATTACACGATAATTTTTCATAATATTTTTAGGGAAGTTTTGAATAATTTTCTAAAAACGAACTCTATGTACAATTTTCGTAAAAAAAAACTCAGTATAACTTCCTAAAGAAAATTCTGTATAATTTTCTGAATAATTCTGAATAATTTTCTTTAGGAAATTTTGTATAATTTTCTTTAGGAAATTCTGTATAATTTACTGTAAGAAAATTTATTCAAATTTTTTGAGGGAATTTCATACCAATTTGTTTTAGGAAATACTGTAAAATTTGCTTAGGAAAATATTAAATAGTTTTCTAAAGGAAATTTTATATAGTTTTGTAAAGGACATTTTGTATAATGTTCCTTAGAAATTACTGTATAATTTTTGTTTAAGAAATTCGATTTCATTTTCTTAGGGAAATTCCGTATAATTTTCTTAGGGAAATTCATTCTAACTAATTTTCTGTTTTCTGTATCCTCATGGGGGGGTCTATCCTCAACAACAAAAAAAAACAATAAATACATCGTTAAAATATCACATTTTCCCATTTTTTTTCATCTTTTGACGCAGAACTAAATTTGAGGGCGCCGCCGGTTTTTTTGTGCCAATATAAAATCTTCTTTATGCTATCAATCAGAAAACTATATCATATTATTATTATTATTATTATTATATACGTATGTGTATTGTATTTACATGTAAAATAATTTAAATTCGACTATAAAATAAGATAAATTATATGTTGAACGAAAAAAAAAAACTTATATAATAAAACGATTTTATTCCTGATGTTTGTCATAAAAAACAGATGTTTTTAATGTTTTGGTATATATATTTATTTGTAGTATAGTATATGTACACTCGTTTGTTATTTATTGTGTTATGTGCGATAACGCACATAATTTATTTATTATTATTATTATTATTATTATTTTAATGTGAAATTAAATGTTACAAAATTTTTAGTTTTTGAAAAAATATCATTTTAGCCCGCCATATATATTACAGAAAATAAATTAATTATATATATTAATTTTTTTGCTTTTGAATTTATTAAAAAAAATAAAAAAAATATAGCATTTAAAGTGCATGAAAAAGAAATGAATTAATGATATTATAGAAAGAGAAAAATTGTACGAAAGAAAACTATAACGCGGGGATAATAAAAATTAATTGTTTTCAATATTGATGATATTTTTTTTTTTAATATTACAAATATTATATTTTTATCGTTAGTATCTATTATGAATTGCTACACATTCAAATTAATTGATATATGAAATGTTAAATTGAATTTCAGATAATTATGGTTTAAGCGATTTTTAAATTTCAACTAAAGATTTCCATTTCCCTAGAGATAAGCTAGAGATCATTTTTAATCAATTTAAGAAAGTATTTTCCTTCCTCAACTATTTTTTACTTAAGTGGAAATTTGAAATGTTTCTGAATTCTATGGTAATTTAAAGAACGTTTCAATAAACCATTAATATTGTTATCCGAAATTGAACAATAAATTACAATATTTACTGGTGAGATTGAGTTAGCTATAACGTCTTCGATTTTATTCGGTTGAAGTTGACATATGGAAATCATCAGAAAGTTATACATAATTTCAAACTACAATCTGTACAGAATTTCCTTTAGAATATTATATAAAATTTGAATTAGAACCAACGAATACAATTATACAGAATTTCAACAGAACGTAATACAGAGTTTCAGCAAAAAAATAGTACATTATATCTTCCATAAAATAGTGTTGAAATGAGTACAGAATTTCCTACAGTACATTTTAGTGAGAATTGCCAATAGATAATTTTAAAGAGTTTCAATGGAATGTTATAATAAAATGTTCCCAAATCCCATTATAAAGGGTTACGAAACGAAAATTATAAAAATTTTCCTATTGAATATTATAAAGAATTCTCTTTAGAAATTTATATATACAGAATTTAACAAACATTTCCTCAGAATGGTGTATAGAATTTTTAAAAAATTAGAAAAAGATTTTCAATAAAAAGAAAAAGACATATTAAAGTGTGAATAAACTGATCTGATCTGACTGATCTGATCAGTAGAATAATTAAGAAATTTGAAAGGAAATTTCCTCGGGAAATCTGTACCGATATTCATACAGATAGATAATAATGACATTAAAAATCAGAGAGTTTTAAGCGAGTTAATTATTTATTAAATGTGTTTATAAATTTATTAATTTAGAATTTTGGATACAATTTATTAGCGTTAGAATTTTTATATTTATTAGATGCCAAATCATTCATTCATTCATTTTATATTAATTATAAGGATATATTTAAATAAATCGTGGCTTCTCTTACAATATGTGAAAAAAAATTATTTAATTCAATCCAAAAACAGTTGAAAACAATTATTTATAAAATATTACACCGATAAATGTTTTCAATCACATTTATTTAATATTTCGGTTTTTTGTCTGACATATAAAACTATATATATATATATATATATACAAGTTAGTAATTTTATAATTACTTCCATTTCCCAAAAAAAAAAAACACATAATCAAAATAAATGCTAAATCATATATGGTAGATATAAAGTTCAATAACTTGTCATTCATATAATTATATATGCGTAACTCATATAACATATGCGAAATAAAATAATAAAACATAAATTAATTAAATCATTTATACATTCAAATTAGTCTTCTTCATGATTTTATTGCGATTCATATATCCTCATATCACTCAATAATATCCTCATATTACTCATATCACTCAATAATAAAATTTTTCACAACCACAAAAAATACAAACATTAATTATACAAATGTATAATAAACAATATTATTTTTGTAAAATATATATTATATAAATAAGTATACAAAATATAAAATGATCAGAATTGAATATATGATTCATTTCAATACGGTCGAAAAACGAAATTATCTATACTAATTTCATTCATAAAATATTTATTATTTTTCATTTATTGATCAATATCAATTCTGTCTGTGGTCTATCATGCGTACACACAATTTTGATCATATTTATTATACTAACGCATATTAAGTACGATACAACAAACGAATCATCATCGTTCAACAACGACACAGCAATACTTTTCCCATTTAATATATAAATTTCGATATAAATCGATAAAATATACAAAAATTTAATGTTTAATTTTTTGCTATCTCTTAAACTTTGATTAATTATAAAATTAGATTTAAAAATAGCAGTTCCGCCCCGTCAGCCTCACATTTAGAAGCGAATAAATAGACATAAATAAAATATTTTCATAAGTATTTATAAATAGAAATAAATAATCGAAACATTTAACCTATGTGAAATATATATTTTGCATTAAATTTTAAATCCAAGAAAACGACAAAAATAAACATAAATTTTATATGAAAAAAAAAAACCAAACCTCTTATTTACATATATATACATTTTATTGAAGATATGCGTGGAGTGGAGGTATGATGTGATATTATAGAATTATATATACAAATAAAAATATTCATTTCCGTTTTTATATAGAATTGGTATATAATAAACTATAAAAAAAACTATCTTAATTTATTGTATATATATAGTTTTATTAATTTTTCCTTATAATTCTATTTTTATTTATTTTTGTAATATTTGAATTTATGATTTTTCTATATCAATTCAATTATATTTGGTTTTGGTTTTGATACAGACGGAAAATAAATAGTAATACAGAGAAATAATATGTACATTATTCTTAAAAATAGACCATAAATATATTATATAAGTGAAGTAAAATATACTCGATAAGATGATTATTTCCTTTTTAATTTCAAGATCATTTTCAATTCAAATCGAAATCGGGTTATCAACCTCATAAATAAATTAATAAAGCATTCAATCGTAATTCTCGATATAAAGATTTGAATATTAGTATACAGGAGTGAAAATATATCATAAGTTCGTATATGAGTAAATTTTTCCGATTTCGAAAGAATTCTGTTTGTAAAAATCTTATTTTTTTTGTGCAATTAGTTCTTTTTATAATTAGAAGTGCGACGGGTCAAATTACGGTTTTTTTCTTCTATAATTCGAATTTCACTGGCAATAATAAAACTAAAAAGTTCAATTCCGTCAGAATTTGCAATTAAAAAAGTGAATAAAAACTATTTATTTAATTGATAAGTCAAAAAACTACAAATCTATTCAGTTCTCTTTTTAGGTAATAATTCAAAACCGATCCCAACCGACCACAAGTAAATTTTAGAATTCGATTAACATATACTCATATAAAGGAAACATGGACTTCTATATGGTCCTCAGTGAAAAGAAAACACGATTCCTAAATAATATTCAGATTAGACGACATCGGAATTCAGTAAAATATAATTGGAATCACCAGTGACAAATCCCGAACGACCTTGCTTATTAAAATTAATATAAAGTGCGTGTATCCTTACATTACTAAAATCATTGATTTATTGATATTAAATGTCTATGATATTGTATTGAAAAATATTTCGAACTGAGTAGTGAAAAGTGATTGAATTGGAAGACATTATGAGAATTTTTATTTCCATATTCATTTGAAAAAATATGATTTTTTGAAAACGGTGCAAAACAGTTGAATTATCAGTGGCTAATTAATTTTCATATAACATTTTTTTAATACAATTTAAAACAAATTACATTACGAATTCATTTGGTTGGCTCATTTGCCATTGCGAATTCACTTCGATAATACTATAATGACTAAATTGTGAATTAAATCACAGCTAACTTATTATTTATTCGATCTAATTCGATGAATAATTGAAAAAATCTACAAAAGGTTGTATTTTTTGTAATACTAGAGTTCGAAATCAAAAATAAAGAATCACAAATTCTGATAAATCAAAACACACGCATTTAAAATCGTGCAATTCTCTAAGCAGAATCATCCCTATTTGTATGAATAATGACAAGGGCGATAAGGATATAAGAATATTCTTGAAGAAATTCTTAGACTATAAGATTTTATATTCATAACATTGTTTTCGATTTTTATGCAAATATTATAATAAATTAGATTAGCTAATTGAACTTAACCATTTTGAAATAGATATTGTAACCGATCTATATATGTTATCTATAGATCGTTAATCTATAGATGTTATGCAGAATATGGTTTAGTTAGACAATTCAAAGAAGGTATTTTTGATATTGAATAGTTCGTTACAATAGAAAGTGAAAAGTGAATTTATCATCAGAAAGGTAAAAATCTTAAGCAAAAGTTTTTTGAGGTTTGGTGAAGTTGGTTCATCATATATTTAGATTTCGATTCAAAGAGAAATATTCAAAACAGTTATGTTCTATTTTGGATGGCATCAAATTGATTTTGAATGATGAAACATTCGTAAACTATATTATACTAATGATGATTTCTAACGATAACAAATAATTCATTTGAAATGAGGAGTGATACAAAAAACGACCAAGTGATTAGAAAACAAAAAATTAATATTTCAAAACGTAAATGTCAAAGCTCATAGTGCAAAATTACACTTAAAATTTACAAAATTCCAATTAAAAAAAATATTATAATTGGGCAGTTCTATCCCAAAAGCTATATAAAGTACAAAGTCATAATTCCTTTTCAGACAAAATACCATTTAACGATTTATGCCATTAACAATTCAAGTTTTTACGATTTAGGTCTTGAAAAAATATCACAAATTGCAACATCATATAAATGGATCATCTCAAGAGACTATAGGAATTTTTCAGACAAGAAATTTAACAATTATCTGAAAGCGGCGGGCGAAGTGGAAGCTTTCAATGAATCCTACTTTGATTCGATTATAAATCTTATGTGTATAGTTAACAAATAAACGTGTTTTATTGTTCAACATTTAATTTGTACCATAAAACAATATAATTATACATAAAACACTCTATATATATTTAAATATTTTGAATGATATACAAATGTTTTCCAAATCTCATGAAGTTTATGTTAATAATCTGCACACAAAAAAAAATATTACCATTTAAGTGATTTAAATGGCAAATATTATCACAGATTTACTCAAAATAATAATAATAAGACTCAATACTTATATTAATATTTAAAGTTTACTTTTCTTATATATATATATATAAAAACGACTATACATAATAAACTCTATGTGATGCCACATAAAAATTAAATGAACCGCGAATGAATAAATAAATAAAAATATTTCTATATATGTACATATATAAAATATATTTAAATATAGCGACGATAAGAAATTAATCCAATATGTTTTTTTTTTGCAATGATGGTATAATAAAATTAAAATAAAAATTGTATATATAAAAACTCAATTAAAATCTCAACGAAATAAAAACCATATATAAATAAAATAATAATCAACTTAAATATGTATTGATATAGATTATATATAGGATTAAAATTTATAGCAAAATTATAAAAAAAAAAAAAAACACAATAAAAACTCTTCAATCACGAATAAATGATTATAAATTTTTTATTCGTATTATAATTATTATGTGTGTGCGTGATTATAAATTATATATTTGTTAAAATATTTATTATATTATAATTTATTTTGGGAAAATATCTTTTCTTGTTTTTTTGGTAAATATCAATAATTTATTATGTATTTAAATAGAATAAAAACTAGAATCTTTTTTTTATTGATCTTTGATCATGTTTGTTTTTTTTTTTATGAAAATGTTTTATTACCTGTTGTTGTTCTATATTGATCATCGAGATCTATATTTATTGTTATATAAAGAAATATGAAAAACGTACCTTTATTTTTTATTTAATTAAAATATACAATATAAAAAAAATAAATTAGGCGAATATATAAATCACAATCGAATATCTGGAATAAGAGCTATTATTTGAACTAAAGTTTGTTCATTCTACCAAAAAAAAACCAAATATATATCGCAACTATACAATTTCTATATATTATAATTTAAGTTTTCTCTTAAATTCTGTGAATCTATAAAAAAAATTATGAATTTATAGTCGATAAGCTGAGCGTTCTTTTCTTTAAAACTATGGTTTCTTTAAAACCATAGCAATTTCTATACTTCAATTAATTGTTTTCGGAATATTTTTATAGTTATTTAGAAAATTATCACTTTTTGTTACTTGTTAATTTATAATTAAGTAAGTGATTTCGTTATGGGCTCACTATGGGTAATGGAATACCGATGTTTAACAGACTAAACCGATAAGAAACTAATCGTGTCGTAGAAAAAACCTAAAAATGGTCTTTATAATTGAATTGTTTCAAAAATATTCTATAAAGGTTTGATTTATTATTTGTAAGGGGAGGTAAGGAATAAATTTGTAAATATTTGAATTTTTATATAGAAAAGGTTAAAAAAGTTTAATGTAAAATAATGAAAATATTGATTGACATACAATAAGTGTTTAATTTGATGTTGAAGTCGTTGATTTTTTTTTATTTAGAAAATTTTAGTTGAATGTGACATAGAAATGGTTAAATTTGCTGACGGAAAAGTTTGATTTTGATTTATAGATAGGTTTTGTATTTGATCTAAGATCTAAGATTAAGAGCAAGGTTCAATTTGATATAAAAACGTTTGAATTTGTCATATAGAAACGATTAAATGTGACATATAGAAAATATAGAAATAGCTATTGGAAAATATTAAATGTGGTGAATGAAAAATATTTAATCAAATTTAATCTCACATCTATGGTTGATCCGATAGTCGATATATAACTATAGAATAAAAAAGACAGTTTATACAAATACCAAATAAGAAGAAGATGAAATCCGCAAATATCCAATTTATATATAAACCATGTTATTTTATTCGGAAACGGTTTAAAAATATAAAAATAGTTATTTAACAAATTCGCTTGCACGTTCAAATTCTCGTTATCTGCATAGGGATTTACATGTGGAAAATCAACGAATGTGTCTTATTTATTAAATTAAATATTAGTTTTAGAAAATTATAGAAAATTTTCTTCATTCTAATTTTCTTTTGCGAAACCCAACCCAATTATTATTTATACTTTTTTACTTTTATGGTATATACAAAGAAATTTTGCTATGAAAATTTAGACATTTGGAATGGTTGGAAAATATTATTAATTGAAAATTTTAAAATATTTACATTGTTTTTCTAATCAACAAGAAAATTCTTCTTAACTAAAAGAAATATTTCAGTATATTTCGATTAACAATTTAAGAAATTTCATAATAATTAAACGGATTAACTTTTATTCGGAAAATAATTCAATTTCCAACGCATATATAAATAAAATTTACTGTTGTATATTCGATTTCGCATTTAAAATCATATAAGATAAATGCAAAACCAAAACATGAATTGCAAAACGAAATTATCCATTTTTTTTAAATATACCAAAAAAAAAAATTGGTTGCAGTTTTGAAGCTTAACTTAAAAATTCAAATCAAATTATTGTGGTATATATAATTTAAAAATTTTTTCTTATAAATAATCATCGTAATCGTTTTCAGTCAGACAAAAAATATAAATAATTTCAAAAACAAATTAAATAAAATTATTATCATCCAATTCATTCATATCTTGATTAACACAAAAATATATAGCTTTTTGGTGTTCTTCTTCTCTTACAAATTTCCTTGAATTCATAAAACTTATAAAAAATTCAACACATGAAAAAAGTAAACAAATAAATACAATAAAACGACGTCCACTGAAAATTTTTCAAACACTTTAAATGCTTTTTTTTTTATTCTTGTCGTTGTTTTTGTATTGCTGTTATGGTACAACAAATTTATTTGTATAACATTTATTGTATTACATATAGTATCGTATCGTATCGTATGTATATATCTTTAAAGTGGATACTTGTTTTGTTTCGTTGTTTTGTTAAGATATACAAATGTGTATATATATACCATACACACGAAAACAAAAACTAAAAACATATAATAAATATTTACTATACAAATTTTATTGATAAAATGTCTTTTAATCGCGTTTATATATACTTTATATATATATATATATATATATATATATATATATATATATATATATATATATATATAGAAAAGATGATGCAGCTCCATCGTCGTCAATGGTATATACATATATAATGTTCTTTTATTTTGTAGTTATTATTCTTTTTGTTCATGAGTGGGTTATTCAATATGGGATCACTCGAAATAATGCAGTTTTTTTTTTATGTATGTTCTTTGCTTTGTTAGATATAAAATACTCCAATTTTGGTTTTTCATTTAATTTTTATCTTTTCGTTTATTCTATAATTATATTTATAAAGTTCAACGAAACATAATATAAACTTTTTATGAATATATTAAAAATTAGTGTAGGAATTTCATATGCAATTTGTTAATTACAATTACAATTAAAACAATTCACATGAAACGGCAATGAACAAAATTACAAAAGTTTTTATTCTTATATGTGCGGGTTTATATATTCTTGCAGTCCGCTTACATTTAATTGAATTAACGAGCACACACAACAAAAATGTTTTGATAATTATATGAATTTTTATATTTTTACTGCAGGTACAGATTAACGTGAATCAAATTTATTTTACACGAATGAAAAGAATACGAATCAGAAAAATAAAAAACAAGACAATGTTAATTTTTTTTTAATCTTATTACTTATATAATATCTTTATTTTATTTTTTTTTTTGTACTTATACAAATTAAACGTTTGTTTATTTTATTATTTTGAGTTACATAAGAATTATACATATTTTTTTCTTCTTTATTTAATGCAATATAAATAATATGATATAGTGCGTTGATTCAACAACATACATATATGGTTATTTTGTCTATGTGTAATACCAATACAAGTACGTATAGGTTTTAAACTAATTAATTTTTTGTTCTTATTATAATAATTACACGAATAAGAATAAAGAAATTAATTTTTTATGTAACAAAACAAACTGTATAAGTTCAAAGCATTTGTAGATTGCAAATCCATATTTAAAACGTTTAATTTTATAAAAAAAAAACAAACCTAATTTTGTAACGATTTTGAGACATAAATACCGTTTCCTAACAATTTTTAAACAAATAATTTCAAAGTGAGTGAAAGTTTCGATATATAATCACTATGCAAAAGTAATCTTTATACAATTATCATTATGGTTTTCACATTCTGACACCTAAAGATGATATGAAAGTAAATTTCAAAAATAATGATAAAATACATTTTCAGGATATGTGTTTAGTATTACAATTTCAATGTATAAAAGTAAAAAAATTTTATCATGTGTTTGTCATATAAATAGTAGTGAAATAATTTCCAAAGTAAAATTGTTAATTATATAAAAACGCATGCAAAATTATTCTATTATATAAACATGCAATATAAAAATAATAAATAAAAAAAAAACATAAAACAATATTTAACTAACTCACAAAAAGGGAATTTAAAGTCTATAGACACAATTTAAAGACACCCTTACCCTCCGTTGTCCATTACCTGCAAAAAAATATTTATAGAAACTTAAAAATTACCCTAAACAAGCCCAATCACAAAACAACGCTGTCAGGGGACCTATCAGACGTTTGGATAGGAGTGAATACTTGGCGCGTAGTCAGTCCGTTTGACGGGACCAGAGGGCTTGACCCAAGCATCCGAGGATAGGATTTTGTGTGTGTTATTTGGTATAGGATAAAAGTACTAATCATTTAGTTAATTCCATTAAAAGGAAAAACCAAATGAAAATTATACTTTTTTTTTAGGTTTATATTTTGAGGAAAAATAGGACAAATGGCATTTTTATAAAACATTTATATAATTCAATAAAATTTCTTCTATATATTCTACAAATGTGTTAGTATACTATAAACTATATGGTCGAGTTCACCGTAGATATTTCATGCAAAACATTGACAAATTAATGGGTTTTTTTTTTCAATAAAAATATTTACAGTATTTTTTTAGTTATTGATTGAAATGTAATTTTTATTTAATTGATTGTTATTCTGATACCCACCACCACAATCTAATATTTTTTTCCCATAAGGGGACAAAATTTCAAATAATTATAAAACCCATTTCAAATAATTTTTGACAATATCAAAATAATCACAATTTTTTAATTATTTCTACAATCAAATATCTATCTATACGATCTACCATGAACTCTAAAAATATATATATACATTTGTATTTCTTAAAAGAGATATTAAATATATTAAATTAAATTTTGTCAAAATTTTTACGATTTCACTATAATACAAAAAATTTAATCAATCTCTTCTTTAATAAATACATTGTAATTTATAATCTAATGAAACTTCTATTGTGCTTCTATTGTATTTTTTTGGAACCCCGACGGATGCGAACTTTAAAAGAATGTTTAATGAAAATTAGTTGAATTTCTATTAGAAATAAGAAATCCTATGAGCGGTATTTAAAAATAAATGAATTAAGCAAAGATGCGGGAATAGCGGGAAAATCGGATCCGGAATATAATTCTAAATAATTGGTATACAATTTATTACATACATTTATTTCTGATTCATAGTACATATATAAGTTTCAAAAGAATACGCGATTCAAAATTAATGTCCAATCAACCCCACAATAATTAATTACATTTATTAAAATTCATTGCAACAAAAAAAATACACATTGACAAATTTAATTTAATACATTTAATATGACCTTTAATCAAATACAATAATAAAATGTTTTACTCACATTGGTTGGAATTTATTTATAAATAAAATTCGTAAAGTTGGCAGATAAAAAATCACACTAACCTGAAAATTGGAAAAAGAAAAATAAAAGAAATTAATATTAAATAAATGTAAATAATAAAAAATATAATACATAAAAATAATTTAATTCGAATTGCGGATAACCCACAAACGAATCAATCAAATGTTTCAGTTTTTCAAATGAAAGATGTAATGTGGATTTATGGAAGAAAAGACATAATTATTAAAATATTGATTATTTATTCCGATATAATTTTCTTTATTAATATAACAAAAATAATACATAATAATTTGTAAAATATATGACGAATTTTTATCAAAATAAATATTTTGATTGAGTCACAAAAACTATTTAATGATTATTTCATATGTAAATAGAAAGATCAATTCAAAATGATTATCTTTTAATTCATATAAACATACATACCTTAAAGGACAATTGAATATGGATTTGATCCACACGAGATTCTCAAAAACGTGGTACTCCAAAAATAATGAATAGAAAACTCCATAACACTGATGCTTTATCTTTCCTTTTGAATTCAGAAATATTTTTCAAGCACAACAACAAAAAAAAGGCCATAAAACAAACTTAAACCCAAAATAAGATCACGCACAAATTTAAAAAATATTTATCCAAATAAAAAATAAATTAAAAATTAAAAAAGTAAAACTAAAAAAAAAAAATTTATGGAATTAAATCAACAATTTCACAATAATAATAATAAAAATAATGATGATGAATAAAACTCAAACCGACGTCTGAAAAAATATGATGTGTGTTGTGATTGTTTTGTGTTTTTAGTTGGTGTATAAAGGTAAATATATTATATATTCTACGGTAAAATATTTTTATCATGATAACAAAAAAGAGAACGATACAATGAAATATAAAATGAAACCAGCACATTTTAATACACACTTTGAAACCGAACAACAACAAAAATTCAATTCATATACAATTTTGAATATTATAATTACAACAAAATAAATAAACAAAATTGAAATTATTAAACTAATAAATTGAAAACATTGATCATATCTTTTAAAATTTCCCATAAATGAATTCCAACATTTTATTGGAAACATTTCCAAAAAAGAAAAACTTTAATTATATATAATTGGAAAACTTATAACAATTTATTCATTTAAGAAAAAATATAAAATGACAAAATAACAACCGACTGAATGCAATTTATATTTACTTATGCGTATATTTTTTTGAAAATAAAAAAGCAACAAAATATTAAAATAAAAAAAGTACCGCAAAATAATTTATAAAAATAATAAGTACCGCAAAAAGGTATAGAGACTAACAAAAAAACAGAGAGGTACCTATTCAGAAAAATATATAATAATTGAATATTAAATAACATAAATGAATGACGAGTTATATATCATAAAGTGTTTGTAAATAGTATTATTATAATTTTTAATACTTCTAATGAAGGCTTGATTCATTGATTATTGCGATACATTCACCCCTATTAAAATAAATTGCACATCTGTGCATAGACAAATTCTATATATATTCTGTTTGTGTATTTGTAGAATAATATCAAGTTTTTGGGATCGAGACGATTTTTCTATACAAATCAAACACACATACAATCATTCAAGTTTTTTTTAGATGATATTTATTATAACCAAAACTTCTGATTTCATTTTTTAATTAATGATAAAGATTTAAATGATGATAATACTGATAATGATGATTGTAATCAATCAAGTGTTTGTATAAAATTGATATTAAATATATATGCAATCGAATCGACGGATCATGACTCGTACCCTGACTTGAATCAACATTTTTAATATGATATTTTATAGAAATTTTTTTTTTTTTACTATTTAATAATGATCCAAAGGAAAATTTATGTGGAAATTATAGAAAATAGAAAGAAAAATTGTCATTTTATTGGTTTTCAATATTTAGAATATAGTATTTAATATAAATTCAAAATGTACTTGATTGAGCATAGGAAAATTCTCATTCGATGATGGAAAAATTCCCACAAAATATTCTAACATTTAAAAACTAATGAATAGTTGCTAATGAAATATTACCTATACTTTCCCATACATTTATGCAATGAAAATCGGTTAAATTTTCCATAAGATTTTCCACAAGATATCTTTACATTATTCATATAAGTTGAACGTCGATGATTGAACGCAAATTCTATATTGGGTTTGGGCATGAAGATTATTTTCTTTTTGGAATTTGTAAGACGATCGTATTGATATCAATAGAAATCAAAACGCACGCAAACGATAATAAATTTAAGTTTTATCTGATTTTTTTTACACTTTAATAATGATAACGATTTATGTTATAATATTAATGATGATTGCATATTCTAATTATTATAAAAACTCAAAATATGGTATATAATTTCATATGGATGGATGGCATAATTGGTAGAGAAGCCGCCGATTTTCACATACAAAAAAATCTCACATGTAAAATGTTACATGTGAAATTTTGCTTTTAATTAAGGGGAACATGGTTGTTTGAATTTGTGTACAGAGTCGACGATGAGACACATACCATATTCCAGCAATGATGTTCCCCGTAGGTTTATATATATACGGACCGCGCTGGCGTTTCTGCCAGTTGTGGTTAGTGTATATATATTCCCGGGTATCCTGTACGGGGGTACCCGCTCTACATTCAAAAATAACTGTAAATTGTTGAGGTAAAATAAATTGATAAAAAAGAAATATAGAAATCCATTTTTTACCAATTTATTTATGAGAACTCGAATTCTAGATTGGGACATTCATTTTTTAATTCAATTATTCAAATCTATGGAATCATTGGTGATAATTAAAGAAAATTTGGAAAATTTATTAATAGATGAAATTGTTATGAAATTTCAATTGCAAAGCCCATAGTTTGCCCATATTTTTGACTAGTTTCAAAATAAGTCAATCAAAAAACTATTACAAAATGTTAACCATTCAATCGATAAATGAAAATAATATATAGAAACCTTTCAATTAGAATTGGAAGGTAAAAACTTACATTAAGCTTTTTTTTGTATTCTTAAATCAAAAAATAATATATTGAATTTGGTACCAATGCAATTTTTAGATATGGAAGAAAATGATACCGAAAATTTCCTTTAGAAAATTATTTGCAACATAAAACTATTCAGAATTTCTTCTCTACAGAAAATTTATCACAGTTTCCAACAGAAAATTAAACAAATTTCGCTTTAGACGATCATAAAGAATTTTCCAATTGTTAAATGGTCTATTGCAGGGTATAAATGAAAATGTATGCACTGCATTAAATTAAAATTGGACTGGAGAGCAGAAGTTTTAGAAACGTTTGAATTTTTTACAACTTTTCATTCAATTATACTAAATATATAAAATGGCTATATAATATAGATTCATAACATTTTGATGCAGATGAAAAGTCCATAAATATATATAATTTATATTTTAAATTAAAATATTAATTTCCTTCCAAAAATAATTTATATATAGATAAATTTGTGTTAAAAACATATATATATAAGTAAAACTACAACACGATATTTAAATGACTTTTTAATTCAATTAATCAATATATATATAACATTTACCTTTACACAGATTTCAATATGATTTCAATATTACGATGATGATGATAATTGAAATTGAAATTAATTAATGATTGAGAACTAATGTTTTTTTTTGTCTTTTACATTTAAAATATAAAGTATATACTACTGTGTACAAATATGATGTAAGAATTTTCAATTTAAACTTAACTGGTTTATCTATTTGGAAAGATGCTTTTATTTTTACGTTCGTATTACTGTAACGGACATTGGTGACAAATTTTAGGTCAATTGGTTTATAGCGGTAGTAATTAAGTGCGTGTGTGTGAACAAAGAAAAGTTGTTTATTCGATTTGTTTATTTTTTCATGTCTGAAATTATTCAACAAAGAAGTAGTATTAAATGTTGTGCGCGTAATGAAATATCGGCCCCTAAAACGTTCAAAATTGTGCAGAAGGCCTTTGGTGAGAAGTTGATGTCAAGAGCAAGTGTTTTTCGATTGGCACAAATCGTTCAAAAAAGGCCGTGAACGCGTTGAAGACGAACCACATCAAAGACGGCCAAGAACCTCTACTGATGAGCTGCACGCCAACAAAATCAAAGAATTGGTGCTGCAAAATTGTCGATTGACTACCAGAGAGTTTGCTGATATTGTTGGAATTTCAAATGCGTCAGTCAACACCATTTTGAAAGACATTTTGTGCCTGAACTTTGTGTCGATGGGTGCCAAAAACACTCAATTTTTTGGAAAAACGTCGTCGCATGGATCAGGATAATGAAAAGGACCACCGTATTCACCAGATTTAGGTCCGTGTGACTTCTGGCTATTCAGCAAACTCAAAAGATCAATTCAGGGACACCGTTTTGATTTGATTGATGAGATAAAAGCCGAATCGAAGAAGCAACTGATGGCCATTCCGGAAGACTAATATAAACAATGTTTTGAACATTGGAAAAAGCGTTGGCATAGTTGCATTGCATTAGGCGGAGTTCATTTTGAGGGCGATGGTTTAGATTTAGAATAATAAATAATGATTTCAAAACTTATAAATAAAATCTTACTCATATTTGTACACAGTAGTATATACTTATTTTAAAAGCAATAGAAAAAACACATTAAATTAAAAGAAATTCTTATTAATTCAATCAACAAAATAAAATAAATATAAATTTTTAAAGGTAAATTGAAAATTATATATAGAAGCAGTTACTCTCAACTCAAGTCACAGCAGTTACTTATACTTATTTATAATGTATTATAAATAATACAAAAAAAAATTCATTCATTCATTACACCATTTAAATATATATTTGAATAATCAAATTTAATTATAAATATTTATTAGAGAAAGTATATAATATAATATTTATAAATATTGCTATAGAAGATGAGAATGTTTCGTGATGATCACGAAGAGCAATGATTATTGGTATATATATGAAATGAAATGAAATATAAATTATATTTTATGCACTTCCACATCATTATATAATTTATTTGAATGTTCATTTTTTTTTTTGTTCCATTCAATTTTGTTTCACTTTAGTCCTTCTTTTCTATATTTATATATTAAATTGTATATATAATAAAATTGTAAAATGTAAATTGTTCTAATTTAAGTTCCATTTCTTTCATATACAAATAATATAAATAATAATTTTATACAAGAAACAAAACCCTTATATACCATATATATTCTATAAGTGTGCGTATGAATACATCCAATGTCTTGCTACATTTATCTTGTATTATAAATATATAGTATATTGTATAAGTCTATATGACGACGACGACAAATGGTACATACAATAAAATTCATTTATATTTTGTGTAAAATTTGAATAATAGAAGCAAAAGACAATACAAAAAGTCATTAAAATTTTCTCATTTATATATATTGAAATATCTTTCAATTACAATTGAATATACATTAATAATAAAAATAATAATAATAATATATATTATATATAAAAAATTTACAATTCTTTTTACTTGTAGAAATATATTTTTTGTGTAATTTGTATTTATTTTTAAATATAATGGTTTTTTTTTTTGTAATAAAGGTATCCATTATTATAATGAAATCAATATAATAGAATTTTTAATGGGGACATTGGATTTTAATTTCAATATAAATTAATATTATATATTTGATGAATTTAATATTCATTCATTTCAATTAATTACGTTTTTTTTTTGAGGATTTTGATAAAATTTGTAATTTGTTCTTCGTTCTTCGACAATTTGGTTCAATTTGACATTTGTCATTATGTCTTCTTTCTGAAACCTTATGTAATTTTATTGTATTCTTATAGAAAATAAAAATACCTTTCTATCGATGGTATTTTTCAGATTGTATTTCAGATTATATTCATTCAGATTGGGCAACGAGTTGATAAATTATATAATGATTTTAACACACATCGTATATTTTTACAAATTTATTTTGATTTAAAATGGGGAATTCTCGGAAAATTCATATGAAAACTTTGAAACTGATGTATGAAAACCATGCGTCTTCATTCTAATATACCCTATGAAATTGTATTTTGTTCTTAAAGAACATAAAAACTGAATTCTATCAGTGGTAAGAATCTAAAAATGCCTTTCTATGGGTAATATATTCATTAGTTCAGATTCGTTAACTTGTTTGAGAAATTATATAATGATTTTATTATATCGTTTATTTTTAAACAAAATTGTGTTTTGATTTAAAACGGGGGAAAATCTCGAAAAATTCATATGAAAACTATGAAAATGATGTATGAAAACCATTAACTTTAAGTATTTAATGATTTATCTAAATAAAAAAAATAAAAAAAAATAAATTTTTCGCTATACAACCAACAATCTGGTTTTAGCGTCCAACAACAGCCTTCTGTTGGTAGTTTCATAATTTATGACTTTTACGGTGTCGGTAATTAGCCGTGCGACCAGCCGAAAGCGGAAAATACAACTCTTATTTTTTATACAACTACAACTCTTATTTCGTTAGAATTTTAGGTTGGCATTTTTATCATTTACACCACAGATTTTTCTAAATAAGTTAGAAAAAATAATTGGTTACCTTGAAAAATGTATGAATGTTGAAAATTTATAGCAATTCACTTCTGACATTATTTAAATAAAACAATAATAATAGTATTGTATACGAATCTGTTCTATTAACATACATATTTAGATTTGACAAATGAAAAATGAGAATATTTTCATTGCATTTCATATGACATGCAATTTTTTTGTTTATTTCTACGAAGAAGATTAAGTATAGTAAATAGAACAGATTTAAAAAAAAAATATATATATAAAATCTCCACATATTTATAGAATTATTTTTACGTAGAATATACGTTTATTATTCATAATCATCCGCATCATCATGTTAACAAAATAATAAATTATTGCACTACACATATACCTACTAATAAAATATTTGAAAGTTAAGCTATATGTGCAATTTTTATTTATATATAGAAATAAATCCGTACACGCATTCAACTTACATATATATATCTTAATAATAATCTTCTTTAGATCCTCAAAATACTATATAATATATATAATATATACATATTTAATTTTGTATATAATTAAATCTTATATTTTGTCATTATCTAGTCAAATGGAATAATTGTTTTTGACAAATACAATTTGATACGATATCAAACGGATTATATCGTTTGTGTTATACAATGCAATATACATATATCAGTATATGCAATTATATAATTATATGAATATTACTATACATTATTTGTCATTTGAGTATATATACACTTTTGAGCTCCTATATTACTATACATGTCTGAATCGCATTATCTACAAAACACTATTATATAACATCATATTCTATATATATATATATATATATATATATAGATATATATAATTCAACCTATAAGTTTATATAATAAATATATATATATATATAGGTATTTGCACAGACATGTTGGTATATATATACATACAGTGGGGGACAGTTAAATAACACAGTGACTTAACGATCCAAACTCACCGTTCGTTGCATAAAAAGATGGCTGTTAGAACAACAAATTAGTGAATTGGATTGGCCGGCACAAAGTCCGCCCTTGAACTCCATTGAGAATTTGTGGGGAGATGTCGAAAAAGGGATTAATGAAAATCGATCAACAAATTTGGACAAATTGTGGCCAGTCGTGCAAGAGGCTTGTCTTGAAATCCCATCAGATCGATGCCAATGTTTGCGGGAAAGTATATCTCGTCGATGTGCCGAAGTAATTAAAATGAAACGTTTCCCAACAAAATATTAAACCAGCTTTTAATCAATTTTTATTAATTTTTTATTTTTGTGATGCAAATAAAGCCAAAGTTCGCGGACTGTGCTATATACATGACCACTTAAATTTAAGAATTTTTTATGTTTTATGTTCAGAATTTTTTGGTTAAAGAAAAAATAGATATTTATTTACATTAATTATGAAATTATGTATTGCTGTTTCATTTCTATAAACTCCCTTAGTCGCAGTTTAACACTGCTTCCATAAGATATTTTTAAGAATTCATTCCAAGAAATGGGCGTGTTATTTAACTGACCACCGCTGTATATATATAAAATTATGTAAATTATTATTGACTTTGGAATAAATAACATATGCATTCTATCTATCTATCTATATATAATTATTAATCCTTTATTGTGTTATATATGCACAATAATTAATTAATTAAAATTTATAGCATTTGATTTTATATTTATTGATAATTCCTTATTAAATATAAGCAATATTTTTACATGACATTTTGGATACCTCTAAACGAGTTATCCATATACTGGTCTTGTTTTTTTTTTATTTTGGTAAAATTTAATCATTATCCGGTTATTTAAAAATATAATCATTTTCAGTTATACGTAGAGATACGTAAAGATGTGCGGTTTATTAAGATTATATTTTACATATATATCAAAAGGAATATGAAAAAGTTGTAATTCAAATACAACAAAAAGTATATTTTAGAGTTTGAAAAAGAAAGGAAATATTTTCAAAGACAATTTCTTATTTTATTGGAAATTTTCTAGTTGTACAAACGTATGTCTGTAATCTGTTAAATAATTAAGTAAAAAATCACTTTTAAATTCCAGTATTTTTTGAACACAGATCACATTTATTATATATTTGCGAAAAAAAAAATAAATATATTTATATAACATCATGTACAATTAATATTATTTATTTAAAAATATAAAAGTTCACACACAAAATAAAATTAAATATATGCAAATATAAATAGAATTTTATATTTTGTATGTCAAATAGAAACAAAAGTTAGAACATTTTGTTGACGCACCACATATATTAATAAAAATAACAATAATAATATTAATTTATTCTATTTACGTACATTTAAAAATATATTTGTTAAATTGCTGTGTGTGTGAATTAGTTTATGAACAAGTTTTACAAATATTATATTTTTTAAAATGCAATATGCAATATGCAATATTTATTAATGCAAAAAAGTCATTTACGTTTAAGTTAATTGAATGTACGAGTTAAAAATAAAATGGGAAGAAAAAAACAGCAAAGTTTTAATTTAATATATTTATTTTTTTTGATATTCTTCATAATTTTCTGTGGGAAATTCGGGTTACTCTTCAGTTGGGAATTCGATTTTCTGTAGGAAATTCTGGATACCTTTCCGAATAAAATTCCATATAATTTTCTAAAGAAAAGTCTATTTAATTTTCTATAAAAATCGATATAATTTAGTGTGTAGTTTATCTATAATATAATGCGATGTTGTTTTTTAATATTTCAATTCTGTATAATTTTCTTAAGGAAATTCTGTATAATTTTCTTAAGGAAATTCTGTATAATTTTCTTAAGGAAATTCTGTATAATTTTCTTAAGGAAATTCTGTATAATTTTCTTAAGGAAATTCTGTATAATTTTCTTAAGGAAATTCTGTATAATTTTCTTAAGGAAATTCTGTATAATTTTCTTAAGGAAATTCTGTATAATTTTTTTAAGGAAATTCTGTATAATTTTCTTAAGGAAATTCTGTATAATTTTCTTAAGGAAATTCTGTATAATTTTCTTAAGGAAATTCTGTATAATTTTCTTAAGGAAATTCTGTATAATTTTCTAAAGGAAATTCTGTACAATTCTTACTATACTGAAATCTGCATAATTTTCTGTAGGAAATTTAACTTTTTATATCATTTCTGTACAGTTTTTTGTATGAAATTCAAATTTGTAGAATTTTTCTACAGTTAATTCTATATACATTTTTGTGATCAGTTCTTTATAACATGCTTATAATATGAGGACATTTTTTAAAACATTCTAAAGAAAGTTGTTGACGGCAATTCATCCCACTATATGTCTAATCTTTAAGATTATCTGTTGAAAATTGTGTATAATTTTTCTATAGATAATCCTATATATTGGTGTGAGAAGGAATTCCTTAAAGTTATGGGGAAATTTCTATTAAATATTCTATGGAAATTCTAAACAATTTTTTGCAAAGGATAATTTTTTTCCTGGATAATTTTCTACAGAAAAGTCTAAATAATTTTCTAAAGAAATATCTAAGGTATGATTTCTAAAGAAACATCTATATAATAAATTTCTATATATTTGGGGATGGAATTTGTTTAAAATATAATGGGAAAATTTTCTATAATAAGCTATGTCAATTCTGTATAATTTTCAATAAAAAATTCTTTATAATTTGTGGTGCGAAATTCTGTTTGGGGTAAGAATTTTTGTATATACATTTTTAAAGGAAATTCTGGACAATTTTCTGCATAGGACAATTAATGTTCTAACGAAAATTTCATGTAGTTTTCTTATGAAATTCTATATAATTTCTGTACAGTTTTTTTGCGGAGGAAATTCTGTATAATTTTATTCATAAAATTGTAAAGAATCTTGTGTTTAAAAACATGTATAATTATCTGTCTAAATCAAACTTTAGAGTATAGTTTAATAAGTATATAATTTAGGCGTAATATCCATAATGAATATATAAATGAAAAATAATTTAATTATTTTATTTATCTATATTTTTGTTTTTTGTTTTAAATAATATTTGAGATAAATCTTATGCTGATGATGGTGTTACAAAAGACAAAACGTATTTTTATACAAAATTTCAAAGTAGATCGCAATACATAGCATATATTACGGAGAATATTCAATACATGTGTTGGAATTTTTTTTTTTTTCAAATAAACCATTCAATGAATTCTCTCTATAATAAAGTTTTTAAACAATCAATATATCAAATAGAGGTATTAAATAATTTTCATTTAACATATTGTGCGATTCTAACATATATTTCAAACCTTTATATATTATATACCTGCTGCTTTACTATACAATGTATATATTTTATCTTGTCCATTATTTGACATGATGAATTAAACAATCTATATCTATACTTATTAATGGAATACTTCAAGAAGAAACAAAAAAAAACCGATTTAAACAAAAAATTGTTTGACATATTCTTTTTTTTATTTATATCTATTTATTTATAATGCTCCCATATTTTACCTAAATAACCAACAAAACTAAAAAAAAAAAAGAAGAATAAATTTTCGCAACCCTTCTTGAAAATCTATATCCATTATTATATTATATGCTTTTATAACACCTATGTATATATTTTTAGTATAGTATATAGAGAATTTTTAAACATAAACAACAATAACAGAATACAAAAAAAAAAAAAAACAAATGTAAGGGTGATAAATTTCTTGTTAGACATTTATTTATAGTGTACCTATCTAATAATAAGCTTTCTGTCTGTTTTATTTTTATTTTTTTTGTTTTATTTATATATATTTTATTTTTCTATATATATATATATAAATATACATTTAATTTATTTTCCCTATTTAAAAAGCATTGATAGAAAAAAAAAAAACAAAATAAAAAATTTGTTATCCAATTTTATCTTTTATTTTTTTTTTCTGTTACAGGCGAACACTTTTCAGAACAATAATTTGTCAGTTTAGTGTGGTATTAGCATTACAACTTCATGGACAAGGAATTCGAGGTTTGTAAAATGTCATGTTATCTTTTTTTTATCGATATGTATTTGTATAATAAACAACTACAATATACTATATAGTTAAAATAAGATACAAGATTGTAAATTTAGTTATTATTTTATTTTTATATGTTTTTGTTTTGTTTTTATTTGGGTTGAAAATCATTCAATTGAATATAATGAATATATTACCAGAATCAGAGATAAACTACATTTATTTATTTTTTTGTATTCACAAAATATAGATGCCCTGTCCGAATATGATATTTTAAGTGGTGTTATACCAATACCACCTCAGGATGGTGCATCGTTTGAGGAGGGTTCAGATGGTTTTAATGCGGTTCGTATAAATGCAATGGCTGACATAAAAGCATCGTATCGATTGGTCATCCCAGAAAATCTTTATGAATTTGCAATAATGGCAAGAATCAAAACGGAATCAAAACGTGGTGGTTATATATTCAGTGTTGTTAATCCATTGGATACAATCGTTCAATTGGGTATTCATTTTTCACCGGTAATCAAAGAGAAAACAAATATATCATTGTTGTACACTGACGTTAATTTACATCAAAGTAGTCAAAAAATTGTTACCTATGAAATTCCATTTGTTGATAAATGGACAAGATATGCATTTCGTGTACTTTCAAATGAGATAACATTCTTTTTGAATTGCATCGAATGGGAAACCGTTCAATTGAAACGTACACCAGCCGAATTGGTATTTGATTCAGCGTCAACATTATATTTGGCACAAGCCGGACCGATAATTAAAGAACCATTTGAGGTAAGTACTGGAAATTTTCTTTTGGTTTATTGATTATTGATTTTTAAAACAAATTATTTGCCATTTTTTTTTTTTAAATAAATATATTTATTTGTATATCGCGTTTAAATTAGAATATTTATTGTTTCGAATTTAAAAATAAAAATTATAATGTATTTTTAATCATTTGAATTTGAATGATTGGATTTTTTATGGTGATTATATCATCAATAAGTTGGTTTTCGTATGTTGATATGTTTTTAAATATATATTTAGGACAAACGCATAGATTCATAAATAAATAGTAAAAATGTTTATGTTTAAAAGTGTTCAAGTGCATGATTAACAAAAAAATTAATTAATAATAATTTAAGATCAATTATACTTTCAATACATATTTTGAAAATAAAATCACTTTAATTATATATAAATATAATAAAAAAAACCATAAAGATTCGATGATGAGTGTAAATCAAAGCAAAGTATATAATAACATACGAACAAAAAAAAACACGTGCAAGCATATTATTTAACTGCCTATTGATGTATTCGATGGATGGTTATGAATGTTTCCTGTTCTTAACCCCGATAGAGATATAATAAAAATACACATTTCTTTATTATATATTTGAATTGTACCGATAAAATTCAATAAATACTATCAATGATAGAAGCTTCTGTTTCATTGCAAATTGAATTTGTGTGCCACAAAAGAGTAAAAAAATCGATAGTTAATAATTTTGTTACCATCATAAAGTTTTAAGTATTTTTTTTATTAACATTAAAATATAATAAATTCCCATACGAAGGACAATGAGTTGGACTTTAACTTAAATTATTACTATTATTAATTTTTCTAAATAAATTATGCAAATTTGGAAAATATATATATAAAAAATTATAAATACAATGTCATGGAAAATGTCAATCAAAATATGAAGAGAAAATTCTGTAAAAGCAGATTCTTGGTTTTCAACGAATTTCCATATAACAACACAAATATTTGGTTTTTATTTTGTTCTGAATACTATAATTGAAAATCAATATGTTGAAGACTAGAATTGATATTTATATAAGAATTGATATTTAACAAACATTTCATGGGATTTCTTAGATTATCAATCTATTTTTTCCTCAGATCAATTGAGTTCAATGCGAAAAAGATAAACAAATATCAGAATCTGAATGTTATTAGACGATTTTTTGTTCAAAAAATTGTTAACTTTACAATTGAAGTTCCAGATAAAGTATATTTTCTATGGTCATTTACAGTTTCGGTGAGCCAATCGAAATGCATGGGAAAAAAATTAACCATATGTGTGAAATTCCTATCCGGAAATAAGATAGAAAACAGAATTAAAATGTATAATATCTTCCGTGTGGTTCAATGGATTCGGTTTGGTTAAAACTCTATTGAATGCTTTCTACTTATGTAATATAAAAATAAACAGTTTTGTATATACAATTTGAATATGATTATTTCAATATTGTTTTTTATAGGTGTTCAATTGATTCTCTCTATATATCTAGTATGATATAACCGCAAAACCCTTCATCATATACTAAAATAATTTAAAATACCATTTAAAATATAATCAATGATTTCAAGTAATCTATACATAAATTTAGTTATTTATTTATAGTATTATTTCCAAATGCATGAGATGAATTAAGTTGTTGATATTTCCGAAATCACATTACAAAAAATCTATAACCAATATTTTTTAATTGAATAAAATTATGTTTTTATTCATTTGCTATTAAGAAAAATTATCAAATATAAAAGAAAAAAAGAACACAAAAAATCAACTTTAAATTTTATAGTTTTTATATTTACATTTATTTTTTTTTGTTATCGCATTCAATTTTTTTTTTAATAAATATTACATCTGTTTTAATTTTCCTCGTTTATACACCGCAGATTTGTTGTATAAGTCAATTTTTATATTGATGATGGGTTTTTTTTTATTTTGCTCTATAAATTGGAATACGTTTAATCTTATTCATAGATATCGAATAGTAATAATATTATAATAAATATTAATAAATAGTAATAATATTATAATTAAAACTTCTATATTTATAACTCATTTTTTGTTGATGAATAAAAATTGGCAAATTTTTAATTGAATTTTTATTACATCTATTTTTTGTATTTTTTTTTAATCATGATTTTTTTCTTTTTAAAAATAATTAAATAGAAATCATAAATTATAATTTTAACCCTTTGACTTATAATTAATTATGGAAATAAACTAAAATTTTGTATTAAAATTAGCCAAACAAAATATGGATTAACCCAAATAAAATCTGGATAGAAATTTGTTTGAACAACGTCTGAAATAGAGTTCTAAAAAAAACGATATCCCATTTGATAACATTCAACGAATCAGATTTTGCCGTATGAGAATAAATGCATAATATTGTACATTAATATAATATAACAAACAAATTTTAGATATGTCATAAGAATATTAAATATGTTGTGAAATGGAAAAATTGTTTCCCAAAAAAGATATTTGCTATTCATAAAGGGTTAATTCTTTTTTGGATGATTTTTTTTTTTCAATAGAATTATTAGTTTATTTTTAGTATTAATTTCAGCAGAATTATGCGAATATGAATGTGAATTAATAAATTTAGATTGTATATAACATAAATAAATATAGTTTATAAATGCTGATAAAATATTCAATTAAGAAAAATTTATGCAGAGAGGTACAAACAATCCAATATCATAAAGTAAGCAACTCGGTGCTACTTTAAGAAAATTCCACAAAAAAACAAAAACGAGAAAAACAGTTGCATATCTTCTTTGGTAGGATTCGAAGCAACGTACGCCTTCAACATTTTGTCAGAATATTAAGTTGATGTTTTATCCATAGACCACAGATTTAAATCTTTTTATGAATAGTATTAAAATGGCTATTGTTATTGATGGCTAAAAGTATCAATATGAACGTCTTTCTTTTATTTCATTTTCCATTCAATTTATACATAAAGTTTCATAAACATTTATAACCCCCATTTTTAACTGAATACTAATACGAATTTTATCGGGACTAAGCGGAAAACTAATTAGGAAAATTGTTTATAATACAATTTATTAAAACAACTGTAAAATGCCAAAAGAAAAACAGTTCTATTGATATTCTACAGAAACAGAACAGTCATTTGTATTCTTTTTTAAGTATATGAAAAAATATGGCGGTTCTGTGAATTTTCTAAATAAAATGCATAAAATTCTATTTATAACTTTTTGAAGGAAATTCTAAGTAATTTTCCGTTTGGTAATTTTATAAAATTCATTAAAGAAAATTTTGTGTAATTTATAGTATAGAATAGTACAATTTTGTGTGGAAAATTTTATATAAACACTTAATGTTAGAAATTTTATTTGATTTTCTATTGGAAATTATACATAATTTTCAAATAGTAACGCCGTTTAATTTTCCAAAGAAAATGTTATATGCATTTCTGTGGAAAATTCTACATAATTTTCGGTGGAAAATTCCGTAGAATTTTCTGTAGGAAATATTATGTACATTTCTGTAGAATTGATTTTGAACAAGCAAAACTTGATGAAATTAAATAAAATGAATGAGATTCTTTTGATATAAGTTATTGGATAATTAAATTGTGATTATTTTTTTCATAGACGATCTATTAGTTTATTAGTTTAACACGGAAAAGGTGATAGACAGAAATATTATTGCTTTTTAATGAAATTTTCATTTAAATGCTTTTAATATACGGATGTTATTTTCCGGTGCGATATTATAATGTTATTTATTAATATATTTTTTAAATTCATTTTTCAAAACGAAAATTTAACCAATTTTTTCAAATAAAATGTTAAATTCAGTTAAATTTTTCTATTAACTATTCCTTGACGATTCTACCCATTTTTGTATTATAAATTTGGTTTATTTTTCGGTTTATTATTTCATTTATTTAAAAAATTTCCTAGAATATTTCAAATCAAAAGTTCATTAATTAACGGGAAGAAAATTAATTTGATTAATTATAAACAATAAAACTAAGAATATATATTAAAAAACCAAATAAATTAAAATTTAACTAAAATTCAAAACAAATAAGATAAATCCACAGTCATAAATATACAGAAAATTAAACGAAAAATATTTATTAATGAATTTTTTTTTTTTAATAAATCATATAACATATATACGAATACGAACAATAATTAGATAGAACATTCAAATTTACAAATTTTCACTTTACACACAAAAAAAAAGACCAAAAAAAACCAAACAATTATGAAAATTATTTCTATATATACAAAAAAAAAAAAAACAATTATCTATATTTTTAATTCATTCATATATTCAATATAAAAGAAGGACAAATTTCAATTTATTTATAAAAAAAAAAAACTTTCACACTCATAAAAAAACAATATACAAAACATTTCCATAACCAAACCAAAATAAACCAAAAAAAAAAAACCTTAACATTCAATAAAACACTAATTTTATAAATAAATATAAAAAAAATTCAAACAAAATCAATAAATCTCTTCATATACACAATTTTAAAGTATAATAACAAAAAAAAAAACGAAAATTGTTTATTTTCTTTATGTAAGAGCAACTAAAATTATTAAAGCAATAATATTTTTATAAATAAATTAAACCAAAATAAATGACAGCAAAAATATTTAAATTAAATTTTTCCCTAATCTCTAGCAGTATAATAGAATGAAACTAAAAATAAAAAAATTCACATACATCCTTTTTGTTATGCATATGCATTATTAAATCCTTATATGTTTAATGAAAATTGAAGGAGAAAATTTACCTATTTTTTATATAACAAACAGTGGCGCTTACATTTTCCATAACGGAATTTTCTGGCAATTTTCAAATAGATTGTAAAATATTATTTCTCCTTAGGTTTTTTTTTTTTTTTGTATATACAATCTATTTATCTATACTAAATACGTTGTATATGATGAAAAGGTATATTTTATATATATATATATATCTATAGAGATTTTCTTTATATACAAAATATCAATCGTCTAATATATATATATATATACACAAATATTTCTATATAGTTTAATATCAATTCGTGGTGTACAGAAAACAGATTTTCAGTTTTGAATTGTGACTTGATTTAACAACAACTGCACAGTAAACGCATATCTATACAAAATATAATAACAATGTATAACTACTATACATATCAATTGTACACGACGGAATGTACACGGCAAACGCGTGTATCGCCGCGAAATATACATATTATTTGTTCATCATATCCGAATATATATTGAATATTGAATTGAATTGCAAATATATATATATATATATATATATAGTATAAATTGTTCATTATAATAAATTGTTATTCTTTTTATTTTCGTTTAATTATTTATATATATTTTATATACCAATAAAAGTATTTAATTACGTGCATCTATACGTGTAACGTATATAATCAAATAAAAATATATACCAATATTAAATTTATTTATTGAAAATTTTGTTTATATTTGAATTTGAATTTGAATATGTGATAATGTTTTATTAACTCTGTATGGGTGGTTCTTGTGTTCATTTCATATACAATAATTGAATATATATATTAAAGGAAATTATTATACCGGGTTTATATATGCATAAATTTTATTTTATTCGTTTCTAATTTCGTTAAATTTACCTACCAAAAAATTATAATTATATCAAAGTGTTAAATATCGATAATATATTTAAATCAAATAGTATATATATAAAAAATAAAAGTGAATGAAAAAAAAAAATGGTAATAAAATAATTTCCTGCGGTTTCCGCCGATCCGTTTATTAAAATCGCGTGTTTATTTTGATTATTATTTAAAGAAAAAACCAAAAAATACAAAAAAAAATAAATAAATTTAAATTACAAAAAAATAAAGTGCAAATCTAAATAACATAATAATAATAATAATATAATAAATTTTACCGTGTGTGAGTCAAAATAATAATAATAATATAATTCTAATTGAATAAATAAATTCAATTGTAAAATTGTTTTTTTTTGTGTGTTGTGAAGCGTGTTTTTTTTTTATTTATAAATTAAAGAAAAATCCATATTAAAATTATCTCAAATAAATATACAGGAGATATTTAGAAAAAAAACTGTGTTTATTGTTTAAAATCTTCACGACTTAATGGCAAATATATAGTTTTACATTTTTGGATAAAGTGGTTTTAGTTTACAATTTTTGTGTTTTTTTTTTAAAGGAAATTTCGTTATATTTATTTTTCATTTTTTTTTTAAACACACGTAAGTTTTTTTTCTTTGTAAACATTTTTTTCTTTTTTTTTTTAGAACTATTTAGTTCAATTTTATTTTTCTGTATAATTTTGTGTGAAGCAATTAACTAACTTTAAAAAATTCTGTTTTATTTCTCTATATTATGATTCGCAATGGTAAATATAATTATGTCATCGCATATATCGAAATCGTATATGATAAAAAACAAAAAAATTAAAAGGGAAAAATTAAGAAAAAATTTATATTTTATCACTATATAATTTTTATTAAATTGATGTTAAAAACAAAAAAGAAATAAATAAAAAACCGCTAAGGTTTTTTGGTTTTTCTATTTTGATTTTCTTTTGGATTTTCTTCAAACAAACAAATAAACAAAAAAAAACTAAAAAGATATTAAATCCAATATTTTATATACAAATACATTGTATAATTCACCTTTTCGACAGGTATATTTGAACTATCTATGGAATTTTTTTTTTGTTTTAGTTATATATTTGAATAGACCTTTTATTTTTTTTTGGAGTTTGTTTATTATTAAAAATTCGAATCACGTTCCTTTCTTTGATTTTATTTTTTTTTTTTTATTTCTTTTAATTTTCGTCTTTATCTTATACATTTCGTTCTTCTTCTATTTGTTATTTTTTTTTCTTCATGAGTTTAAAAATTAGAAGGAAATAAAAAAAAATTCGATATTTATGGTTTATTTTTTTTTTTTGTGTATACAAAAATTGATTCGTGCCAAAATTAGAAAGTACGAAAAAATATGGTACATTTTTCATTATTTATTTAACAATAATTTATTTAGAATTTTTTTTTTCGATTCTTTGATGAAATTGAAATTTTTTTTTTTTTTTTTTTACATATTTATAATCATTTCTATTAAATGTTATTGGTTTGTTATTTGGTAAAGATTGAATATTTTTGGATAAATTTCTTATTCGTGATATAGATTAATTTTTTATTCATGATAGTTTTTTTAATATAAAAAAATAGACACCGGTTGTATTTTTAATCATGTGGTTTGTTTGAATTTGAAATAATCGCAATTTAAAATTATTTATAATTATCATTCTATTAATAAAGTATATTCGACAGTGTTATTTTAATGAAACTATAAATTTTCTAGTGTTTTTACTGAATTTCTTTTTAAAATACTGTATTATTCACTCATTCAAATTTCTTTCTTCGTACTCAATTCATTCAATTTAATTTTCTTGTTTTATTTCTTAAGTGTAAATGTTAATTGAATTAAATTACTTTTTTTAACGAAATATGCTAAAATGTACGATAATAATAAAAATTTCATAATGTTCTTTGCCATATTTCTTATAATTTAGTACGAAATTTATTTTTATAAGGGTTATAGAATAGAAAAATATTGTGTTTAAACATTTAAATTTTTTTTTTTACTCTAAATTTAATTGTTTTCTAGAATTCAGGTTAAAAAATTTATATCAAAATGCATGTAATTCATTGATTTCACTACATTTTTTTAAACATTTTTTATTTTTATACATTTTCCATATTAAAATATTATTTTGTGAAGCATAAACTTCGGAAAATTCATATAAAAATCATAAAAGTGAAAATAAAAGTAGCGTTAATTCCAGTTGTGTTATGAAATATGTAATAAAACTGAATCGGTTTTCATGTAAAATAGAATTTAAATATAATATCTTATATTTGTTCCGAAAATTTTCCTTTAAAAATATATGTATTTTATTTATTCAAAACCTTAAATACCTCGGAAAATTTATAAAAAGTAATGTAATGAGAAGAATTTTAGAAAGATTTATAGTGATCTTTTAAAATATGCAATAAGAAATTTGTGGGTTGTCATTGAAAATATATCAGTAACAATGCATTCTTCAATTTATAAAGAATCAATATCTAATTAGGTTCAGAATCAATAAACCTAGTGGAATTTAATCCATCTAAAACAAAGGCATGTTTATCCATCTAAAACAAAAGATCCATAAATGTAGACCCAATAATTATGAATAATACACCCTTATTCTACAATCTAAGGAACTATTAAATTTGGGAATGTTTTAATCAAAATTATTTTACATGGAACAATAACATAATTATTACAGCTAAAAAGGCGACTAGTCGCATTAGATTTTTAAGAAGATCAAAGGAATTCCTTAATTCTGAAAATTTAGCTCTAGTTTATAAAACATTTATAAGACCAGTTCTAGAATACAATTCTTACATATGGGCGGGTTCATAAATTACTGCACTACAGTTCAGTAACAGGATCGAAAATCATGCGTTCTCACTGATCGGAAATAAAACTATAATAAATTCTATTGAATTATTGGATCATAGACGTACAGTAGCTTAATTATGAAAATTCTATAAATATTACCACCAAGAACGTTCTAATGCAATTCTCAAATTAATGCTTGGCCCAATTAACTTCGCTTATAATTCAAGAAATTCTCAAACAGCACGCATACATACTCAGTATCTATTAAATTTTTACGGACCAACAGATTTGGAAATTCATTTTTCCACCAAGAAAATCAAGACTATGGACCAGTTCTCCCATTCTTTTGACCATCAATCATTTAAATTAAGCATTTCATCCTATCTAAATGACTAATCCACCTAAAGTTCAACTTGGACAATTGTTTGAAAACAGATAAGTTACTTTTTCTTTCTGTTTTTCAGCTTAAGTTTTTTGTCTCTGATATTTTTGTTTTTTTCTTCAAAATTTCATAAATTAATCTACATATTATTAAAGTTTGGACACTCAAAATCAATTAAATGTATTCAACACATCATATGGGAACATCACCTGATTAAGTGATTTCGTTACGGACTTACACAGACAATAGAATTCCAAGGTTTTTTACGATCGCTAAACCGATTCTGCCGTAGTAACGAACAAAAAAAAAGTATAAAAATACATTTCTCAATACGGTCGGTTTATTCGATTAGATTTGTTAACTGATTCGGAAATGATAACGATTTTATTCAATATATCGTATATATGTGTGATTAAAATTTGATAAAATTTTTATATATTAACACTTCGTTCAATAATGTGTGTGACTGACACATAGATGGCGTCCCTAGAACTAAATCAATATTTTTTTTCGCATTTGGCAACCTTTTTAGGCTTACTGTCAACATCATATGTTAATCAGATCATTTGTTTACAAGTTACAGTGCTATAAGTGACGCTATTTTTGTGTTTTAAAAAAAAATGAATTCAAAGCAATTCCGTGTGCTGATTTATCATTGTTTTTTAATGAAAAAAAATACTGTTCAATGCCAGGAATGGCTTGAAAAACATTACTCGGACTCTGCTCCATCAAAAAGAAGCATTTGTTATTGGTATGCCGAATTCAAACGTGGTCGTACAGACACCGATGACATTCCATCTACTGGAAGGCCAAATGACGCTGTTATTCCGGAAAACGTTGAAAAAACACTGAAAATCATTATGTCCAACCGTAAAGTGAAAGTGAGGGAGATTGCTGACATTCTGAAGATATCAGCAGGCAGTGTACAAACCATAATACACGAACATTTGGGTATGAAAAAGGTGTGTTCCAAATGGGTGCCGCGTTTGCTCACACCGGAGCAAAAACAACAACGAACCGATGATTCAAAGAGCTGTTTGGACATGTTTACGCGCAATAAGTCGGAGTTTTTGCGACGGTACATCACAATGGATGAAACATGGATCCACCATTTCACTCCAGAGTCAAATCGGCAGTCTGCTGAGTGGCATGCAGCCGGCGAAAGCCGCCCAAAGCGACCAAAGACGCAGCAGTTGGCTGGCAAGGTTATGGCGTCTGTATTTTGGGATGCGCATGGAATAATATTCATCGACTATCTCCAGAAGGGGCAGACCATCAACAGCGACTATTATATAGCGTTATTGGAGCGTTTGAAAGTCGAAATCGCAAAGAAACGGCCTCATATGGCGAAGAAAAAAGTGTTGTTCCACCAAGACAATGCACCGTGTCACAAATCAATGAAAACGATGGCAAAATTGAACGAATTGGGCTTTGAATTGCTTCCCCATCCACCGTATTCTCCAGATTTAGCCCCCAGCGACTACTGGCTCTTCGCAGACCTCAAAAGGATGCTCCGTGGTAAGAGATTTGGCTCAAATGATGAAGTAATCGCCGAAACTAACGCCTATTTTGAAGGCAAAGAAAAATCGTTTTACAAAGGCGGTATCGAAAGATTGGAAAAGCGTTGGAATGATTGTATCTCCCTAAAAGGGGACTATCTTGATGAATAAAAACGAATTTTGGCAAAAAAATGTGTTTTAATTAATTAGTCACACACATTATTGAACGAAGTGTTATATTCTAATCGAAAAAATTCTCGGAAAATTCATAGAAAGTTCATAAAAGTAGCGTAAGGAAATTATATAAACTTTTAACGATTTTTTTTCTTCAAAAATACAATAAAATTTAGCATTTTGTCATAAATATTTTAAGGAGTAAGGACGATTTTTATTTAAATATTGCTTATTTGTACATGATGAAAAAATATTCAAAAACGGTGAATTATATATAATATTCTGAATTCAATCAATTACAATTAATTGGACTATATGTTAACTCAATAGATAGATATTGGAAAATCCCATACATTGACTTATCTACTTATTTAACTTTGTTCAAGCAAAGTTTTGTGCTTAATTTGAACATATATCAAGTTTTTTTTTTCATTATTGTAAAATTATTTATATATCCTTTTTATATTATATTAAAAATTTCTATACACTGAATACGTATAATACCTAAAAAAAACATATATAAATTATAATTTGAAATATATTCGATAATTCGCATAATTCATCAATTTAGGAAAATGTAATGTAATATTTCCATTCATATATAATAATAATAATAGATATGAAAAAGTATATAAAGTATTTGCATAAATAAATTTTCATAACAAATATCTTTTAATAAAATCCCATTTTCTTCTTATCATTATTTGTTTAAAAGTTAAAAGTTCAATGCAAAAAAATAAAATTATTTTAATGAATCGTTTTGAATATTTTTCGTATATAAATTAACCTTTACAAAATATAAATACAATTAAATATATATTTTTCTATTTATTGCACACAACACACACAAAAAAGTGATCTTTTTTCATTAATCTTAATTTATTATTTATTTATTTATATACATAACCATAATACATAAATATAATATTCTACACATGACGAAAAAGATATACGAAATTATATCAAATTATCAGAATAAAAATAAAATCAAAAAATTTATTCATAACTTTTCAAGAGAGAATGAAAAGAAAAACTTTATATATTTATATAAAAAAATTTTACTTATCACAAAGTATCAAAGGAATAAGAAAGAATAATTTACAAATATAATAATAATATTATTATTATATCATAATAATAATAATAAATGATGAAATTCAATTCGCGTTGTTTTTTTTTATTTATTCGTTATGTCATTTATGTTTTTTTTCTTCATTGTATTATTTTTTTTAACATTTTTCTATTTGGTAATATCGTAGATTTATGATAAAAAAAAATAAAATTTTTCAATATTATATATACGAAAATTCAATTATAATCTATATGTTTATTTATATATATACATACATAAACATAATTATTTATTTATAAGTATAAAACTTTTGCGGCAAATTATAGATCGAATTGAACTTTTTCCAACATATATATTATTGATGTATGTATATATAATAGATGATTTCAAAAGTATAATATATGTATATATATATATATATAAAATATAAATATGCTATACACATAATAATATTTTGATTACATATTTCTTTTTTTTTGTATTTTTTACTAAAAAAAAAATAATAAATAAATTTCTTGCAAAATACTTTACTTTATTTTTTCTTCTTTTTCTTCCTCTACTCCCTATATAATATAATAGCAATAATAATAATAATAATAATAATAAATATACACGACATTAAACTTTTAATTTGATGTAAAAGTGTAGATAAGCGTTATATTTATACATATATATATATACTATTTTTATGAGTATTATATGCATAGAGAATATATACTTTAATAAAAAATTTACATGTTTAACAAACGAACAAAAAATAAAAATAACATGCAATGGAAAAATTATCTTAACTAAACAAATTTTCCTTTTTTTTTAAATTTTTTTCAAATTTTATTCTAATCAACTGTTGTATATTTCATTATATATTCATATATAGTTCTATCCTTCTATCTATTCTCAAAAAAAAAAAAATGAAACAAATTTATTCCATTTAATTTGTATTTTTCAGAAATCAAAAAATAAAACTGTTTGTATTCCATTTCATTATATTAAAAGTTCAAATTTTAATTATAAATATATATATATATATGTTATATACTATAAAGATTCATGTTATAGATATACGTAAAGAGATTTAATATTTATACAATATATAAACTAATTATCGCAAAGGATATATAGATACGAAAATATTTACTTTATTTTATATATACTATTTTAGTTAGTTACATATCCATAAACTTATAATAAAACTATATAACTAATTAATCTACATATATATAAAACTATCTGTAAATAAAACTCTGATATAATTAATAATGAAAAATTATATGCCCTTTTTTTTATATTTTGTAAGGAAAACAAAAGTGTCTAAATCCAAAGAAATAAAATATTATAATACTCGCGATATCTATACATATACAACAACAGCTTAATAAAGACTGCAACTTTATATATATATTTATTTTTTCAATTAAGATAAATTATATTTAAATATCATAAATATTATTTATTTTAGCAAGAAATTACAATGGATAATTACATTTAAATTTCGCGTAAAGAAAAATTCAATTTGTAGATAGTTAATTTAAAAACAAAAATTGTTATATAAGTTTGATAAAATCACCATTCATGATTTTCACGTTTTAAATCAAAACCAAATTTGTAAAAATAAGACAAAATGTTAAAATCATCCCTTTTTTTCTGAACTCGTTACCCAATCTGAATGAACGGATATTACCGATTTAAAGGTATTTTTAGAACTTCAATTTTTGAAGGTGAAATTTCCATTAAATGGTATTGATTTTAAGACTGAATCTTAAGTAAAATAAGCTGAATTTTCCGAATTTAAAATAATATTATGGGGTGTCCGTACAAAAAGTATGGTTAAACTGACAATTTTTCACGTTTATAGAATTTAACTATAGAATTTGTTCTACAATCTCATTTGATATGTAAGAAAAGTTTTTAGAGAATTTAATTATCGATCGATTGGTGGTCTGCCCATCATTCTATCTTAACAGGTTTCAAAGTTATGTTCTTTAAGAAAAAAAATAAAATTAGAGAAGGCAATTGAAGAAAGACTAAATGAAAAATGCAAATATTTGAAAAAAATTGTTAAGACTCACACATCTTTTAAGGAAACCAATTAATTTTTTAAGTGATTTAAATATTATTAATAGTTTTCATACATCATTTTGATAGTTTTCAGATCAATTTTCCGAGATTTTCCCGAATTTAAATCAAAAGTAATTTGCAAAAATTGACGGTATATTAAAACAATTGTATAATTTCTTGACCAGTTATTCAATTTGAACGAATAGAAAACTATTTAGTAAAAAATTGTATTCAAAAAGATAATTGAAAATTACAGCAATTCTTCTGCTTAATGCCCACTTTCATATGGCTTTTTTCTGTTTTTTTATACGATTGTAACATTTAAATGGAATTTTTTGTTTGACCTGTAAATTGCAATAACTTGAATATTGAATAGTTGGTACTCATAAATTCCCGATATAAAAATTAAATTTGATTACATACATTTAAATAGCTAATTAAAAAATTATACACCTTTCTTAACTTTTAATGACTTTTTTTTTTTGAATTTTCCAGGGTTTTCCCGATTTTAAAGATATAATATAAAAATTATATTTATAATTAGTCTAAAATATATATAACTTTAAAATAATTGTCATTTCTTAACCAATTAAGGAACCTGAACAATATAGAGCACAGATAGAAAGGCTTTAAGCACAAGAAAACCGGAAAATTGGATTTGCAAAGATGAATTATAATGAAATTTTCAATAATTTAGCAAAAAAATAGTCCATACTCATAGATTTCCAATAAACACTGATTGAAGTGTATCAAATATTTAAAAATATCAATATCATGTTTTATATAACTTTTCTTACACATCAATTTTACCATGTTTAATAAACATCAAAATTAATTTGTAAAAATAGACAATATATTAATAAAATCATTATAATTTCTCAAATCATTGACGGATCTAAACAAACAGAGAACCGATAAAAACGTGTGTTTTTATTCAATAAGAATCGAATAACATTGAAAATAATGAAAATTAAGACAAAAACAATGTTATTAATCGAAATCTTACCTTAACCGATCAAGTTATTTGTAAATTTAGAAATATAATTTGTATAATTAATTAAAAAAAAAACTTCTAATATCACTTTTATGACTGTCATATGAATTTTGATGAGAACATTTCCATTTTGGACGGAATCTAAAACAAAATCACATACAAATAACCAATATAACATAGAAAAAATTAACGCTATTAGGGGTAAATTATTTACTAAACCGAAATTAACTGCCTAATTGGCTAACTGCGGACAAATATATTCTCGAATAAAACAGCTTGGATTAGTTTTTGTATCAAAAAACCATATTGAAAAATGTTGATAATTTGATTAAAAATAGTTTATATTCAACATAAGGTAATATTGATTTAGTAATTATCTGAACAATTCCATATGACAAAATATACAAATTTAATGGTATATTTGGAAAATTCATAAAAAATTACTAGACATTCCCAACATTACATCTCTTCTATATATATTATTTGCATGTGAATTTTCCTAGATTGAATTAGTCATAAATATTCGATTAATAAAAAGACAATTATTTATGCTTGTTAATCACAATCGTTATGATTGCATATTTAAAATATACCTTTCGTTTTGTGGTAAAAGTTCAATATTTAATATCTTTACCAACAAAGAAATCATGCAATTAATTTTAAAATACCCGAAATTTTAAACCACCACATTCATGTTATTATCATATTTATCTCTATAAATATATTGGAGAATTATAAACCAAAAAAAAAAAATCAATCGAAATATTTCCATTAAATTTTTTTCCAATTTCTATTATATTGAAATGCTTTCTTATTATTTATAATGCATACAACAATACATTTTTTTTTTTCCAAAAAAAAATACGTTATTTGCATGATGCACATTTCAAATTTATAAAGAATTTCTTGAAAAAAATAAATTAGAATATTTTAAAGAAAAAAAAAGAAGAAAATTCTCTCTCATTTATAAAACTATTCATAAATTAAGTATATAATACAATGGAAAACTTTATTGTAATTCATAAATAGAAAAAAAACGAAAAATTATTTAACAACGGAAAAAATATGAAGATACATTCAATTTTTTTTTAACGTTGAATATAATATTTTCTATATACCTTAAATAGAAAAATTGTTTTCGTTATAGATATATTTATATTTATTATAGTTAATTCAGTTGACCCAATTGTTAAATAATAATTTATATATCTATATATCTATATGTTCACATTTATCTATATCTATTCTTTATATAACAACATATATTGTATAGCGCAATACATTCTTTATTAATTGTTGTCCAAAATATACACCTGTCTTTATACTGTCTATATAGGTATAAAACAAAAGAAAATTTCAACATTGTTATTTATATAAAAAAAAATACAATATACATACATAATAGATATAATTAATTTCTATGTTTTGTTTTAATAAATCGCGTAATATCTAAAATTCTTATTATTATATTTTCTATTTTCTATTTTCCTCTATATTATATTTGAAATTTGCGTGTAAAATACTAATAATAATAAATAAAAGAAAATTTGTAATATTATAAATTTTTTTTTTGAAGAAACTTTAATTGTTATATTTATTTATTTTTTTTATTTTTTTTTTTTGGTTCTGTTTGCTTCATTTTGAAAAACAAAAACAGTTTTTCATTCATTCATAACTTTTCCATCACAACACAACCAAATAAAATTATGCATAAATAAATGGTAATAATAAAGATATAAAAATGTTGTGGTATTTTGTTTTTTTTTTTTATTTACGATACGAGGTATGATAATTAAAAATATATTTATTAGAGAGACAACAAATATGCAAAGGTAAAAAAAATTCATTTCATTTTCATAATAAAATAAGGGTTTTATGTAAATTTTGTGGGAATATCTGATATATATTACAATTAATAACCATATGGTAAAGAATATTATTTGACAAAAAAAAAAAAAAATAAACAGGAAGGAAAGAATAGAACAAATTTTCTTCCGCGAAAATTATTATTGTAATAAAAATCCCGCAAAAAAAAACCTGCGCTAAACTGTCCTTTATAATGGAATTTTTTTTCTCTTTTGCAAACCTTTTAGAAAGAAACCCATTTAAAGAAAATCTTTAGAAATCCAGATATTTTTCTGGTGATAGAAAACGTTTCAAGAATCCCTACTACCTACTGAATATTTCTCATTTAACAGAAATGTTTCTGATTGTAGAAAACCCTTCAAGAATATCTCTTTTAAACATTTATTCATTTGTTTAGACATTTTTCTGCTTGTAACAAACCTTTATAGAATATCCTCGAAAAATTTTTACCTGAAATATAAGACTTTCTACGGTGATAAAAATATTTCAAGAATCATATCTAAACAGAACAGAATATTTCAAGAATCATATTTTGTTCCACGAAAATTAGTATTGTGGTAGAAAATGTTTTTAAGAACATCCGCTAAACACGTTTTTCTTTGAATAGATTTTTTTTTCTGTTTTGATAGAAAATCTTTTGAAAAAAAAAACTGCAATGGAAAACATCAACCTTAACGAAATCCTTCCTGAACAACAATTTGGGATTTTTAACGGAATATTTTTGATTTAATAGAAAAGCTTTTGCGGATCGTAGAAAATCCTTCAAGAATTCTTTTTAAACACCTTTCCGAATAAATAGAAATTTTTCTGATGCTATAGAAAACCTAGATAGAACATGCTCAGACAATTTTAGCTTATGCAATACAACATTTTCTGCAGGTTAATTCATATAAAGCAAAAATTCAATTGTCTTGAAAAACTATTGGTAGACAATTTCGTAGATCACAGATCAGATATATGATTTTGAAGACATTATAAAAAAAATGATTAATACCAGAGAAATTTTTGTGTTGAAAGTGAATTATTATGTATAAATAATTATATAAATACCTTGGAAAAATCATGATAAATATTGCAATTCTGGAATTACTTTAACATTTTTCAATCTTAAAATAATGCTAAAAAGCTACAAATTTATAATAACATCAAAATTATTCTAAAAAAAAAAAACATGAAAAACTGTTAATTAAAAATGGAAATTTGTAAAAGTGGCACATCTATAAATGTATCACTTTTTGGACACTCCATTTTATGGTTCAAAGTTAATATTATAGACTACAGTGCGATGAAAAAACTTCAAAAAATGTTAATTTTAATGATTTTCTAAACGTTTTCATATAATAGAAAATCAGATCTAGTATAAGATATTAAATCACGATGATATTCTGAACATTTGCCGAAAAATTGAAAATCTTCTGAAAATGTACTTCTTATAATATAATAGAAAACATGTTTACTACATAAGAAATTCAATCCTGATGATTTTCTGAAAATTTGTATGTTTCTATAAAAGAAATCGTTTCTATAAATACATAAGAATTGCAATCCGGAGTATGTCCTGAACTTATTTTTTTTATAACGGACAATAGGTTTCACGTAAAAAGAATTTGGATACTGATAATGTTCTGGACCATTTTGTGATATAGAAATTCATATTTATTAGTATATCCGAAACTTAATCTGAATGATGTTCTGAACATTGTTCTATAACAGAATAACTGCAAAAGAAAAAAATTGTTATTCAATGACCTAAATGTTATTATGAGTCTCTGATTAAATTTGAAGTATATAACATAACCTGGGATTGTTTAATCAAAGATTCGTTTACGTGAAAATAACAAAAACGTGAAAATATACATTCAAAAGAATGATGTTTCCATCATACCTTTTATTAAATTACCTTAAATATTATATTATTATTATTATTATTACATTATGAATATTTGAATAAAATAAAATTAAATCAATATTTTTTTATAGTTATAACAAGTATATAAATGCTATTTTTATATAGAAAAAAAAAGGTAATGAGGTTTTCTCCACTTTATTATGACATTTTAATTTAAATAAATTTGGATTGTTTTTTTTTTTTTGTCTGAATGAACCCATGTTTCTTTCACATATTATTTACATGATTATGTATATATATAATACACGTAATAGTTATTTTCTTTATAGAATATATATGTATACAGAGTCCGTAATATATCGTTATTATATACAATACCAAATATAAAAAAAAAAAGAAGTATATAATTAAATTTTCATATAAAAATAGATTTAATTCAAAAATATACATAAAAAAGAAAAATATAAAGTTTTTTTTTATGTTTTGTTTTTTAACTCATTTCCTTAAAATATTCAACAATTTTTTTATTTTTTACAATATATGATTATTTGTTTTTTTTTACTTCTTCTTATTAATTTTCTATTTTTAATCATATATATTTAAATTTTAGATTATTCAATATCAAAATAATGTATACGCACAGATGTATATATAATTATTGTGTTTTTTTTCATATGATTCATATCGAATATGGTATAAAGTACAATAAATGTATTCATAGACCGCAATATTGGTAAAAATTGAATGGAATATCAATTATGGGCATTTTTATTTTTTTTTTGTTTTTTGTTTATTATATAAACAATTTTAAGATAAATGATAACAATTGAATTATTATTTTATATGTTTTGTTTATGTATAGCACACATTTTTTAATCTGTATATAGAAATAAACATTTGTTAATTTTTTACTGTGTATATTATTTTTTGTTAAATTATATAATGAATGCAAAGGCATTCATTCATTAAATATATATTGAATTTGTATGTTTTATTTTCCGTCTATCAATTTTTTTTTTCTTTATTTCTTTTATTATTATTGTTTGTTTGTTGATTTCTTTTGTATTGTTTTTTTTGTAAAATTGACCTAATTATAAATTGAAATTTGTGTGTGTGTGTGTGTGTTTATAGTTTATTGTATTCGGAAATTTCATTAAATAATATATCTATAATAAAATAATATAGTTTATGAATGGATATATTTTTTTAATATATATTTTCCGTTCTTGTATTTTCATCTTAAAAGTATTTCCTATATTATGTTTTATTACCATTTATTATTATTTATTATTATTAAATGGTGTTCGTCGGACGATCGAAATTAATATGTCTATGTGTTATTTGCTAATTTAACCATATTAATTGAAAAATGAATAGTGTTTGGTAAATATATTTTATTTCGATGCAAATCGGTTTTATAGAATAAAGAGACTATATATTTAACAGAAAACTTACTCAATAAATGTAAATATATTTGTTAAAAATTTTCCAAAGAATCGCTATACTAATTTAATATTAATTATTATTGTATTAACCAAATGAAAGTTGTGAAAATCTAGGAAAATTCTCATTTCTGAATTAATCTGGGTTAAGAAAACCTAGAGTTCAATACTCAATATACAGAGATCAATTTTAACTAAAATTAAAAAGTTTTTTTTTTGTATACATTTTAAATTTGATTGATTAACCAAGTTATAGATAATAAAGAAATTGATTTCAAATTTTCAATAAAAAAAGTCGTGAAAATCTGGGGAAATTCTAATGATATTAAGAAAAAATAATACAAGATGCATGAAAATATTATGTGTGAATGGTTAGGGATCGCACATTTATAACGAAAATAACGAAATCCATATGAAATCCAAAAAATATATGTTTCATAATTGGTATACTACTAATAACTTATTATTTATACAATTGTTATAATTATAGCGAATTTCCATTATATAAAAAAAACGCCGTCGCATTAAATTGTATATATATATATGGAATAAAAAAAGGAATAATCATTAATGTGCTTCAATGTCTTTTACATTAATATACAAAAAATATATGTATTAATCATCAAAAAATCGTACAATAATAATAATAATAAATAAATAAATAAATACATATTTATGTATAATATTAATGGAATTTTTGTATAATTTACGTGTTAGAAAAATAGAATACTAATTTGAATTTTTTTTTTATTACTTTTATTTACCTTTTTATTTATTACATAATAATAATAATAATAATATAGGAAATTTTGTTTTTATACATCCTTCTTTACTCCTTTGTATTTTATACACAAAATATATATACGTTGTTCGTATATCCTGACAGATACATAATCAAAAAAACAGCAAAAAAAAAAGCAGAATCACACAGAAAGAAAAAAAAATTTACATTTATATTTAATACGGAAATGAAATGCCTTGATTTTCTTTTTTTTATATGTACGTAATATTTATGAAAAAAAATATGGAAAAAAAGGCAGGAACAAGAAATAAAAGTAAATAAAATTATTATGTATCCCGCTGAGATCCCGCATTTTCTCCTCTCTATATATTCATTCTTTATTTATGTCTTTTTTTATATTTAATATATTTATTTTTATTATTTTTTTTTTATTTTTCATTTAATATTTCTTATCAAAAGTTGGTAAAATGAATAAAATTAACCTAAAGACTTTTAGAGAAAGTATTTTCTTTTTCATTTTCTTATTTTACATGTGTTAGATGGGATATATCAAAGGCAAAGAGATAACAAATAATAAATAGGAAAATAAAATCGTTTTTACATTTAATATTTTGATTATTCGTGTAATATAACACAGATGTGCTTTTTTTCAATTTGATTTTAATTTTCATTGTTACTTCATATAAATATATAGTATATATAATTAGTTGGTTGTTTGTAAAAACCTCTATTGCTTTTATTTATTTTAAATGAGTGACTAAATATAAATTTATTAAATTGATGTGTGAGGAATGGGTTTGGCAACTTCGCATACACAAAGGTATTTTATGGTCACGTACTACGAGTTTAAGGAGCAATTAGTCCATACATGGTTTAATATTTGGTAGAGATCATAATCAAATGTACACAAATATAATTGGTAATGATTTTCCAAATCATTGGTTACGGAACATTCAAGAGATTATTGAAAAATATGTATTTGGTAACATTTTTCATATAAAAAAATGAAATTCACGGTAAAATATTAAAAGATTCTCAATTCTGGACAAAAGGTTCAAAATATCACACACAAATTAATATGGTAAAATTTTTCATATAAAATATAATAAAAAAATTATGTTAATACTCGGAAATATTCATTTATGAATCGATTCAATCAATTCAACACCAATAAATCCAATATTTTATATCGAGATCATCATCAATCAATTATGAATACTTTCGGTAATGCTTTTCAAAACAAAATTGGTTAAGTAATATTCAAAAAATCGTTGAAAGAAATGTATTTGGTAATACTTTTCAAATAAAATATTCAATAAAAACCGTCAAAATTCAAACTGGAAAAATCTCAGTTCTAACTCAATCATCCCAAAGAAATTTAGTTCGATATTTTATTAAAGGATCACCTTCAATGAATTCTTATAATACCCAAGGTAAGGTTTTTAATTTTCATTAAGCAACCAATTTTCAAGAAATCGTACGTACTTACGTACGTACGTTTGGCTACATTTTTCATTTACAAAAATCGTTAAAAAATCTTCTGGGGGGAAAATTCTCACGGAAAAACCATTATAAATGGAAATAACCCTTTTTATTATATAAAGAAATAAAATAAAATTTAATTTCTACTCACTCAATGGAATTTTCATTAGGTGAAATTCAATAAAAGCGGCAAATAAAATCATATACTAACCTGCGATAGGAAAAAAAAAACAAAATAAAAATTTAGAATTTTTTTCATTCAAACAAAAGTAATTTTAATTTTTATTACACAACAAATTTTATTTACCTTATGGGAATTTTGTAGAATGCCTGATTATTGCCCGTAAATGTTCCAAACATCGATGATAACAGCAAATACATTATAAAATGATGTTCCATTTGATAAAAACTTATTAAATTTTACTGGTATTTTATGAAAAAAAACCAATCACTATTCTGAAAATTATAAGCAAAAACAATAAAAAAGAGATTATTACAAAATACTTTCTTTTTTTTTTTAATATAAAATATTGCTTCTATTCTGAACAATAATTTCTGAACTATAAAATTCTTATTTAAAAGAATTAAATATTGATTGTTTCATTTCTGTTAATTATCAAAACAAATCACAACACCGAAAAACAAAAAATGATGATAATATATTTTTTCAGTTCTGAATAACATAAATATTGTCGCGTTAAAATTTCAAGTGAACAAAAGTATTATATTTTATAAATTATCAATCGATAAGAGAAGACCATATAATAAATAAACAAAACTGTGATGTTTCTGTGTTTGTGTTTGATAATATTCGTGTACAAAATGAACAGTATCAATACAACATTTAAAACAAAAAAAATCTAGTTAATTTTACATATATACATCATAAACAAATACATCAATTTAATAACCACATAGATTTATCCAATGTATTTTATAGAAGTGTTGATTTTTAAACAATTATAAGAATGTGTCTGTTGAATGATAAAATTCAAACACATTTGTTTATTTGTTTATGATAAAATCCATTCCATTCAATTATCACATTTTTCAATTCAAAGTTTTCCATTCAAAAAAGAATTCCATGATTTTTCACGTTATAAAGGAAAATTTTCCGTAGGATTTTTTTTTAAACCCAGATTTGTACCGAATATGAAAAGGTTTATACATTTTTACCTAAGGGCAACATAATAGCAGCACACAATTTAATACTATACGGCATATGACCTGTTACTAGACATTTACACTTCTGTTTTCCCTTTCAATATGAATGTCGTGAACTTTAAATCACTTGAAAAAAAAAAATAGCAATATAATTTCATAAATCTATGAGAAAAAAATTATACCTGTAATGACTATTTGTACATAGGTTCAATACATTGGAGATGCACAACTCAATTCAAAATTACACAAACACAAATAAATTAGAAACAACAAAAAAAATAATAAAATTAAATTAAAATAATTGAAATTTTTTCTATTTTTTTCTAAACTATTTGATTGATTTGAAGAAAAATCTTGAATTTTCATTATATTTCCAATAAATTTTCATAAGATTTTCACAAAAAATTAAATTAAAATTAATAAAATTATTTAAGAAAAAATAAAAAAGAAAAAAAACACCAATAAAATAAAATGTAAACGCGACGCGATCAAAATTATTACTATTTATACGAAGAGATCATCAAAAAAAAAAAAAAAAACCACTAACAATAAAAGCAATAATTTATTTTTAACAAAAAATAAAAAATACAGTAAATTAATTTTATATATATTTTATAATGTACAAATAAAAATAAAAGCAATATACCATCAAATCAAATCGAAATTGTGTATGTTTAAAAATAATATCGACTTTGTGTGTTTTTGTAATTTGGTAGGTGCGTGCGTGCAGAAATGGTAAATTACGGTAAAGCTCCGCGTACATTTTTATTCAAAATTACAACAGCCAAAATTCAATTCAATACAATTTGATTTTTATTTTTTTTGGTAAATAAATTCTTGATAAAATTAAAATACCGATTTATGGTATGGAAAATTTAATATAATTTTCTTCATTAAGAAAACCTATTGATTTTATTGCATCCATCTGCGGTGAAAATTCAGAAAACTTTATTGGCAAAATTATTTTTATCATATTTGCCGAGAAAATTTATAGTGTTAAAATGGCATAACAAATATACGTTTTTAAAGATAGCAAACGACGTGGAAAATTCGCAATTCTGAATGAGTTCGTTAAGAAAATCGATTCTTCGATCATTATTTTGTACATCATCTATAATGGTAATAAATACGAGTCATGATTTTCATAATGACTTGTTTCCAACGAATTTTCCAAATCAGCAGTAATTGTTTTGTTCCAATTTTTCGATTGAAACGATTTTCGATTTATTCAATTCTATAGGAAAATCCACAAATTACAAATCAGTTGTTGTAAGTGAAACTGAATACAATATTTTACATTTACATACAGTGACAAGACGATTTTTCATCATTTATAATGTCAATTGTATTATAATTATCCAGAAGTGATTCAATTTTCAAATCAATTCAACGCAAGGAAGTCACAAATTGATAAAATTCACTATAAATAATAAATAAATTTAAATAAATAAAATATCTAGTACTTTAACATCGTATAAATGTTGGAAAATTATGAATTTTGAATCAATCGTTCCAAGATATAAGGTTACCTAATATTTTACCATAACCGCACATGCCACAATGAATTGTAAATATCGGGGGAACATTTTTCAAAACGATTGGTTAATGGTTTGGTTCAAGAAATCGCTCTATATTTGGAAAATTCGCAATTATTAATACAATTTTTTGGATGTATTTTCTTTGGACGGATATGGTCAGAATTGAAAATTTTGCAAAAAAAATTCAAGATTTTCTATGTATTTAATATTAGAAATTTTCGTCACCTTTTCAATCTTTCATTAAACTATAATTTTTATGAGAAATTTTACTTTATCACTATATAAAATTATATCTCAATACCTATTGGATCCATTGCTTTCAAATTTATTGAGTGCAAACACATTTCTTTTATGAGTCAGGATGTAAAACAAAAGGATAATTTAATAAATATGAAGTCGTTCTAAATTGCCATTTAAAATCATATGAAAAATTCTCATGAATGTATTTCAATGGAAATCGCATATTAGAAATTGTAATGCTAATCATATGTTTATAGAAATTATACGAGTATATAGACGATGAACATTTGTTGGGGAAAGTTTAGGTTCAAATTCTGATGATGTTCTTTATTAATCGCTTTTGGAATCATTTTTCATTAAATGAATTATGGAAAATGGGAAAACCCGTAAGAAAAATCAATCGTTTACATAATTTACAGATAAATAGAATAAGAATTTTTTTTTTAAAGAAAATCTACCCAAAAAAAAACCATACCTTTAATTATTACTAATTTTATAATTGTATGAATGATAAGAATCCAATAATGGATCGCTTCTTTATATCTTAGTCAAACGATTAATATGAAAACTATTTTGTGGAAAAGAATTTCATATAAAATATTTTTTAAATACAACAAAAAAAAAGGAAAAACTACTAAATACCTATATTTAACAAATTAAATATGGTAAAAATGTTGGAATAGGAGGAAAACAAAATAAATAAAATTTTGAAAATAGAAAAGTATTCGTTTTTGTTGTATGTATATTATGTATTTAGAAAATGAATTTGTAAAATATAAGAAAAGAAGAAAAATGTCATAATAATATACTATTTATAAATATTTCATGTATTTTTTCATTCTTTCGTGAACTCTATATATATATATATATATATTTATATCCATATGAATTCCTTCAATTTTCATTCCATCCTATATATATATAAATAAGGGATATCGGCAACCCAGAAATATATAACTAAAAATGTATGTATAGAATATGAATCTATATATATTACAATATATACCACACCATTCACATTCATCTATGCGGATTTATATTTACCTTTATCGTTAGAAATGTTTTCTAACTTTATACGAATATATCCTTATTCTGATATATATGGTATATATAGGAGCAAATAATATAAATATCAATATTTATATATAAATATATATATTTGAAATGAATGTATAATAGAATGAATATTAACAGGGTCCACATTCCATTTGTTATCCATATTTTTCTATATTTATATATTGTATATGAATGGGATATTTACAAAAAATAAAAAATAAAAATAAATATTGTATATATACATACAAATTTATTCAATTTTAATATCAAATTCATGGTATACAAAATAAAAAATATATATATAAATATACATATATAAAAAAAAAGACAGATATTTTTTTGAAAAAAAAAAGAAAAGAAATATCCTTTTTATATACAATATATTTAAATATTAGAAAATCGAAATAGATTGTAATCATTCAATATTCATGTATTTAAAAAAAAGTTCCAGAAATATTTTATAAAATATGTATATTATATTTTCGTCGCTATAGCGAGTATATAGATATAAATATATTTATAAACATTTATTTATATATGTACTATATATGAACATATTCTTTCATTCCATGTTTTTTTTCCATTTATTTATTATACTTTTTTTTTTTTGTTATTTTCAAAATTATTTTAATGGATCTAATATACGACGACGAGAAACGATGTTATAATATATGGTATGTGCAGAAAAATAGAAAAATACTTCTTTTTTAAATTCTATCTGCATATTTTGTTATTTTCTGTATTTGACTATATATACATATATTAGTCGAATAAATTACATTATATGATTATATTTATATGTAGTATATCGCATTTTAAAAGTATATATATAATTTATGTATAAGGATATGCATAAAAAATTTTAATAATCCTTTTTTTTTTTTGGCATAGTCCTTCTAAGAATTGAATTTCCTATTTGACCATTTGTATATCTAATCAATTGTGATCTGTCGATTAGCATACAGCATTAAAGATTAAATGATTTAATTCGGGTTTAGTTTTTGATATATTCAACAACTAGAAAAATTCATTGGCTAATCGTTTTTGAAAAGTTTACCAGGAAATTAATTATACATTGAGCATGATTTTTTAACGTAAAATTTTAACAAATAAATTTCGGGATGTAAAATGCTTGATAATTTTGTTCGAAATCGTTTTGAAAATATTACACGATATTTATAATGCATTCTAAATGATCTCTGTACAATATTCGATTGGGGTTCCTTTGATCGGACTTCAGATCAGAATTCAGAATTTTCATGATTTTAATGCATTTTATATACATATGGAAAATGTTACCAAATTAATTTCTGAGAAACATATCTTCAAAATTCGTTAACAAATGGTTTTAAAATGTTTCACGGAATTTATATTGCATTCTAGATGATCTCTATAACAAATTGTATAAGTTTTTTGAAACAAACTTGACAGAATTTAGAATTTCCAATGAATTTTCCCCGATTTCTAATGTATTTTATATGAAAAATTTTACCAAATTTATTTCTGAATTCGATATCTTCAAAATTCTTTAACCGATTGTTTTGAAAATTATACACGTTATTTATAATGCGTTCTAAATGATCTCTGTAAAATATTGTATGATGTTTCCTTGGACGAACTGGATTAGAATTGAGAATTTTCACTGAATTATTACCATTTGATGTGTTTTATATTGAAATGTTTAACAAATTAATTTCTGAGTACGATATCTTCAAAATTAGTTTACAAATCGTTTTGAAAATTGAACAGGGAAAAACCTATGGGAAAATTTTAAATGGTATATATTTTTAAATTATGAATTCTAAATTGTATTGAATGGGAGTCTACTTGAACGAACTTTACTAAAATTGAATTTTTTTTTAATGTATTTTGTATATGAAAAATGTAACCAATTGAAATGTCTGAATGTCAGTTTTTTGTGAAAATTCATAGATCAATCAATATTTTACTTATATATTTACCAAATATTATTAATGTATTACTCAACTTCTTCAATGTAGATTTCTAAACAATATTGCAAAGTAGTTTTAATCGGACACATCAGAATGGAGAGGTTTTCAAGTATTTCCAAAACTGTTTTAAAATGTCCATATATAGTTTACTAACAATAATAAAGGATTTACAGTTCTATATATAACAAAATTTATATTATAAAATACTTAGAAAATGTTACATAATAAATCCATATATAGATAGTTATTATACAAAAATTGTAATTAAAATCAATCTCTTTATGTACATTTCCATATTACCATATTATCAAATTTTTGGTTAAAATTAATTATGAAATTAACTATCAAAAACAAAAACCATATAATGAATATAAAACACATTCCATGTATATTAGTTATAATTAAAAATTTTCATTTATCGATAAATTACAAATAATTTTCCGAGAATATTGAAATATTTTTTGTGTTCTATTATAATATTATTTTTAACTTTTAATTTATTTAATTTATATGTCGATGATTATTTATTTGTCGATGATTATATATTTAAACATAAATAAATAAATAATTTTAGTGTAAAAAAATTTCAATGGAAATTAAAAAAAAAAAAAACAAAATATATAAATATAATCATCGACGAACTTTATATATACAAAATAATTAATTTCTTCTGTTTTGTTTTTCCGTTGTGTGCAATTTTATCAACGTATTTCTACGCGGACGATAGCATTTCGGATTAAAAATTTATATATTGTGAAAAATTATGCAATGAATAGTTTGGTTTTTTTTTTTTCAACATTTTCATTGAACATCAGAATTTTGCTATATAAATATCAAATGTATAAAACTTTTTGAATCATACAATATATATAGAGAAAACAGAATTTTTTTTTACGATTATTTCTTCACTTCATATACAGAAAAATAAAAGTATAAATTATACGATATAAAATCAACAAAATATAAAATTAATTCTTTTTTTTATCTAAAAACAGGTAAAAATTATTCAATCGAAATCGCGCGACTATAGTTTATATATATTCTTCAATTGATGTATTTTTTCTTTTCATCGATTTTTAGTGAAACGAAAGAAAATCAAAAGAAAATATTTATTTAACATAAATTGAATATCTACTAAATACTAAAAGATAACAATGAAAAGAAAATTTTAATGTACATAATAAAAAAAAAAAAAAGTTATTTCTTTTGCTATCATAAAATTAAAATAATTTTATGATTATGATAACATTAAACAAATTTTTTGAAACAAAAGATGTAATTAACTATATATATATAAATAGTTTAACATCCTCGCATCATCATTTTTTTTTTTTTTTTGATTATATTCAACATTTTATTTAAAAAAATGTTCATTTATAAATTGAAAATGAGGATATTAGGAGGATAATGAGGATATCACCCACAACAAGTAGGGTGATGATGATGATTACGACAACGACGACAACGAAAACGACAACGAAACCAACCGAGAAATTACAAAAAATTTTAATGGCCAAAATCACAAAATATAATGATAAAAATGAAAAAAGATAAAATAAAATTTAAATACTATATTTTTTAAATAATAATTCATAGTATTTCAAAAAAAAAAATAAAAAGTGCTTTTAATCGTAACAAAAAAAAAAATCTTGATAAAATCTGCATTTGCAAAAAAAAAAAAGAAACATAGTGGAAAACTTTTCAATTCTTTTATTTCTTTAAAATTTTGTGATGTTATTAAAAAAAAAAATTTCTCTATATAAGTTTTAACTCGCTCGCAAAAAAAGGAATACAAACAAACAACTAACGAAAAAAAAAACAACACATAAATAAATAACACTTTAATTTATTTTAAAACATAAATAATTCTTTGATAAATATATAAAAAAAAAATAAAAAATTATTTTTCGTGTTTGTTTTTTTGTAATGCATTTTTTTTAATACAAGGAATTGTGTCCTTGTCGCGTTTTATTTTTTTTTTCGTTATTTCGTTTTTGTTAAATATAATTATAGAGATGTTTGCAAAAATAAAAAAAAAAACAAAACTTTATGTTATAAATACGGTATTTGAAAGTGTATAGTTTTTTTTATTTTTGTGTGATTTCGTTTTAAAATACGCGAGCGGTCGTCGTCGTTCGCTCTATAAATAACTATCTAGATCACAAAACTATAGACAAATAAATAAATAAATAAAGGAAAATACAAAGTTTTCTATATAAAACACATTTTTTTTTTGAAGAAAAAATAAAATAGGATATTTCAAAATGTTTTATTATTTGACAAAAATTACTTTTTTCATTTTATCTCAATTCGTTAATTACAAAAAGAAATATAAAAAATAAATAAATAAATCTAATAAAAAAATGAAATCGCGAATCGCCGTCGTCAATTGTTTTGTTTTTATATAGTGAAATTTTTTGTTTTTTTATAAATAAATAAGTATTTAGTAAGTAGAAATGGGTTTTCTTTTTTTGGTGAAATTAAAAGTTTTCATTGAAAATTTATTTTTAAAAAATAAAAACATCCCACACATTTAAAGTTATTGTATACGAAAAATTTTAAGAAAAAAAAAATTCCTCATGCTTAATTATATAGTTAATTGGCGTGTATAGAAAATTTTTATTATTTCATTTTTTTTTTTTTTTGTTTTCGTCCTTTTTTTTTAACGAGAAAATTTCTATAATAATAAAATTAACTGTGGGAAGAAATAAGAAAAAAGAATGGTTTATAGTTTCTTGCTTCGTCTTTTAAAATATTTATTTTTTATTTCAATTTTATCGTGAAAAATCATTAAGTTATTGATATTATTTTTTGTTTGTATTTTCGTTAGTTAGTGATAAATTAGGATTATATTTTTTTTTGTTTTCTGTTATCTTTCCCGTAAAAATAATACCCGCGGAAAATTGTGGTTGAAGTTAAAATCTTCTTTAACTATATTTCGATACGATTTTAATTTATCATCAATATACAATAAATAAAATAAATCAATAAGCTCTTTATATTTTTGTTTGAATGTATATAATAAAATTAAAATTGCTTCTTCTTTTTTTTTTTTCATTATTATTATATTGTTTTATTTCTTTACCTGCGATTCCAAAACAATTTCCATTATCTAAAAAAACATTATTAGTAAAAGGAAATGATAAAAGTTTTCTTATTTTTCCATCCCAAAAAAAAAAATTTATTTTAAATTTATTTATTTATGTTCAATTCAAAGACGTCTACCAAAATATTTATGTTTTATAAATGGTAAAAATTGTGTATGATATAGAAAATTAAAGTTAAAAAAAAAAATCATTAAATCCGTGCGCGAATCAAACACATAAAATTATACAATAAAATGGCTATGGTAATTTCGGGTCGTGCTAAAGCCGCCATAATCGGTATTGTTTGTTTTTTATTATTGGGTGGTGTCCTTGTAACGGGCTCCACAAAAGGATGGTTTGTGACACAACGATATAATGGAGAACGTACAGCCGCAAGATATCAGGTAAAATATTAAGGAATCAACAAAATTTATTTGTCTATTTTGAATACGCTCATATACAATACAATAAAATATGTGATTTTCATTTTGAATATATACATAATAAGAATTTGTGTTTTTTTTTATATAATATATAGGTAGAAAGAAAATTTATATAAATAATAACATTTATTTTATGGGTTTTTAATGTTTTTGATAGTTTTTTTTTTTCTTTTAGAAACAAAAAAATAAAAATCATCAAATTGTGATTTTTATCTTTTGACTTTCATATAAATGTTTTATATTTCATTTATATATGAAGAATATATAATATACATATTAGATATTTTCTTATATTTTTTGTATGTTAAACTCGGAAAGGAAACCCATATCATACCCTTACGTATATAGATTTTTCCCTTATATATACAATATAGTATTATATACATGTAATAATATCATCAGCGTGCGTATCATTTTCCCTGTATATAAACCATATATTATATATATAAATATACATATGTAATAAGAATACTTTTAAAACTCGTCACGTTTTTAGTCGTAGAGATATCACATATAAAACGTTATTTATTTTTTTTGTATTAGTAGGTATATATACGATTGTGTATATAATTTTCATTTGTTTATTTTGTCAAAAGATAAAATATCATCATTTATTATTTTGTAGATATTTTTTATAAAATAAAATATATACGGAAAAGAATTACAAATATGGTAAATTACAAAGATATCATATATAGGGGTTTTTTTTCTTATGTTTTTTTTTCTGATAAACATTTCAAGTTGATATAAATCTCCTATTTATACGATATAGATATATACATATATGAAATAAAATAAATAGTGTCGGCGCAAATGAATTTATGTATGATTGTACAAAATGAACCATATTTTATTATGGAACAGGTCTGTATAATGACAAAATTCGATATCCATTAGACTATGAGGAATTAAGAATAGAACAATTAAAAAAAAAGTAGTTGTATAGTGAATTATTTCAGTTTTCTATTCTTAAACTCAATTCATTATTAGATATGCATATATTTTTATCGCATTGACATGTATTTTTTTTATGCGCGTACGTTAACTTTATTAAAATTAATTATTTTGTAAATTGTTCAAAAACGTATTTTTTATACATTTTAAATCATTATTCTAATTTTTCGGGTATTTTTATGACCTGAAAATATTTATTATGAATGATTAAATCTAACTTATATTGATTTATATAAAAAATAATCAATATTTTAGGTTATAATTCCTAAATAATTCCCAAATACATTTAAAACATCCAAGACGACTAAATAAAAATATTTAACCGATGAAGAAAGAAAAGTATTTCATAACGCATGCATATAATAGTGAAAAATGCATCGGCGAAATTGGGAAATATTTTTTTAAAAATCTTCAACGTCCATAGTCTTAAACCCCAGAAGCATATAAAAATGAAGAACGAATTGAATTTAAACCTCAAACAGGTCGACCTAGAATTACCTCAAAAAAACAGGCTATACATAAAAATAAACATTAGAGCAAATGATCCGCAAGTATATCCAAACTCCAAAAATACAATCTAAGTTGATAGGTTGAATTAAAATTCTCAATAGTATATAATTCTTACTAAATGTATAATTTTCTTTGTAACATTTTTAATTTAAAGTAAAAAATAATCCTTTATTCCACTAAAAAATGCATAAATAAACAACAATGTAATATATAAAAATATTTTATTACGGCATTGTATACAAACAATACAATAACGCTAAGAAAAAAAAATTTCAATTTGTTTTGTTATCTGCCGCAATGAATCACGTGTTTTTAAAATTATAATCCGCATAAAATCCAATGTCATACAGAAAATATATCTAATACATATAGTATTTTTATTTTTTTTTTTTTCATACTTTAAATAACATCTAACAAATTATATAATAATAATAATAATAATAACAAATGCGGTTTGGTTTCATTTAACTATATCGATATAGATTTGTATTAATTATATCTATTATTTTTTTTTGTTGTCATCATAAAATGAGATTACCATCAATATACATACATACATACATTCTCATAACATCATGTCATCGAGATATTTAAATTGTATCCTTTTAATAATACAATATATAGGACGATAATCATTATGCAAAATACACATTATTGAATAATTTCGTATCAATCGATCGAATGTGGTTTAAAATATTATGAATTTCTGATATGATTTGAGAGATTTTTTTGTCGCATTACGTTTTATGGAGTAATCTTAAAATCAACTATAGCATTATACAAATGTTCCCATAAAAGTTTTAAAGAACTATTATCTATTATTGTTTCAAAATTTTACACTACTCATAAAAATCTTGGAAATAATTTCACGATCTTTCCGAGATTTTCCAAGATTTTCAATGTATTTTATATTCTATTGATTCAGAATTTCTACCTTTTTTGGTATATCTTTAATACGAAATTTTTGAAAACTCATTAACTAATCATTTAGAAAAATGTATAACGTATTAATGTTTTGTGTTTTCGGTTATTTTTCGAATCTGAATTTTAACACAGAGTTGTTGTGTTCGGCTTGCGGTTGGTCGTACGTCTAATTACCGACACCGTAAAAGCCACAAATTAAGAAACTAACAACAGAAGGCTGTTGTTGGACGCTAAAACCAGATTGTTGGTTGTATAGCGAAAAATTTATTTATTATTTATAAAGCATTTTAGATACAAAACATTGAACGGATTGATTGATAATAGAAAATTTTCCAAAACTTTCTCAATATTTTTGCTGAGGTTTTATATGGAAAATTTTACCAAATTAAAATTTTTTATAGCAATTTCTTAAAAGTTACTTAATACACGTTAGTTGAAAAATTTACCAAACATTTATGCAATTTATTTTAGATGATTTTTCTTAAATATTAGACTACTTTCATGCGGGTTATTTTGCAATATCGCAATTATTAATATCGCACATTTAAAAATTCATGTTTCTATTTTCACAAGAAAGTTCTTTCGTCACTCACATGTCGAAATCATATAATAAATCGTTTTATCAAAAATAAATTAAAATGTATATACAAGAATGAATGCTATTATGCTATTAAATTAAACTGATTGCGCGCAATGCATATATAATAATGTGGGGGTTTAGAACAGAATAATAAAAAAATAATTCTATTTAATAAATAATTGTATTTCACTAAATTGTTTAACTTTTTTTATTTTTTAAGTGAATCGCAAAACTGCAAAAACCGTATACATGAAGTTGTTATATTTAAATACAAACATAAAAAAATAATTTTACGTTTGTTTTCCATTTAAGCGAAAACACCAAAAACAAAAACATAACAGAAAATAGTTTAATTTTTTTTATTCTTTATACATTTTTGCAACAAAAAATAAAAAAGAAAAGAAGCCCTTAGGGACGCAACGACATTGCATATATAGTATATGTTCTTCAATGATTGTTTTATTTATTTAAAAAAAAATAAAAAAAACTCTTCGCGTTCAGTTAAAATAAAATAAAAAATAAGAGACCACTTTAAAAAGAAAAAAAAAACACACACACACACAATTTTTTCTTTCTTTCTTAACAATAATAAATACAAAAAATAAAATATAAAACAATTCAAAATTAAAAAATAAAATAAAAGATGTTTATATAAATTAAATACAAGAAATAAAAAAAAAGAAAACATAAACTTAATAATTATATATTATATATACGATGAATAAGAAAACAAAAACAAAAAAATAAAACTTTGTCTTTTCACTGAAAATCCGAATATGACTTTATGAAAATAACAACAAAACAAAAAAAAATACAAAAATCATCAAAACTTTTATATGAATTTTATGTCTATGACCAACAAAATATATCAGCTTTTTTTTTTTTTTGGATGTTGCTTTAATAATACGATATATTATTTTAACAAAGTGTTTTTTTTTTTATAAAATACTTATATAGAGTTGTTAGTATTTAATACACATCCATCTCTGTTATATAAATCACATAAGGGATATATGTTAAAGATTCATTTTATTATTATTATTATTATTATTTAACAACTAATGATGTATGTAAAATGCCAACATTAGTTTTTAATAAGCACTATGGCTGCTAGGGCCTTTGGCTTTTACCGGAATTAGAAATCATTAATATTATAATTATTAATGTAATTTTAATAATGATGATGAGTATTTGTTATATACTTTCATATATAATTGCGAATATGTGTGTGTAGTAGACTTTGTAAATCTTTGGCTGCGTCCGACACAATATACCAAAGATATTCATTAATTTGATCCCAATGAATAAATGGTGACTTAGTTCATGAATTCAAATCATAAAAAGCACAGAAAAAATTTTCCGGCCAGGATTTGAACTCGTGACCACCCGCAATTGGGTTGGATGCTTTATCAACGGCACCACCAAGTCGTCCAGATTCATTTTAATATCCATTATTAATACAGCAATAGTACGTACGTACGTACGTACGAACAAGGACGATGACTAGACTTTTTATATACTTAAATTGATGTTAATAATAAATATATATATATATATATTGTTTCATCGAAAAGGTATCTCTATATATATATATATATAATTTTATCAAGGTACCAAGGTATTGACATCTCCAAATCTAATATATATATAGATAGTATAATAAAGACACATTAAATGAAAATAAAGAAACTCACTCCAGACCACATCTTCGCGCAGTAACATTCAAACAAAAAAAAATAATATACTATTATATACTATTGTACAAAATAAAAACAACAAAAAAACAAATAATATATGAAAAGAAATGTGGGTATGATTATTTTTTTTTTTATTTTTAGAAAAATACTACTCTAACCACTATTAACCACTATATTCCTAAAGAACTTAATGTAACTAATTATAAGTCTACCGTATCAGATATTTAAATAAAATGTGGTTAACCTGTTCATTTGAGTCATAGAAAGTGGTGTAAAATTTAATGTTACTGATCGTGATAAACGCAACTGTGAAAAAAGGGAGAACTGTTATGAGTGATATAAGTCTAAAATGGTCAACAGCAATCCAAAAAGTGGTCGCACGAAAGTGGACAAGCCAATGGATTCATAAACCGAACTATATTAATATAAGATAAAAATATAGACATAATTTATTAAACAATGTTTTTTTCCTAATAATAATCATTAATAATTTTTCAGCACAAATCAAAGTCCCTTTCAATTGTTGTTTTGCACAAAACAAAACAATAAACAATTTTGAGTTCTGCGGCAATGGGATAGCATTATATTTTGATGATGAATGTAAATTTGTTATTGATGGTAATTCTGATAATCGAGTAATTCACACAAAAAATGAAGCATTCCATCGTGATTGTTTAAAACGCACTGTGAAATTTTCAGCCAGTTATTATAATTTACATTTCAAAAGGAGTCGTTTCCTTTTTTTTAATTTACTTACTTAATTTTATTAATTTACATTTCATTTAGTGTACGGTTAACTCCCAAAAAACATATTCATATATATTAAATGACTATACGTTTTGCCATCGACTATTAAATTATATTCAAACGGCGAATATACATTTCACTAAGATGTTGCTCTACCACAAACCGCTAAAGCAACTAAGAACTGGTTGGAAACTAAAGAAATGGGTAAAGGAATACACTTTTAGAAATGGGCATCTTCAAGTCCTGATTTAAGTCTAATAGAATCGTTGTGGGCATTACTAAAACAAAGTTAAAAAATTATCCGAAAGTTACAATTGAAGGAGTGAAGAATTCCAAGGAAAAATCATTGAAATGAGGAATACAAAAACACCGGATGAATGCGAAAAACTAGTAAATACCACGTCTAAGAGAATGAATGGTGTCATATAGGCCAAAGGAGGCGTTACAAAGGAGATTAGTGGCGTATAATATAAGCGTCCGATATTATAATGGTCAAATTTTTTTGTTGTTAAATTGAATTCCATAACTAATTGAATTTAAAAGTTTTTTTACTTCTGTCTGCGTAATTATTTAACTAAAACCATCATTTTATGCAATAAAATTAGGAGGATTAAAAAATTGTTGTTTAAAGTCCTTTTTTTGGCATCTCAAAATCGAGCATTCGCATAAAATAGCAGGTGTCCGATATAATAGTGGTTAGAGTAGTATATTATATAGAAAAATTTACATTAATATTTGAATATATACAAAGAAAAAAAAATAAATAATAAACTCAGGTGCAAAATTTGCCCTTAATTTAAATATAATAATAATAATAATATATATTTAAATAGAAATTTTAACCAATTTAATATTGGTAACTTGAATAAGTTCTTGTTGTTTGGTTTGACTATACAAATGGTATATGTTTTCTTTAGTCTTACAAAATTAACTAAACTGTGATTCACCATTACTAATTGTGACAGAATAAAATTAAACCTATTGGATTTCGCTCATAGAATTAAAAGAGAATTTGATGGGTTAATTTTACAAAATCGTCCCTTGAATTGCATTCATGCGAAGACTCACCTCATCACCTGTGGTTAAGGAATATTTTTTGCATCAAAATGTCAAAAAAAATTAAGGCAAGTCATTCGATGCGCGATGCATATAATAACAGCGAAAACTCATTCAAGTTCCCCATCCAATGATAAGATTATTTTTTTCTCTTATCATATTTATTTTATATCATATATAAATATTTTTATTTTTATTTTTATTTTTTAATAACAATAAAATAAAATTGTTTAAGAAAGCCAAATGAAAAATAAATATAAAAAGAAGAAATGAAAAAGTTTATTATATTTCTATTGTTGTCTTCCATTTAATCAACAATAAAAAACCAATTTATTTGTTTGTGTTTGTTTGGTGGAAAGAAAAAAAACACATTTCTGACTGAATTAATATAATTTATAAAAATTATTTTTTTTGCATGGAATATCACAGCAATTTTATTTTATTTATTTATATATTTTTTTGTTTTTGTAAATACAACATAAATCTAATTGAATTATACTACAGAAATTCACTAATCGATGATTATTATAATACATATATAGAATTAGAAAAGTTTAAATTAAAGTTAAACCAAATTTTAAAATGGCATTAGTAAATTTCCTTTTTGGTTTTTTTGGTATTCTTCTAAAAAGATTTTTTTTTTTTTACTTTGAAAATTTTTTCTATAGTTATTTTTCAATTTTTATATTGTAATATGTGCGATGCTAAAAAACTATTTAAATTTTTTACTTAATTTTTTTACTTTTTCATAAACATATATTTACAGACAGCTTTTGTAAGTTTATCTACTCTCTATACTATACAGATATATCATAATCTTATAATGGAATATGTAAAATATTTTCTTTCTATTTTGTTGTTATATTTTACTTCTTCTTCTTCTTTTTCATCTCTTTTCAAACGATTATTTTACATAATAATAAAGTTCATAAAATTTTTGACTTTCAAATTAAAGTTTCTTTAGGGAATATTTTCTTTAGTATATATTCTTCTATATACAAAAAATCCAAAAAATTGTTTTCATATATGAGAAAAATTTGGTTTATTGAACTTTATATAATACGTACCTAGTAAATATACATATACTAAATATGATGAAGTGTATGTATAAATTTAAAGTATATACGAAGGTTTAAGAAATTTAACTTTATAAAAAAATTAATGTATTTTTAATATTTAAACGACATCATTTTATGTATATTACATTTTATTCTTAAAGGTGCGGGCGTTTTGTTGTTCACATATTCATATTCAGTATATAAATATAAAGTTAAAGTATGAATTTATTTCGTCGCATATTATTTTATAATAAATGTAAAATTGTATTAAGCTTTGAGGGTAATTGGTTTTAAAGAATATTTCAAGATCATCAACAATTTAATTTAATTTTATTGTTTGTTATAAATTTCATATTTCATATTATAAACCCTTTGGTTGAATGCATATGAAATTTATTGTCTACATTTAAAAGTAAAGTTGATTGGCCAAAAACGCAAATGCCGTTTTGATACACAGTGTCAAGTGTATTCAAAAACGGAGTGATAACGTCTCTGTCTGAAATTTATTTGCAATTTTAACAAAACAATTATCTGATACAGCAAACGAATATTGAATACCAGGCTCAACTGTTGAAAATTGTTTGGTGAATTTAAAATTCGTAATAAAATTTCTGAATGAAAATCTGTTTAATTTTCGGAAGGAAAATCTGCATTATTTCCAAAGGAAAACCGGTATAATTTTATAAAAGAGACCCGCTATAATTGTCTGAATGAAAATCTTTATATATCTATGAAAGAATTCTTTATCATTTGGAAAATCTGAAGGAAAATCTCTATAATTTTCAATAGAAAATTGTGTATTATTTTCAATATATTCTATTAAAGGAAATCTTGATTAATTGTAAATTGTGTCTGTTGTAATTGTGTCTGTATGAAAAGCTGTTTAATTTTCTTAATGGAATTCTATTTAACTATCTGCAGGATATTCTGAATAATTTTCAAAGAGGAATTTTATATAATTTTCTGTTGCAAATTTGGTTAAAGGAAATTCTTTATAATTTTAGTTTGGAAATTGTTTTTACTATTCTGAATGAAATTCTGTACAACTTGCTAAAATCTTATGTTCTGTGGGAAATTCTATATAATTTACTAAAGAAAGACCTGAAGAATTTTCTTAAGGAAAATCTTTATAATTTTAAGTTGGAAATTCTCTATAATTTTCGGAAGGAAAGTTTTATAAAATTTTAAAAAACAAACAAACAAACCCGATATAATTTTCTGAATGAAAACCTATATCATTTTCTGAAGGAAATTCTTTATATAACATTCGCAAAGAAAATTTGCATAATTTTCTAAAATTAAAGAATTGTTTTGGGTTTTTGGAAAATAATTTAATTGAATCTGTTGACAGTCAGGTTTCGTATAGTGACTGGAAATTGACTGATGTGAATTGGTCATTGATAGATCAAATAATGAATTTGAAAAGAACATATTCAAAATCATTGCTATTGATTGCATTACACATAATCAAAATAAATATAAACCATAATCTTGATGCTGTATATGTGAACAAATTTAAAAATATAATTACATAGATTGTATCTTGGACCGGCTAACATTGATCAAATTGGTGCTGATTACGAAAGAAAATTAAACTAACAAAAAATGACATGGCGCTGCATAATTTTCTGAAGGAAATTCTATTTAACTATCTATAAGATATTCTGGATAATTTTCAAAGTAGAATTTTATATAATCTTCCGTAGAAAATTCGATTAAAGGAAATTCTTTATAATTTTATATTGGAAATTCTCCTGTAATTTTCGGAAGAAAAATTTGTAAAACTTTCTGAAACAAAAAACCGATATAATTTTCTGAATGAAAATCTGAATGATTTACCGGAAGGTAACCCTGAAGAATATTCTTAAGAAAAACCTTTATAACTTTGTATGTTTGAAAATATCTATAATTTTCAATAGGATATTGTATATTATTTTGAAATTTTTCTTCTAATGGAACATTTTATTAATCGTCTGTTGGAAATTCTTTCTGAACGAAATTCTGTATAACTTTTAGAAGTAAAATCTGAATAAATTGTTGAAGGGAAACCGGTATAAGTTTCTGAAGTAATTTAATATAATTTTGGGTAGGAAAATCTGAATAATTGTATATAGGAAATTGTGTATTATTTTAAATATATTTTTGTAAGGGAAATTTTGATTAACTGTCTGTTGGAAATACTTTATCCTATTAAAAATGAAATTCTGTAAAATTTTATGTTGAAAATTCTTAATAATGTTCTAAACGGAATTCGCTATAATTTTCAGTAGGAAAATCTATATAATTTTCCGAAAGAAAATCTGAATAAGTTTCTTACGGCGAATCTTTATAATTTTGTGTATGAAATTCTGTATATTTTTCTGAAAAATAAAGATCTGTAAAACTTTCTGAAGACAAACCGGTAAAATATTCTAAATGAAATGAAATTCCGTATAATTTTCTGTTGGAAATGCTTTATATTATTCTAAATGAAATTCTGTATAATTTTCTGCAGGAATCTCTAAAGAATTTTTTTTTAAGGAAAATCTTTATAATTTTCCTAAGGAAAATCTCTATAAATGCCTGAACAAGAATCTGTAAAATGTTCTTACGAAAAATGTGTATATTTATGTGAAGTAATTCTATATATAAATAATTTTGTATTCGGAAAATCTGTATAATTTTTTTATATCATAAATTTTATTTACTTTTCTAAACAGCAAAGCAATATTTAACCATTGCCAATATTCTTTATTTTTTATATACACTAATTAGTTTATAACAAATTTTTAGGTCAAAAGGACCATGTATATATATGTATAGCAAATCAATAAAAGTCTATATAGGTTCAGTTATTTTATTAAGATGTTTTCCAATAGTACATATAAAGTTTTCTAATTATTATATAAATATCACATATTTTTCTACAATAAATTTTTTTTTTTGTATTATTTTGTCTATATATAAGTTAAAATTTTGGCCATCGCCTACACACGCGGTATACCATATTCAAACTTTTATCAATAATATATTTATAGATTTTTTTATATAATAAATTTGATATTTTCTTAAATATTTATTTAAAATTTGAATTATTCATAATATATATTTAAAGAAAGAAAAAAATGTTTTTAATAATTAAAAGAAATTGAAAAGTTTTTCTGTACGTTTTTTTTAAAAAATAGAATAATTTTTATAACATTTTCATTTCATTATATTATTTTTCCAAGTTATAATAATATTTTTATTTATTTATATTTATTTATATATATATATATATATATATATATATATATATATATATATGAATTAAATATGTATGTATATTTTGTATATGGTATATATAGCTTTTTCCAGCCTAAATGTACTTTAAATAAATATATATAAAATACAGGAGCTGTATATATATATATGTTTAAATAAATTTATATGCCGTATATTGTATATACCACCGTCACCCCATATAAATATCGAAATGCAAACAACTCTTAATAAATATATTTATATATATGTAAATATACAATTTATATATCTATATATATACATATGTACAATAAAACGTGTATATAATATTCGTATATATACAAAATAGATAGATGTTTATGTAATAAAATATTTCAAATTGCGTGCTTTTATCATTATATATACATATATACGTATGTTTGTTTAGGGGGTATATATTTTCAATCGCAGAGAATGAAATATGTGAATGTACTTTTTCTTTTTTTTTATATATATAAATATATATCCATAATATAAAGTCATTTAATATTTGTGTTGTATATATACCTATTCCAATTTATATACTATGTACTACATGGAAGAAAATTTAAATATAACGACGTACATATCATCATCAATCGTCTATTATACATGTATTTATATGTATATAGAAATTTACCTAACTCGGATATATATGAATAGATAAAATAAATAAATGTATATTATACACATTCGTCCCGTCAAATATCTAATCAATTGTGTGCATATATAAGTATACCTTTCTCTATGTATATGACATTCTAAAATATATCTAGCATACACAGGAATTTGTAACATAATATGATAATAATATTCTATATATGGTAAATATACAGAAGCCGCATATATCGATATAATTTCATAATAAATAAATATCCTATATAAGTCTATATTTAACAAACATATTCCATCCATATCCATATACTTTAACCATCATACAGAAATAAAATAGCTTACATATATACATTAATATAAATAAATAATCTGACTCCCATAGTCATATATTGGTATATTTATTATATTTTTAATAAATATTCTATATCTAATGGTTGATTGATAAATTCAGTAACTCATATTAACAATAATCTAATGAGTTTCGAGATAATTGTACGAGTTTTTTTTTTTTTTACGATTTGATAAACATTCAATTTTTTGTCATAAACTAAAGTAATATTTTTATTTATTCGATTGTGATTTGAAAAATATTCAATAATTTAAATTATGCATTCTCTTGTAAACTATATGTTGATATCATTTTTATTTAAAAATTTAATTGATTTGAATGTAGTAGATATGATAATAATTAGGTTAATCAGATTATAACAAAAAAAAATGAACCCATCACATTTCATTTTTATATTTATCGATTTATTCCTAGATTTTTTTTTCTTTTTTTTATTTAAATTGTTTTTAAATTGTTTACATCAAAAAAAAAAAAAAAAAAATGGCATACATACAAAATAAAAAAAAAAAAAAAAAATAAAACAGATATGACACAATTTCTATATTATTTATATGTATGTATAGCTCATATAAATTCATAATCAATAAATGCAAATTAAATGTGAGTTATAAATTTTTTTTTTTGAATAGCATCTCTTTTTTTTTTTTTTTGCATTTAATTCAATGAATAAATTTTACTGTTCGTATATTCTTTGTTTACATTTTAAAGCCACATAACAGAACACCAATTTTGCCGACACAACAATTTAATACCAATATATTCTGCCGTAGTAACGAACAAAGCATAAATAAAAGAAATAAAAGCAAAAAATAGAAAAGGATTTTTGTTATAAAAATAATAATAAAAAAAAAAGAGTTGCAACTGAATTGGAAATGAAAAACTGTTTAAATAACGTAAAGTGTAATTTAAACTCTTATTTTACCTATATCCATACATACAAATATTTATTTTTATAAATGTATATATATATTGATAATTTAATTTGAATATATTGGCAATTTTCCAATTGGCTATCAACAATTTTCCTTTTAATGTTTTGAAAATTTCACATATAAATTTCATTGGAAATCATTTAGAAAAAAACTAACAGCCTTCAGAACTGATGAATCGCTCGATCCAAAATGTCACCTTTCACCATAATTATATAGAGAAAGATTATACAGAATATAAGGACACTTAAAATACGGGATAACAAAAAGATAATCATAATTAAATTATTACAATCATTTGCAAAAAATCATCGTTATTCAAACATTTTCCATTGTAATTTTAATGCACATTATAAATTTCTTTTAAGTATCCTAACGCAATACTTTTATGACTTTATTATACGAATTTTCCGAGTTTTTCCCCCGGTAAGAACAAAATACAAACTGAATACAGTTTTTTAGAAGAAAATTTGTCAAAAATATATACAATTATTTTCGTTTCCAAACCGCGCATCTAGTTAACGAATCTAAAGAATGGAACCACCGATAGAAAAATATTTATATATGCTCTATAAGAGTTTCAAAAGAAAATTATAATGTAATTAAAATTAATGTTTTGTATAAATATTTTGTTAAACATAGAAGTTATAATCATAAGATTATTCACTATACGACTCCTGCGAATTTATTTGCATTCATTTAAATCGATCATTTAAAAAATTACTATATACATTTTTCTTTCATAAACTTCTTTGATTTTGATATGAATTTTCCAAGATTTTACCGCTTTTATAGTTAAATTTACACAATAGTTTTTCGTGTGGAAAATAAATTTTATTACATTCATATGAATTTCCCCCATGAATTTTTCCGGTTTTAATTTTTTTTAGTTAAAAATATACGATATGTTAAAGTCATATTGTCCCCTTGCTAACCAGCTGAGAGTATCGAAAGGTATTTTAATGATCTACAAAAATAGGAAATTTAATTTCAGGAAACAAAAGGAACTTAAGGAACTTATGCAATAATATTTGCTACTTCCAAATTTAATTGTATAAGATAATGAAAAATCACTATTAACTTGCCTTACATTCCTTTAATGACTTCAATAGGAATTTTCCGAAAGAGCCATCAACAATACAAATCCAAATAATATCTATATATAGGATATTACAGATTTCATTAAGTATTACTTCCTTTCATCAAATACTTGAATATAAATTATCAATTTTCATACACGAATATTATAGTCAAATCTAAATTGAATAGTTATTAAGAATTTTATCGAGTGACTTTCATTAATTATATTAGATTTTTAGCAGGTGGATTCGAAACGAAACCACCAACACCTGAATCGGAAACTTTCAATATAATAACTGTTCTTAAATAAAATCAAAATCTTGTTCAATTGTATAACAAAACTTTTATTTATTTAAAATAATATAAAAGCAAGTTTACTATCGTCAGATATAGGTTTTTTTGAGCATAATCCATCTTATTATATTCTTTATTTTACATCTATAGTATATATTAATATAGATATAATAAAATTTTGCAATTTTGTTGTTTTGTCTTCCATATATACTACTGTAACCACTATTATATCGGACACCTGCTATTTTATTCGAATGTTCGATTTTGAGTTGCCAAAAAAGGACTTTAAACAACAATTTTTTTTAATCCTTCTAATTTTATTTCATAAAATGATGGTTTTAGTTAAAAAATTGCGCAGACAGAAGTAAAAAAACTTTTAAATTCAATTAGTTATCGAATTTAATTCAAAATGATTCAATTTAACAAAAAAAAAAAATTTGACCATTATAATATCGGACACTTATATTATACGCCTTTGCTAATCTCATCTTTGTAACGCCTCCTTTGGTCTTTATGATACCCTATATTCCCTTAGACGTGGCAATTCCTAATTTTTACATTAACCTGGTGTTTTTGTATTCCTCATTTCAATGATTTTTCCTTGGAATTCTTCACTCTTCTTATCATGTTTTTACTTTGTTTTATTAATGCCCACAACGATTCTATTGGACTTAAATAAGGACTTGGAGATGTCCATTTCTAAAGGTGGATTTCTGATATAATAGTATTTAGAGTAGTATATATATATATATATATATATTTATGTATTCGATATATGAAGAAGTTTAATCTTTATACATTTTAATACATAAAATTGTATATATTATTAAGTTAGTTATTTTTTTTTTTGCTTGAACACAAAAACAAACACACACACATTGTATAATAAATATTTAGATTTTATTATAGATAGACTATTAAAATAATATGAGGTGATATTAAAAATTTATTATTATATAAAACATAGTTAAGGATATATGAAAAGAAAATACTAAATATGATGGATAATAAAAAAAAAAAATCTCTCTACCATTCAAAATGTTTACCTATAAGTATAAAATGTATATAATCGAATCAGTTATCACGTCGTTTATTCGCCAAAACATGAATGATGCAAAAATAATAAAATAAAAATATTAACTAAATGATTTAATAAAAAAATCTATATAAAGTATTAAATGCGTTTGATTTGTATATCATCAAAAGATATTATTGAATTTTATGATATAAAAATTTATATTGATTTAGTTATATATAACGAAAATCTTTTATGATAAATCAACAAATATAATAATATGAGGATATGAGGATTCTCAAAAGTGTGGCATCTATAAATATTCCAAGTTCTTCAACTTTTCGTATATTTGATTATCGTTTCAAATCCAACACAAAAAAGAGACGATAAACGAATTGTGGGTATTCCAAGGATATAGATATTTACTCGAAGTCGAAGACAAAATTTTAAAGTGATAAGGTCAGCTGAATGTTGATTAAGAGATAATGCATTACGATGCTATAAAATATTATCAAGAATCACGGTTTTATATGTAATTATGATTAGTATTTAATTTATTAAAACAACTGAGTCTTAAACTGAGGTCATCTCTTTATGACATCGAGATCCTACAAAAATGTATATCTTAAGTTAGTGTAATTACGAAAGAATCGTTTTTTACGGTATTTTTAATTCATATATCAGTAATTTTTATACACAAAATTTTAAACAAAATCAAAATTCCCTTTAGAAAATTGTACAGAATTTTGTACAAAAAACTAGGAAGAATATGCTACAGAAAATTTGAAAAATCTACAAATTTTCCTTAAGAAAAAATTATCCAGATTTGCTTACCTATAAAAGATTGTTTGGACAAAATTTTCTATGGGGTTTCCAATTGAAAATTATACAGAATTAATTTTTGTACAAATTGCACATATAATCTTATTCTAGAACATAAAATTCATTTAGAGACTGGACTGGAGAAGTATAATTGAATTAGTGTTCGCATAATATGGTCATTTTTTATCATACCAATTTTCCATATACACAAAGTTCTGATCTGAGAGGTCATTCATTCAAAATGAACAGTTTATTTATTATTAGTATTATTATTTTTATTTGATAAAAACAAATTGGAATGCATTATAAAAAGATAATATTTTTTCCAATGCATGTTTGTGATCAATTGAGATCTTATAAAATCTTTGGCTTTTAGAATTGCACTTTTGTATAAATCCTTGAATATCTTGATTGACTGGGCTATTGTTTTTATATATGAAATATTATAACACAAAAAATAAGAAATCATTTTTAGATTAAATTTTAATAAACTTTATTATTGATATATATGAATGAGAAAAATCATTAATTTATCATTATATACATACATATATTGTAAAATTCATTGAAATAAATCCCAAAAGGATTTTGAGAAATCTTAAAATTACACTTTCTCAAATGTTGTTATTATTATTATATTACTTTATCATATATATGTACCTTTATATTGTATGTACCTTTATATTGTAATAACATTTTATTTTTTTTTATCCCAATATTTATAAGTTTCAACGCTCTAATATTTTATAACAATGTTCTATATACATATATATAAATATGTATATGTATATAAGTAATAAATTTTATACATAAGTAAAATTGATAACCATTTATGAACCATTTTTCATCATAAAAACCATTGTCATCATTACGCATTCAAGTTTTTCTCGTGTATATATAGAAAAAAGATATATAGATGCTGTAAAATATATGTACCTATTTTCTTACGATAAAGGTATATAAATATATATTTACGTGTATAATAGAAGTAAAAAAGCATAAAAACACTTATTGCATACTGCGTTAGAATATAAATGTTAACCCAAACGTTATTAGTATTCTATATATAATATACATATTTTATACGCGTATATATATACTATAATATACATGAACGGAAGAAGCAGTTATACAGAGTATCAATTGACCTATAACACGGAAAAAATATATTATAAATGTCGCAAAATTACAAAAATTTTCTTTTTTAAACCGTATTTCAGGGTGACCTATATATATATATTTAAAAAAAATATATTTTAATTTACATGTCAAATGAAATTACAATTTTCCTCATTTATTTACTAACTGTACCATATATGATATAACCTTTAACGATAATATAAGAAATTTCTGACATCCTGTGTATATACATAAAAGTAAAATATATATATATATATATATATATATAGCATAGAGATTTAGTTGTACATCAAAATGTATAAGGAAAAGGGTGGTGGTATTATATGCATGATAGTATATTTGTCTTATATCCTTATATATATATACCCTTTTATATACGGATGTTATACTTTACCTAGCATATAGAAAACTTTTACTTTCTTTCTTATACATATTTATACTATAACTAGAACAAATCAACAAACACCTTTTATATATTTATTATACATTGTATTTATTATCTATATATATATATATATATATATATATATGTATGTACATATAGATAGATACAAAACAACAGGATGGTAGCATTTCTATTGCATGATTTTATAATACATAATCGGTGACATATTGAAATATACCCTTATTTAATCGAATTTTGAACTGTTCTGTTTCTGATTTTTCCATTAAAGATCGATATACATATATCTATAATTTTTTTAAAATATTTGATATAAAATAATTTCATTTTTTGCACTTTTAAAATCAATGATTGGTTAATGAGTTCGACCTGGAAACTGGATGAACCAAATGTTTCGTATATCCAAATGTTTCGTATACCAAACGTATATGATTCGAAACAACGCCCTCAAAATCGTATTACAAATTACTCTTGTGTGATAATAACACACCGAAATGGAATTCAAATGGAATTCTTAATGTCAGGTTTGGGGAAAGGAAATACAATGGTATAGCTGGCATGCATCAATAGAGTATAGCTCAAACTTCAGAGAACACATGTAAATGTGTTTCTTCTTTTTTTTTTCAAATATCTTTCGGAACGTTACGACCACGGCGATATAATTTGATCTTAAACCGCTCTAAATTAATTTGTCCACGATTTCAAAACGGAACCCTTTTGTTTCATGTTATTTGTTTTCGAATCGACCAAAATATCGGAAGCATTTTTAATGCAAATTTGATTCAATTATTCATTATAAAAATGATCTATGTTTAACTATGTATCAATGTCCACGAAATAACCTGTATTGCCTATATGCAAACATATATCTAGAGCCAAGGATATTCTCAAAATTGGAAGAAACATAATATCTCTGTTCTTAAATATTGTCTTCTCAACCAAAATTATATATGTATATATTTTACCTTACATCTATCTGTCTATATACACAAAATATAAATATGTAAAGGGTGATTTTTTAGCTATTATCTTTTTGGCAACAATGGTTTAAACAGCTGACGCACTTTTCGTGTTTTGTTTCACTGTCAACCATCATCAGTTTGGTCTATAATTTAACCATGAATCGTCTTCGAATTTTACTATTAAAATGCGTGCTCTGTTAAGAAAGTTCATCGCGACGAAATTGTGTTCAGCGACGATTGGCTCATTTTTGGCTCAATGGGTACGTAAATAAGCAGCATTTTGGAGTGAATATCAGCCAGAAGCATTGCAACAGCTACCAATGCATCCAGAAAAACTCATAGTTTGGTGCGGTTTATGGGTTGGTGGCATCATTGGACCGTACTTTTTCAAAGATGATGCGAATCGTAACGTAACTGTGAATGGTGAGCGCTACCGTGAGATGATATCCAACTTTTTTTTGCCCAAAATGCAAGAGCTTGACTTTCATAATATGTGGTTTCAACAAGACGGTGCCAGATGCCACACAGCACGCGCAACAATGGACAATGGATTGAGAGGCGAGTTCGGTGAACATTTTATTTCACGTTCGGGACCGCCGGTCAATTGGCCGCCTAGATCGTGCGATTTACTGCCTTTAGACTATTTTTTGTGGGGCTATATGTTAAAGCTCATGTCTATCCAGACAAGGTCGCTTCAATTGACGCATTGGAAGACAGACAACATTGAAACATTTATTCGTGAAATACCGGCCGAAATGTTGGAAAGAGTATGCCAAAATTGGACTAAGCGGATGGACCATTTGAGGCGCAGTCAAGGTCAACATTTGCATGAAATAGTCTTCAAACATTAAATTATATGGACCGTACCGTATCGATTCAAATAAAGATTTCATGCATTTTTCTGAATTTTATGTGTTTTTTTTTTGAAAAACTTTCCTATAGCTTTTAAAAAATCACCCTTTATAACTAAAGTAGGATATATATAAAAATGATATGGTCTTCATCATCGTGTATATATAATAGATCACCTTAAAAGTGTTGTAAAATGAAATAAAACCATAGATACATAAAAGCATAACAAATGTCTAACAAAAAAATATGTAGCTACATATTTTTTATATGTTTCATTAATAAACGTATATGCTATGAACGTTTTTTAAAACAATTTATATAAAAACGTATATATACCATTGAATATAGAATATACATAATTATATAGGGTTATAGGGGCTCGCTGCTCTGTAACCGCAGTGAACAAAATAAAAGTTTGAATTTCAACTTAAATAGATAAATATATAGATATATATCATTATATATATAAATATATATATATATCACTATATATATATAGTGAGTTTTTAAACTTCTTTTATATAAAAAATAATTATATATATATATATTATATAACTAAGACGATATAAGCGAAAAATAATTTTTTTTATACATAAAGTTTTCGTTCAAAACATCGATAAAAATGATTTTTTTTTATATTCAAAAAATGTGTGTGTGTGTATATAATGAAATAATTAAATGGTTGAATAATTTTCCAAATAGTTTTCCCAACGATCAGAAATAAATTCTTGATATATACGAGTAGAAAGAAATATTTTTATTATTTATTATACATATATGGAAACGAATAACAATTAATTAATTAGAATTCTTAATGGCGGTCGCCGCACGGTAAATTGATAAACTTTTACGAAACCAAACACAAACTTAATTTTTATATATAGAGAAATATTTCATGCAATAAGTTATCATTGTATAGTTATAACATATATATATAAAGTATTTGTTCTTGAATTGCAAATAATAAATTCAACATGTTTAATTTTTACATATATTTTGTTATGATAAATCTATATGCAAGCCCTGGTAACCTAATCATATTCTGGCGTCTGGTTTAATTTAATCTTAAATTTGTGTCGAAAATTTTTTATTAAAATTTCCACATTCCCAATTTGTTTCGTCTAGTGATGAGGGGATATATTCAATTACAATTTTTTGTACAAGCTTTCGCTGGCATATTCCATTTGAATTTAACATGAAATTTAGAAACCGCAAGTCAACCGTTAATATATCATTCATTCTGTGTAATATTTTTAATATTCAATAATATTTTCTAGAGAAAACTTTAGTATACTTTTTCAAAGGACCTTTTTTATTATTTTCTTATGGGGAAAATAATTCGTATAATTTTCTAAAGGAAATTTTGTATAATTCTCGGTTGGAAATTCTAAATAAATTTCTTAGGAGAAATTCTGTTTAATTTTCTAATGGAAATTGTGAATAATTTACGGTATATATAAACAATTTTGAAACAATTTTCTAAAGAAGTTCTGTATAATTTTATAACTAGAAAATTATAGAAATTACAATTAATTTGGAGATATTCTTCATAATATTTTAAGGCCATTTTGTTTAATTTTTGGAGAGGAAATTTTGTATCATTTTATGTAGTAAATTCTTTATAATGATTAAAAGAATATTTGAATAATTTTCTGAAGGAAAATTCTGCCTAATTTGTCTAATAGGTATATGTATAATTTTATAAATTAGAAACAATTAAGGCAATTTTGTTTAACATTCGGTAGGTACTTTTTCATAATTTTTATTTTAGGAAATGCTGTACAATATTTGAAGGAATTTATCGATAATTCTGTATAATTTGCTTAAAGAAATTCTTAATAATTTACTTTAGGAAATTGTCAATAATTTGATTAAGGAAATTCTTAATAATTTGCTTAAGGAAATTCTCAATAATTTGCTTAAGGAAATTCTGTGTAAGTTTTGAAGGAAATTCTAAACAATTTTTGCAGGAAATTCGCAATAATTCGTTCACAATATTCTAAAGGAAAATCTGTATAATTTGCTTAAGGTAATTCGGTATAATTTGCCTAAGGAAATTCTCAATAATTTTCAAAAAAGGTACTATATAATTTTATATGGAAATTCGACCTTCCAAACGTCGATTGGTTTCCTAAGGGAAGTTTTTAGATTGAATCCAACACAATATTCTAGATATACTAAGATCGCCGTCCTTAAAAATCAGCACAGATGCAATTGAATTAATTCACACATATAAATATTGTATAGTTTTATATAGTTGTAAATTTATTCATTTATATTTTTTTATTAATCTATAGATAAACAATAATTTTTTGTTGTAATAAGTTATTTATACAAAATAAATATTATTAGAACAATTTGAATTTATCACAATGTGAATTCTATATACCGTATCACGTCTTAGTATATATAAATAGTATTTTACTTAAAATTCTATCATATTTATTTACCATGTGATTTATGGCGAGTGTATATTATCATATATATATATATATATATATAAATTGATTTGTACAACATTTTTTCTTTTATAGAGATCTAACTAAATATAAATAAAATCTCATATACACACAACAAATATTATACTATATACGTATATATATAGTGAATATACACAAAACATATAATTTCGAAAATTTGAGAAAGGCGGAAATAAAGTTTTTTTTTCTATATATTGTGTATCATCATCGAACTAAATACATATTTGAAAACATTATGAAAAGAAAAAACCCTTAATCATTAAAACCTTCTCTTTAATATAGGGATGTGATAAAAAGATAAACATAAAAGATATTGTGAAATAGATATACTATATTTTGGATGGAAAACGTATACAACATTTATACGGGTATTATATATATATAGTAGTATATTGGTCGATATATAAGTCGATTCAATTTAAAAACATTGCCTCTGTGTAATATTTATGTTTACAATATATATATTATATTATATAGAATAATTATCTGAAAGCGTATTATTGATATTGCCTTATAGTAAATCCTTATTTATTTTCAGATATAATTACAATATATATAATAATAATAATATAACCAATATCAGCAGATAATTAGATGCTGTGAAAATTAATTTAATTTTTTTTTTTTTTTATTTTAATTAACTTATTTGTTCAGTTTTTAATTTCATGCATCAATTAATAAGAATAAGAATAATAATTACCATTATTTTTTTTTTGCTTTTATTAAAGCATATAATTGAATCCTTTTGAAATAAAAACTTATATTTGTATTACCGCACAACGGAAGTTTTGGTTTAACCAATCTTTTAAAATAGGTCTGTGGAATATATATAGCAAATAAAATTAAACTGCAGAAACATATGCAAATATGTGGTTTTTTTGCAAAGCATCAACAACGTGTATATTCTAATATGTATCTTTCCTAAACACATATATATATAGAGTAAAAAAAAAATTATATCGATATGTTTTTTTTTTGATATATCTATATAGAAACAAATTTTTCCATTTGAATTTTTATATATATTTACAAATATATACAATAGTATAAAATTGTACGTATATATACCAAATCGCGTATTGTTCTTTTCAAAATTGGTATATATAGATTTTTCTTATTTCTTTCTTTCTATAAAAGGTATATTTTTCTTATTGTATTTTTTCTCAAGTTTTGTTTTCCATCAATTTCATCATCTACTACAAATACAGTAATACATCATCCTTTATATACGCACAGTTAAAGGATATATGACTTGCTTTATTTTTTTGCGATACCTTTTTATGCTTAAATATATATTATGTATATGTACAAAAACCACGCAGACAGGGTTCTTATTTTATTTATTTTTTTTTTCATAAAAAAAAAACATGCAGTTAAGGAAATTTTTGGTATATTTGGTTGCGGTTGTCAGTTATATAAATATATGTCTTCTTAACCATATATCCATCCATATACAAATAAATATATAGGTATATGGGATAGATATGAGATGAGTATGAGATACAAAATGTAACAATACACTTATGCGTTATGGTACTATATATAATATATATATACATGATCTGTATGATGGATTTTATAGGTAATGGTTTTCAGTTCATTCAAAATTGTATGTGTGTGTGCTTATTTGTTTGTATAAAAATGTGCAAATTTATAGATATATATAAGAATTACAAAGGTATAATACATACATCTTGATTTATCATTCATCGCATTCGCATTCGCATATATATATATATATATGTAATGTAAGGTATTTTATGGCAAAGTACAAAATGGAATGTATAATAATAAATTATCTTATATGATGAATGAATAAAAGAGTATATAACTATGTATTTAATACGGCAAAAACATACCGTTCCGCATTTATATCGCAGTAATTTGTGTTTTTTTTTTGATTGAATCTCAAACGAACCGCAGATAATCAATTGTTTGTATATATAAATATACACAATACAAGTATGAAATATTTACGTAATTTTTGTTTTTTGAGACTTTTTGTTAATAAAAAAAATATAGAAATTAATAAGACTTTCGAAATAACAAAATTAATTTATTTCCTAGACGACCGCTATAAGGAAACTTTATTTTTATGCTCTAGTATTGCATTAATCAATCATAAAGAATAAAAATGTAATGTTTTTGTCAAAATCCTAGTTACTCATAGATTTCAACCGGGAAACTCGTAAATTTAATTGGTTTAATTAATACCGCGGTCATTAAAAATTTTACTATTATAGTTTCTTACATAACTTTAACTCCATCTTCCATACTCCCATTAAAATCTCCTGAGACGTTTCCCGTTTTTAAATAAATGCATAAAATAATTTTTTTTTACATGAAAATGAGTCAAAAATATTCAAAATATAATAAATTTTACAGTCATTGACAAATACCATTTGGCAATGACTGTAAATTTGAAGCGAATAGAATAGGATTGAAGCGAATAGAATTGTATTTTGTATGACAAATATAAATTAAAACATCATTGGATAGAGGGTTTCAAAAAGCAAAATTTTAAAGAAAAATGCGACCGTTTGGTAAAAAAAAATCGTCGTTACTCATATAGACTTTCAACGATAATCTTTCAATTTTATGAGAGATACCATTACAAATTACAATAAGTTTGCTTAAATCACCTATATATCACTTTCAGTTATTGCGAATACGAACGAACCGCTCGATAACGGATAGAAAAGTTTTTTTTTATTGGTCACCCAACACCCAATATAATATAACATTCGATAGAATTTTACAATAAATAATCATAATGAAACATCTACCATAAAAATATCGTTTTATAAAAAAATCTTCTTTACGCTTGGCATTTTCCATGATAACCGTCAAGTGCTTTTATTACATACATATATATTTAAAAAGATCATTAAAAGTTGCTTTAAGTTTCCTTACATGACTTTAATATTTTTTATGGTATATGACTTTTCCGAGATTTTCCACGTTTCAAATAAATATATAAATTTTTTGTGTTAAAGGAACATTAGTTTGAAATATACAATGTATTAAGATAATTGTCATATCCAAACCATTGATAATTGAGGAGAACGATTGAAACTTGTTTTTATTCGCAATACGAATAATAAAGTATTAGGTAGGGTTTCAAAAGTAAAATAAAAATAAAAAAGGAAAAATCCTCATTACTCAAATAGATTTTCCAAGACAAGACAATATTTAAAAAAATTTCAATTTCAAAAATACTTTTATCTTTGATTGTTATGATTTTTGTCGTTTTTACATAACTATTAAAATCATTGTCATTTCCTAACCCAATTACAAAAAGTCGGAACGAATAGATTTTCATATGAATTTTCCGAGATTTTTCCACTTATAAATTATTTTAAAAGAATTCAGTATAATCTCTTACGCTAATATAACAATTAAATCATATACATGTCAAAGAGTTATTATATACAAATTCACAGATGAATTAACACCTTTTACCGCAAATATACAGAGAGATATGCGGAAAATTCAATGAATTTTTTTTTCCTTGGTATTCTATACATATAGAAATTCGCCTAATAATAATAATAAATTATAAAAAATGATTTTAAAAGGTAAATACATATTATTCTACGTAATACATTTATACATGCGAAAGAGGTTTTAATCTTTTCTTATTATGTATTTGAATGAACAAAGTATAATTATAAGTCTTACGTATAATGTATTTCTCATTTAATTTATGTATACTAGACTCGAATCGACTCTAACAGCAACGTCTAACAGCATAGCAAGAAAATATATAAAAGAAAAATTCTATTGTAATAACATTTGATTGCTATTAAAAATAACTTACGTATATAAGAAGTTTTATATTATTTAAAATAAAAAAAAAACAACAATGTTATATATCCAAATGAATGAATGAATAGTTTTAAAGATACAAACTATTACTTTTCTTTTATTATTTTTTATTTTATTTTTTTTTTTTTTGATAAATATAACTGACTGTTATTTTTTATAGTACATTGGATACATATAAGTTAAGTAAAAACATTTTTACAAATTAAGAATTATATGAACAACATTTTAATATTTTTCACATAAAATAGTTTATATCAAAAAAAAGTATATAATTAAAAAAAATTATATTTATAATATAAAGCTATACTATAATGAATTACAAAAAAGAAATAATATATACAATTATACATACATAGCTTTCATATAATACACATATCCTTATATAATATTGTATAAATTGAATGTTGGTTCGTTAACATGAATTTTCCTATACATTTTTCTTCAACACAGTGTGATGCCGAACAGGATCGTAATTATCATTAAGGGGTGTGATTAATTAGTTGTAAATATTAAATGTCCTAGAGACTTTAACTTTAAATGTCCTGCAGAGATTTGATATGATGAAGTTGAAGGAAATCTTATGACAAATTAAAATAACTTTAAATTTTTCAAAAAAAAAAAAATAACTTTAATTTAAATTCATTTGGAAACTTATCGAGAAAAATGTAATTTGGTGTAAGGTTTTAAAAATGGTACCGATTGCCGAATTACCTTAGATGGATTTTTGAACATTAAACGTTTATACTTAAATTAACAGCGAATCTTATTGAAAACTCTATATACTTTAAAACATCCTAAAAGTGTTCAATGTGTTTATATGAACAGTTTCCAGGACAATTATATTTTAAATGAAATCATTATCCTTAAAATGGATTAGTATTTCGCGTTCGATCGGAACTACTCTGTACATATAAAAATAATATAATATATATGAAATTAAAAAAATTTTTCTTTCTTTCTTTCTTATATATGCAATTAAATTTCTAAGAAATTTTTATAATAATAACAAAGTACAGATAAATTACACAATTATTGTAATACAATATATATAAAAATATATATTTCTTTTTATAAATACGAGTCTGTTGTTTTTTTTTTTTATTTTATACAATCGTCGGTATTATTTCTTCATGTTTGTTACTTATTTTATTTATATATATTGAATACAAATAAAATGTTTTTTTTTTTGATACAAAAAATAGTAAATTTATATTTAACAAAATCTAAATGCCATCAATTCTATAATATGTACCGTATATGAATGAAGAGAAATAAATCATTAAATGAAATGCTTTTAATTGCTATATATAATTATGGGTTTTATTTCAAAAGGATATACGTACAAAGTGAATGCGGTGATCGACGAAACAACTATATGTGTGTATGGGGATGTTATATATTAATTAAAAATAATAAGTACTCGCCGTTGCGATAATTGCGAAACATTTTATTTTATTCAATATACATTTATAATTTCTAGAAATTCAGAAGTTGTGATGTTATTCAATATATATATATAGATAGATAATACTCTTTCAAAACCCCTTAACTTTTTTTATAAACAAATTTGTTATAAAATTGACAAATATTTTCATTAAAAAACCCTTATTCAAACAAAAATTTTAGTTTCAGTATAAATAAAAAATTAAAAATTATAATTTAGAAATTATAATTTCTAACATCAAAAGTGAACAAATAAACAACAGCACCAGATCAAAAGAGAAAACAATTTCCAATTATGTTTTTCAATTTTTTATGGGAAAAATATTCAAATTAATTAAATTTTTCTTTTATAATAGAATATGCACACACGTTTATATGCAATAGTTTTAAAAGTATATATATTCAAAATGCATGTCATTTGCATCCAATAAAACTCCCAAACCGCCAAATATTACTTTCCAATTTAGGGTTCCGCAGTTTACTACTGGTAATAATATTATCATATTTTGAATGGGTTTTGAAGTGATTAAATTACCGATTTATAACCACGGAGGATACGCTTTTTTTTGTGGCGTCTCCGTATTTTTGAGGAGGCAGAGGCGTATGAAAATCCGGAGGTTTATATGAAAGTTACCAACATCAAAATTACCGTCATATAACCGTTTTTACACTAAATGTGACTGTTTGGGTTCACAAATTGTTATTAACATACAAAATCTGCATATTTATTTATATTTTCTATACTGTATACATCAAATATTTTCTTTATATTCTATATATAATAAATTTAATAACATATAGTTAGAGTGTAACGAATGTATATATAGAAATACATTCATTTGACCCTGTATACAATACAATTATAGATAAAAGAATAAGCATATAAATAAAAGTTTTTTTTTTTTTAAAAAGTAATAAAATATTTTCATACATTTAACATTTCCGTATAATTTCTATGTACATTTCCATTGACATATGACATGTACATGAATGAAATGAATGTTGTCAGAGGTTAATACATCTGTAGAAGAAGAAACGCTTCTAAAGTGTAAACCCGATAAAAAACTAATACGTTTAAATGTAATTCCAAATAATTCAAAGGAAGTGGTGCGATCAGAATAAATGTTCCAATTTTTAAAAGTATTTAAAAGTTTAAAAGTGTTTCAATTTTTCATCATACTGCCAAAGATCTCAAGGCGGCGATTTGTAATTTGACAATTAAATATTATGGATATATATGCATTACTTAATTTTATTTAAGTTACTAAATTTTAATTTACGTTGAAAAAATTGTTCGATATAATGAATGCCTGTACCAGAAATTCGAATTCAATAATATTTACCAAGTAAACAGGATCTTTAATAACGATTTTTATGGTAAATCGTACAAAATGTTGCGAGTTATGACATGGAAATTACGTGCAATTTCCGTGATTAGGATTATGGAAAAAAATTAATGTATTTTCTCTTTGTTAAATCAATTTGTATAATTTATAGGTAAATTAATTGATGGTAAATTAATTGATTGTCCGGGATTATGTACATTCTACTATCGTCGGTCAAAAAATCGGTTCCTAATATATTGATTTTTTTAATCAATTGCTTGCTTTCATGGTAATTATCATTAATAATATTTCCATAAATCATGAAAAGAAATGCATTCATAAAAATTTGTATCAATTTAAAAATAGCAAAAAAAAACATATATAATACAAAAAAATTTAAAGATCAATGACCTTTTAAAGTAAACATATGATTTTAAGTTATATTCTATTTATATAGAGGTAGGTTTATGGTATTTAAAAATGGCCTCAAATATTGTAATAAAAAATTTAATATAAATCTCTGTAAAAAACGTAAATACGAGAGAGAAATTACTCCGTAATAATAGATAGAAAAAGCTCTAAATGATTTCATCATTGATTTAACTATATAAAGGGCGTGTTATTGTTATCATAATGATTAAAATGACAAACGCCATTTATAAAATGATAATGGGAAACTTTTCTCTTATGAGAATAAATGAATTAATGATTGTTTTTGTTTTGGCTTTTGTTTGCATCAACAGCTGTTTTATAATTAGGTCATTAACCTTTAATAATAATTTGTTTTGTTGTGTTTTGTTATTGTTTTTGTTTCAGGTTGTATTTTTCAATTAATATTAGTTAGGGTATTTTTGTTAATATATTTTTATAATTAAATTGATTAAATATTGGAAATAAGATGCGAATATATCACCATTTGACTGATAAAGTTCAAACAATTATTCAGATAATTATGTTAATAAAAGGAAACTACATTCTACATTCAAATTTTAAACATATATGGATCATGGAATATATCAACTGCGATAGTAAAATTAGAAACCTACAATAAATACCTTGATCTTTAATCGTTCATGACAGAGAGGTTTAATTAAATTATCATCAAATTTTCCAATACAGTTAAGCATAATAACTTTTGATAAACGTAGGTTAAGGTATGGTTTATTTCTTAATGTATTTGGTGTATAAAAAATAATGAACAAGTAAAACCTCAATACATTTTGTGTAGTCATTTTTCATTTTTGTACAAATTTATGTAGTAGTTTATATATATTATGTTATTGGCAAGATAATAATTAATATAATAACTTATAAAATATACGATTATAATTTAAAACATTAGATATAATAAAAAAAACTCTTACCTCAAATATCACGCAGAAAATATATGAATGCAAAAAATAACCATAATAAACGTTGGCGGCAGTGCATTTTTTTTTTTTGAATTTGATTTTACGCCATCATAAAAATGCCATAAAAAAAGTGTGTGCATTTTTTTTATCACCACAATTTGCAATTTTTGCTTTAATAAAAAAGCAACAACAACAAGGAAATAAATGTGATTATTTGAATAGGATTAATTACTTTATTTCTTTATTCTTTTTTTCAACTGAATATAAATATATGATTATAGGAAATTGTAAATACTAAAATACTTTAGAAAATGATTATAAAAAAAAAAAAGTGGCACCAAAAAAAAAAAAAAAACTACGTCGTAAAAAAAATTTCATTAAGCACTGTATGAAATCAAACTATTGATTTTCGGGTGCCTATAAAACTAATTTCCTTAATTATTTTAATTTCAATAGCAAAACCACACAATCAATTGCATTTTTTTTTAGCTTAATTATATTTTACACACATTAAAAAAATGGCGTCGACAAAAGAAATGCAAAAAAAAAAAAAAACCATCGATTTGCATTCCGTCGGAAATACTTAAAATTACAATCATCACATTGAAACACATCAATTTTTGCAAATTTTAGTACATTTTAATTAGGTTTTTTTTTAAGTATTCACCTTTATGAAAATAATCTAATAAAATTAAATATAATAAATTTATTCAAAATTTTTTTTATTCACACTTTTTTTTATTCACAAAGGGAAATCCATATGAAGAACAACCCGTACAAGAAAAAACGTGAAATAAAAAAAATTCCTTCTATGCATAAAATTTGCATTCAATTTTATATGCGCGATCATTCCTTGACATTGACAATCCAAGCCGATATATTTGATTTGTTTATACCCAGAAAACAAATTTTGTTCGATTGTAGGATTATCATATATAAAAATGAAAAATTACAAAATTATTATTTTTGACGATTATAATTAATTTTAATTAATTTTAATGTTTTTTTTTTATAAATACGGTTATATTTTTAATGCATTATTTCTCTATTTATTCATTTGAGTTGTGTTTTTTGTCTTTTGCATATTTATTGCTGGTGTTTTGGTTTGCAAAGATTTATCGCAATTTATTTTTGCTTGTTCAAAACTATTATGATTTTCATTGATCATTTTTAAATTCTATAATATTAAATCACTTTTCCGCTCTTCCTTTCATATAGTGATTATATTTCCGGATAAAATATTTCAGATTATCATTTTATTTTGACTATATTTTTGTAATTTATTGTTTAATTTAACGGAATTCATTGTCATTTTATTTCCCGTATTATTATTATTGAAAAAATTAAAACTTTTCACAAAGGATTTATAAATGATTTAGCCATATATTATGGTTTTGTGGTGTTAGTTGATTTCAAAAAGTGAACTGTGAATCATTGTGGGGGAATTTCCTAAAATATCTCTTTTGCCTGGGAATTTACCATGGCAAAACTTTTAATTTTATTATTTTTTTTAATTAGAAAAGTTTATTATTGTTGTTCAAACGGAATTTTTTTTACCGTCATATTTTAAGCTAACTATTCATGCATCAAATTATGGTTTAGAAAGTTTTTGTTATTGTTTCATAATATTTTATGCTGATCATAATTTTTTATTATAAATTCACATTTAAATAATTGATAATTCTTAATCTCCGCACTTATTTTCACATTTATTTGTTGACATATTATGATAAATTAAGACTGACCTAACCTCGAAATTAGTTTTTCATATGATTTTAGAATAGCAATAATTGAAATAAGAAATGTTTTGTTTTGCAAAACAATCATTGAGAACCCGAAAATTATTTCTTTAAAACTACAACGACCACTAATCACATTAAGAATTGTCCATTATTATCACAAATATAAAAATTTTCAATATCAAAAGTCAATATCTATTAACAGAGTTCGATCTCACTCACACAACAGAAACAAATTGAATTTTCAAAGAACTTTGTTAAATTAAATATCAGCTGATCGTAAAACGTATCATAAAATCATCATCTACGATATTATATAGGGATAAGTAATCATTAAATAATCGGCAGGGCGGGTCATAATAATATTTCATAATAAAAATGGCCGCTAAATTAAAATAAAAAAGCTTTACGATGGAAAATTTCAGCCAAAAGAGAAATGAGATATTTTTGAGAATTATCCTAAAATGATTCTCAACTCCATTGAAATCAATAATCATCAGTGAAACAAAATGGCTACATCATTCAAAAATCATTAATGAAAGCTTTTCATAAGAAATAATAATAATAATAATAATACGGGAAATAAAATGACAATGAATTCCGTTAAATTAAACAATAAATTACAAAAATATAGTCAAAATAAAATGATAATCTGAAATATTTTATCCGGAAATATAATCACTATGTGAAAGGAAGAGCTGGAAAGTGATTTAATACTATATAATTTAAAAAAGATCAATGAAAATCATAATAGTTTTGAACAAGCAAAAATAAATTGCGATAAATCTTTGCAAACCAAAACACCAGCAATAAATATACAAAAGACAAAAAACTCAACTCAAATGAATAAATAAAGAAATAATGCATTAAAAATATAACCGTATTTATAAAAAAAAACATTAAAATTAACCGTATTTATAAAAAAAAACATTAAAATTAATTAAAATTAATTATAAAATCGTCAAAAATAATAATTTTGTAATTTTTCATTTTTATATATGATAATCCTACAATCGAACAAAATTTGTTTTCTGGGTATAAACAAATCAAATATATCGGCTTGGATTGTCAATGTCAAGGAATGATCGCGCATATAAAATTGAATGCAAATTTTATGCATAGAAGGAATTTTTTTTATTTCACGTTTTTTCTTGTACGGGTTGTTCTTCATATGGATTTCCCTTTGTGAATAAAAAAAAAGTGTTAATAAAAAAAATTGTGAATAAATTAATTATATTTAATTTTATTAGATTATTTTCATAAAGGTGAATACTTAAAAAAAAAACCTAATTAAAATCTACTAAAATTTGCAAAAATTGATGTGTTTCAATGTGATGATTGTAATTTTAAGTATTTCCGACGGAATGCAAATCGATGGTTTTTTTTTTTTTTTTGCATTTCTTTTGTCGACGCCATTTTTTTAAGTGTGTAAAATATAATTATATAATTAAGCTAAAAATATGCAATTGATTGTGTGGTTTTGCTATTGAAATTAAAATAATTAAGGAAATTAGTTTTATAGGCACCCGAAAATCAATAGTTTGATTTCATACAGTGCTTAATGAAATTTTTTTTACGACGTAGTTTTTTTTTTTTTTGGTGCCACTTTTTTTTTTTTTATAATCATTTTCTAAAGTATTTTAGTATTTACAATTTCCTATAATCATATATTTATATTCAGTTGAAAAAAAGAATAAAGAAATAAAGTAATTAATCCTATTCAAATAATCACATTTATTTCCTTGTTGTTGTTGTTGTTGTTGCTTTTTTATTAAAGCAAAAATTGCAAATTGTGGTGATAAAAAAAATGCACACACTTTTTTTATGATGGCGTAAAATAAAATTCAAAAAAAAAAAAAAAATGCACTGCCGCCAACGTTTATTTTGGTTATTTTTTGCATTCATATATTTTCTGCGTGATATTTGAGGTAAGAGTTTTTTTTTTATTATATCTAATGTTTTAAATTATAATCGTATATTTTATAAGTTATTATTATATTAATTATTATATTGCCAATAACATAAATGTATATATAAACTACTACATAAATTTGTACAAAAATGAAAAATGACTACACAAAATGTATTGAGGTTTTACTTGTTCATTATTTTTTATACACCAAATACATTAAGAAATAAACCATACCTTAACCTACGTTTATCAACAGTTATTATGCTTAACTGTATTGGAAAATTTGATGATAATTTAATTAAACATTTATGTCATGAACGATTAAAGATCAAGGTATTTATCGTAGGTTTCTAATTTTACTGTCGCAGTTGATATATTCCATAATCCATATGTTTAAAATTTGAATGTAGATTGTTTCTTTTTATTAACATAATTATCCAGATAATTATTTGAACTTTATTAGTCAAATGATGTTATATTCGCATCTTATTTCCAATATTTAATCAATTTAGTTATAAAAATATATTAACAAAAATACCCTAACTAATATTAATTGAAAAATATAACCAGAAACAAAAACAATAACAAAACACAACAAAGCAAATTATTATTAAAGGTAATGACCTAATTATAAAACAGCTGTTTATGCAAACAAAAGCCAAAACAAAAACAATCATTAATTCATTTATTCTCATAAGAGAAAAGTTTCCCATTATCATTTTATAAATGGCGTTTGTCATTTTAATCATTATGATAACAATAACACGCCCTTTATATAGTTAAATCAATGATGAAATCATTTAGAGCTTTTTCTATCTATTATTACGGAGTAATTTCTCTCTCGTATTTACGTTTTTTACAGAGATTTATATTAAATTTTTTATTACAATATTTGAGGCCATTTTTAAATACCATAAACCTACCTCTATATAAATAGAATATAACTTAAAATCATATGTTTACTTTAAAAGGTCATTGATCTTTAAATTTTTTTGTATTATATATGTTTTTTTTTGCTATTTTTAAATTGATACAAATTTTTATGAATGCATTTCTTTTCGTGATTTATGGAAATATTATTAATGATAATTACCATGAAAGCAAGCAATTGATTTAAAAAATCAATATATTAGGAACCGATTTTTTGACCGACGACAGTAGAATGTACATAATCCCGGACAATCAAGAGTTTACCATCAATTAATTTACCTATAAATTATACAAATTGATTTAACAAAGAGAAAATACATTAATTTTTTTCCATAATACGAATCAGCGAAATCTCACGTAATTTCCATGTCATAAATCGCAACATTTTGTCCTAGTTACCATAAAAATCATTGTTAAACCACCTGTTTAGTTGGTAAATATTATTGAATTCGTATTTCTGGTACAGGCATTCATAATATCCAACAATTTTTTCAAATTGATGGTGAAATTTGTTCAGTAACTTAAAAAAAAAGTAATGTAAATTCCGTTTTTTATTAGAGAAGATTATTAGTATTATTAGAAATATCTCACTGTGTTTGCAGTCGAACCATTGAATATTTGATTAAGAAATATTCAAAAGGTTTTGTAAAACTCTTCGCTGTTCTGCTGTTTTTTTATTATAATAATTGTTGAATTTATGCGGAAAACACCGAAAATATATACATATTTCTATATAATATGAATTGATTATAAAAATACAATGAGTCCTAGTACCACCTCACAAAGCCAAATACCACATATTCCTTCTATTTCCAGCAAAAAATCGTTTAGGCAGGGGGTTCTAACTTCAACCCCTACCGAGTTACAGGATGTCCAAAAATTGCTGTTCATTGAAAAACATATGAGTTCACTTATTAACCTATAATTTCCAAACCGTTCAAGCTAGAATAAAAAATAGATACTCTATTTATAGGTAAATGAAATATCTTCAATTTTGCTCAGAATACAATTTTTGCTATCTAGTTCCCGTTTGGTGTTATTGATGCTCAAAGTTAAAAAATGTCATAATTTATCTTCAACTTGTGTGCACCATAAAATTCCCTTAAAGTCCACCATACAAAGTTAAGCGCTGCGACTTATAAATTTGTAGTTATTACGTGATTAGTAACGGCAAAACGGCAAAAAAATCACGACTTGAACAATTAAAAAAAAAAAAATTTCCCCTGTAACTAGGGAGGGGTTGAAGTTAGACCTCCGCTACCCTCCCCGAACGATTTTTTGCTGGAAATAGTCCCAGGAATATGTGGTATATGGCATTGTGAGATGGTACTGGGACACACTACCTAAAACGGTAAAACATTTTATGCGTTATACATTTTTAATTCGATGTAAAATTGCCGTACAATATGATATTGCTTTTGTATGAACTTCAATTTTATGTATTATGAATATAAATTAGCGATTTAACATATGAATAGATATATGGACCTATAATCTTTGAAGTAAAATGTATGTATGGTATATATCCATCAAATAAAACTTGAAAGTAATTTTGTGTATATATAAAATACCGTATCATTGTAAATTTACATAACCACTGCGGATTAGATACTATGTGTATATATATTCAATTATTAAATATTTCCAATTGAATAAATATTCATAAATTATTTCTATATATAGTTTGAATATGCACGAATGAAACTATAAAATTACTATATGAATATATAATAATATATCTGTCTGTATCTATACTACTTTATTATAATTGTTTTATACCTATTTTCGATTACATAAATACATAATAAATAAAATGGATAAATGAAATAATAATATTAATTACTAAAATTATTATTTGATTACATTAACGCAATATTTATATTTTAAATGTCAATTATAGAGTTTTCCATGTTATTGAATTAATTGATAAGAAAAGTTTATTTTCAATTGTGTCTGTAATGTATAATACAGACACACACTCTTTCATTCCACAGTTCTCGTCGTGTTTATAAACATTATCTTATATAGTACATTCACAGGATAAAGTTATATATGTTACAAAAGGATTTCTATAGATATACTCAATATATTGTATATAGACTATAAAATATATAAAGTGTATGTAAATGTATATGATATTATCAAATAAATATGTATATATATGATGATATATGTTTTTCTACTAGAGAAATATATATAGCTAAGAGTGCTTTTAAATAGTGTTAATTTTACCAATATTTAAGTCTATCGAAGATAAGAAGGTGAATCATTAAACATAAATGTTTTAACAAACATATATTATTATACTCACATATAATGTATAAATGAGGCTATTAATATATGCTTTATAAACGTCTATATATATTAATATATACACAGTTAGTACATACATGAAGTTATATATTTATATATATATATATGGAAACTTTTCAAAATTAAAGGGTTTTTAATGGTAACATTAAGTGATCCTATAAAAGTATATATATATTTATATTTGTATAAGGATTTTCTCTATACATTATATCTTATATATATATATATATATATATATATATATATGCATATTATATAATATATATAATTTGTGTATTATATACACAGAATTTTGTAAACAGCAGTTCCATATTTTAAATATGAATATATAATATTATATGAATTTTATTATATACAAAACGTAAACGCTTATATAAAATTATATTTAAAAAAAAACTATTTAGTATATATGTATATTGTATATATAGTGAATTAACATTAATTTCTATATAGAATTGTGTGGAGTGTGCTTTTTTCTTCATGCGTACGTGTGGTGATGATTGAATAAAATATCTGGTTTTTAACAACCATAACATATTAGCAAAATAAACACGGATTTTAAATGTGGTCTGAGGATTACACATGAATTGTTCCAATTTCTAAACTCTCATTTACACCTTCTGTCGTATTATACATTATAAATTTTATTATAGTATTGCCTTGGTGCCGACAATTTGACTCATTTGTTATCGGTCCAAACCAAAAAACAATAATTCATATTTTAACTTTTTTTTGTTCGTTATGAACGTAAAATTACAAATCATCGTGCGGAAATCATAATCAGAATCGTAAGAATTTAGAATTTATTAATCATTTTCGCAATGTTTTTTTATATAAGTTTTTGCAATATAATTCAATTGATAGTTCTTCAGAGATACGATCATCATTTTCTGTGGAATCTACATCAATTGGGTTAATTTTTTTTTTAAATGAAAAAAACTCATTCGGGATCGCTCTCTATATTTATAACAATTTTTTTCTCAATATATTATTGCAACTCCTTCTGAAAACGTTCAGCACAAAAGATTATCATTTATGTATTGCAAAATTTATTGAAATACCTTCGAAAATTGTCAATGATGCAGCCGAAGGGGATATTTTATTAAACAGGTTAAAATTTATGATTAAATTCCCAAGAGGTCCTTTTTGCGCAAATGAAAAAAATATGGTTGCTTTAAAGTTCTAAATAAATTTCATTCGACAGTTATCATTTAGTTAAATTTGTAGACTTCACACATACCGATCTATAATTTTTTTTTACGGATTATACGATGTCTGAAATGTTTCAAAATGTTGCTACTCTATAACCTTTGTCTAAATTAAACTGCGTTCTTTCGAAAGAAAGTTTTATATATTTGAAAACCTTGTACTGTGTAAGCCGTTTCACCAAAAATGGTACAGACACTGTCAAATTATTGCCAATTGCCAAATTTTCCATTCAAATAGTTTTTCTATTCAAATATCTATTATTAAAAAAAAAACACCCTTTTATTTATGCATATGGACAAGCAAACACATTCATTATATAAGTATATACTATATATATTTATATAGGTGTATTAAAACGTGTATATGTCTCTAGGGGCGGTTTTATGGTTAAATGGCTTAGTTATAAGTTAAATATTTACATATCAGGTCAATGATATTCCAAATATATAAGTTTATATTCATTTATTACAACTTTATATATATCTTGATAAAGTATAAAATATAGGTATACTTATATAGTTATGTATAGAGATACATAAGTTTTCAGTTGGCATATTATTATGTATAAAAGAGGTTTTTCACATATAGATCGAGAAAATATCAATACTTTTGCTGCCATAATATATAATATATATAAATATATATATATATATATTCTATATATCGACGTAACTTCCAACTATAACTATATATAAAATATCAATATACATATGTATTATATACAATAAATGATGTATAGTAAAATATTTATATAAACTTATTTATAAAAGTGTTTTCGTTTTTATTTTACTTCTTTTGAAAATAGGTAAATAAATTAATGTTTATTTCATATATTGTAAATATATGTATATTAGTACATTTTATATATACTTATATGGCAAGGAGCAATTTTGTAAAAACACTTTTAAATTAAATGTTTAGATAAATAAATATGTATATATTTGTTTGCATAGATAGTACACGGACCTGACCGTCTGTGTATTTGCGGTCAATATATTCAAATATCTGTATATATTTATAATATTTTAATCAATATTGGAAAAGATAATTTAAAGTTTATTTTGTTTTTTTTTTTTTTTGCTATTCCTATTGGGAATATAAAATGAATAAAAAAAAAAGAAATATATATCTAAATACCCTCATCCACATACGTATATGTTTATCGAAAATAGATATACTGCGGTTTATCAATTTCTATTGAACAGACACATACAGAGTAGTATTTGCGTCTATATACTGTTCTATATTATTTAAATATTATGGATAAATAAGTTTATTTAGAGATAAAGAAGTTTTTATATAGGTAGAAATAGAAAACCAAATTTTCCGTAAAAGTTGTCGTCTCTTCGTCCGTTCATTCAGTTGTATTTTAATATTTTTCCCCAATAACTGCCCAAGTGATTCGCTGAAATTTTTAACAGATATTTTGTTTTTGTGAGCTGGTTAAGCGCAAAGAAATATCAAATATCATCCCTTCTTCTCTGTTCGCTGCTTCCAATCTCAAATCATGTTATAGAAATTTACTAGAAATTATTCGAATTGACTTTGGTTGGGTACTGTAATTGTTTAAAATGCTCATTCTAATGTTTTCTGATACCATCCCATCCATCATTTCCAAAGATACACAAATCCAAACAGGGCTATTCAAAAATATTCCATTTGATTCTATACTTACAAAATAAATCTCCAAAAATTTTTCATGCCAGTTAAACACGGTCTATATATTTGGAATCTTTGGACGATTTGGTGATGAATACATAATTAATTAGTAAAATACTTATTAGTAAAATACTTTCGTAAAATAGCAACGACTACCATCCAATTTAATCAAACATAACTTTCACTACGATTAGTACGATTCATAAATGTTTTTTTTTGCCATAACTCATAAACCAATGGTTGAAACGGGCCGGAAATTTACATTCTTATGTTTTAAGGAACGCTGAATCCGAATAAATTTCAAACCCGATTCATCCATTGGTTTTTGAGTTATCATCATTGGATCAAAAACCAATGGATAAATCGGTTTGAAACCGAAATTTATTCGAATTCAGCGCCCCTTAAAACATAAAAATGCAAATTTTCAGCCCGATTCATCCATTATGGTTTATGAGTTATTAAAGATTTTCCAAACTACCATTTAATTCAATCAAACATACACGATATTACAAAAAATATCCTATTACATAATAAACTGCATTTGTTTTGCATTTAAAAATGTTATATTTCATTTATAAAAAAAAATAATATTACATATACAGGGTGTCCCAGCTAACGCTATCTTGGGGTCCTCTAACATCATGTTAGTGATAACTCCACTGCGGTTTCGAGGATATTGGCTGGATAGCGTTAACTGGGACACATTGTATACAGGTTGATCTCGTACGTGATGTCAATAATCCATTCCTTGATCCATTTTAAGCCGAAAAAATTTTTTCGTAATATTTTGTATATTGAACTTGGAGTTATTTGGAAATCACAAATTTATCTTTCAGGGTTAATGCGAACCATTTAACTTCTAAAATATATTTCATGCATTGATTAACTTTAATCTGGTATTAGGAATCATTGTATATTAGCTATAAATATGTTAAATAAAAAAATCGTTCCGTTCAGAGTTGTTTCAAGTAAAAAGTCAGAAATCATTTATATTTTACATTCACTTTTTTTTTATGCCAAATAACCTGTTCCTTGATAAATCCTCCAATAAATTAAAAGAATGTTTTTTTAATATTACAAGATTATTAAACTGTATATGTTCGTTTAAGCTTCATCAAACTAATTGGGGGGTTATCTAGTACTTATAAATTTTATAATTATTATAAGTTATCCATAAAGTCACTATGTGGAAATTTTTTTAATTATGCTGTTGACACGATAATCAATTGACTATAATCGCATGGGAAAATCTTTCCATTGATTTCGAAAAAAAAAACGTCATATTTTTTTTAATTCGCTTTTACACAAACAACATTTTTACAATTTATTGAACTGTATTTAATGATTTTCTATACATACTCTCTCTATATATATACGATATGATATACGAGTTGTATTAAAAGTGTATTTTTTATTTGTATAATAGGCAGGTAAAATTTTATCGCAATTATTTTTGAAAAAAAAAAAACGTAAATATAGAACTGTTTCTATATGCGTATTGTTTAAAGAAAAATAAAAAACATTTTTAACAAATTTATTATTTAAAAATATAAATTCATGTTTGTGCATCCTTAAAAAATAAATTTTTATATAGCTACAAATAATATACCCATATACATATATATACAAATTCATTTCAATCTATCATATACCATATATATGGAAAAATATATATAGGAAGGAATATATTCATATATTTATAATAGAACCACTTGAAAAACTCAACGAAATGTTACATAAAATATATATATTTTACATATTCGTTTTTCTCTCGATTAAAGTTCAACGATTCAGGTGATTTAATATACAGTACACATACGGCTAAAGGTATATATATATATATAAATGTTAAATCGCATCGTTCATCATACATACATATATAGTAGTATATTTAAATTTTGCTTATTCATATGGTGTTGTATTATTATATACATAATATAATATAGTTTACAAAATGCAAATGCAAATATATGGAATATTATTTTTAGTTTTGAAATTATGATAAAGTGGAATTCCATTATAAATGCTGCTGCACACACAATTCACATATGCAAATATACCATATATGTGTTCCATGATGTATATATAATATATGAAAATAGTAAATTGAAACATGGATTTCACACAGGTATTCATAGATTTTTTGTTTTTTTTTTTTGCAAAAATTTTTCATATATAAATGGCAATAAAACCAAATTCACATTTATATTTATTTATATCGTGTATATATAAATTGTAAAAAGTTTTTCAAATGGAATAAAAATACATCTCTTGAATTTATTTATATATAGCATAGATAGAAGATATAGGGTTTCTCTCTATACATTACATTACATGTACATGTTATGTGATAAACGGAAAGCATATTACACATATATGATAAGGGAAATCTCTATATAGATATGTATTTTAAAATATATAAATAATATTATTATTATTATACACATAAGTAAACGTTTCCACAACTTTTAACATTAAAAATAAATATAATATATTTAATGTTTTATATGTGCAGTTATATAGTTATCTATCTATATGTATATAGTTAGTTAAAATGCAGTAAACCTTATAAATAATTATCACTCTATCTTTATATATAGACCAAAAATATTATAATTTGTATAATAACATTTATATAATATATACAATATAATGAACAGGATTTTCATACAAATAATTTTTGTATTCATAGAATTTGCAATCCCTAAATTTTATTACGTATTTCAAAAAAAAAAACTCATTAAAAATTACTATGACTTTCATTAAATCTATATTTTATGAGTCGCATTTGAATTTTCCGGGATTTTAAACGAATAAAAAAGCAATTTTTTTTAAGAAAAATTAAACAAAAATATATATATATATATTAAAATCATTGCCATTTCCAAGGTAAAATCTAATCGAATCGAAACAACTGATAGAAAACAATTTTTATAATTTATCAGATAAACCAATATGACATTAGATAGAGTTTCAGAAGGAAATCATAATGAAAAATGCAAAAATTTTGTAATATTCAACCTTTAAATTTCTTTTTTCCATATGTAACTTTTATAATTTCACATAAGAACTTTCCGAGATTTTTCAGGTATTAAAAATATTATAGTTTTTATATATAGGAAAATTTGTCAAAAAAAAAAAAAAAATCCTATTAGGAAAATGGAAAAATCAATGGAATTTTTTTTAAATAAATAGATGAAAATTTGGGGATAGACCAAAACTATAGATAGTAATTTTTTGTATATAGCAGCTACTACTTATATTATAAAATTAACTAAAATTAAGGTTATATTATTTAGGATTTAACATTTATGTTTAGTTATTCTTACTATAATATTTAAAGAACCCTAAAATGTAAATAAAATAATAATTGAAACTATGCATAAAAGAATATCATATAAATATACTTATATACTTCATAAAATATATATATATATAGTTTACTAAATATACTTATATACTGAATTCTATTCAAAAAGTGCAAGACGGGGTATGTTTATACCATCAATTTGGTTAAATTTATGTGTACGTACACATAAATTGTACGTGTATATAGTAAATATATGGAATATATACCATATAGTTGTTGGATACAAATGACATTGTTGTTTTATCATATGTATTTTACCTGATATTGTGTATTTTTACCTTATTAAATGTTATTATAAGCACATATGCGCTAATATTGAATATATATATATACGTTTACAAAACACATAGCAGTTGGTTTTAATGCAAAACTATTTATATAGTAAAACGTTTGTTACATGATTTTGTTTAGAATATAGTCTTCCAAAAAATCGTCTATATGAAAAACACAAGTATATGAATTTATTTATACTTTTAGCAACTATATTTTAACATCACAGGATACAAAAATACACACAGGTAACATTTATATATATATACATGTTCATGCAAAAATAAGAAAAACAAAACGTCTGTATGATATGGTACAAACAAAAATATGTATATTTTGAATATCGCCATATGGTACCAACATTTTCTCTATTTGTTTAACGTCGAGTATAAACATAACTTATATACATATGTAGTATGCAGCGGCGCCGCGTAGCCAAAAATTATAGTTGTCAAAATTTTTGAAAGCAACAATAATTCGTTAAACTAAACTAATTTATGTGTTTTTAATTTCAACTAAATATCTTCTGGAATAAAAAAGCCAACTAAATATCTTCTGGAATTTCAATTTAGAACTGCTCAACTAGATTCAATTCACCAATAAATTATTATTTTTAATTTGCACTAAATATCATTAAAATGCAATATGAAATCTCCAAGTTGTTCAAAAACTAAATTAGCAACATGAATAAATAAAAATAAATGCTCGTATTGCAAACATAATTTGTTAATTTTAAATGAGAATTATTTTATTATATATTTTCTTCTTTTACACACACTACTAATTTCTCATACTTTACCTCATTCGTTTTTGTATTGTATCTACATTACAGCATGTGCGATATATGAAAATGTTAGTTTACCATATGTATGGAAGGTTGCTAAAAAAAAATATTGACAACATTCTTCTAAACACACCATATAAATAAATCAAAAGCCCATATATTTTAAGCTTAACTACAATTTTATTTAGAACAAATTTAACCATTGAGTTGTTACAACAAAGCTTTCACAACTTAAATTCAAATACATATGCATATCGTTGAATTTGTATATAATAGCATAATAGGATAATATAGGTAAATAAGACAATATGAATGGAATGGAAGTTGTTAGTATTTTATTGTAACAACCTACTGATTAAGTGTGTTGGTGTTCTAAATGAAATTGTAGTTAATTTTAAAATATATGGCCTTTTTGAGTTTTTATATGATGTGTTTAGAAGAATGTTGTCAACATTTATTTTTAACAAAACTATTTAAAATCAATTCTATATCGAATAGTACGTGAAGTTAAAAGAACTTTTCGCAAATTTTCAGGACACATTTTTTTTTTAAATAATGAATTTTTATATGATTTTTTCGCAAAAATCAAGTTGTCATATGACAACTAGGACATTACCAGGATACGCCACTAGTAGTATGTAAATAAACGTTAACATGAAATTGCCAGAGTGAAAGAAAATGGAAAAACATACAATGAATATTTTCTTTTGTTCATATTCTATATGTATGTGATATTAAATTCATTAATTTTCTTTATTGTACATGTACATATATACCTTGCCTTGTGCTTAACAAACAAAAAAAACCTAATTGAATTGTATATGTATGCATATATTTTCATATATGGTATATATGAAGAAAATATATGCATTTTTTGTTTGCTTAAAACATGTACATTTTGGGCCCGAATTTAACTCTACATGGCAAATGTATAACATTGCATAAAATAATATATTTAATTGTATTACTGCGGCGACCGCGATCCGGGGTATAATAATTATTTACATTTTATTATTATATTATACTATATATATAACTATAGTATATGTATATTTGAAAGTGTTGTTCATGTTTACAAAATAATACATATTATTGTATTATAACTTTATCGCGCCTAATTATGAATTATCAAATATATATAATTAATATATAATTATGAAAATTTTAATTGAAATCCACTAGATTACAAATAGTATATGTATATTATATAGTAAAAATTGTGTTGGACTGTATGTTAATTTTAATTTTTTTTTTTTTTTAATAATATTTTTAGGGTTATACAAACTGTGAATGTTAACTTTAAATATAACAAATGATTTAAAATAATTATGGTTTCGTTTTTTGTTTTTTTTTCTTCTAAAATACTGATTTTTCTTCACAACGTCTAATATCAATATCAACATGTCTAATGTCAGAAAACGTTTCCCGCACTATCTATACGTATATATTACATATGTTCACGGCCTGAATGCTAATTCATTATAAGATGATTCCTGTCTTAATTATTAAAAAAAATTGGGTCGATTATATTTTGATCTTCAATCTTGAACGCAGTTAAATATTTGTATTTTAATTAGAACCTTTTGCCAGGAAAATTACGATTTTTTCTAACAAAAAAAAGTTATTAAATCACTAATAAACGTGTGTTAAAATTTTTTAAACAACTTCATCATACAAAATATTTCTTTGCTGATCAAGAAATGCTATTTTTTCAGGAAATTCTTTAAGATGCAAAAAAATTCTGTAAGATTTCATTAGGAAATTTTCTTACGATTTATTAAAAAAATTCGTTAACATTAAGGAAAGCAAATTCTTGTTCATTTTCTAATCGGAAATTCTTTTGTGATGTATAAGAAAAATTCTGTATAATGTTTTAAGGAATTTCTCTGCTATAAAAGAAATTCTAAACGATTATATAAGGAAATTTATCAATTATTATAAAATTCTTTAATATTTAGTAAAGAAATGTTATCTACGACTAATAGAAGAAATTATGTATGATTTCATTGGGAAATTCTTTACCATTTTCTAAATTCAATTCTTTTTTGGTATGTACAAGGAAAGTTCTGTATAAGATGTCTTAAGGAATTTCCCTAATTCTATTGATATTCCGATATTCTGGACGATTACAAAAGGAAATTCTCTATTCTCAAACGAAATTCTGAACGATTTCCTAATGAAATTCTTTATTATTTACTAAAGAAATATTATCTGAGCAACTAATCGGCAAAATTATTTTACGGTTTCATTACGAAATTCTGTACAATTTTAAAATAAAAAATTCTTTTACTATGTCACGAGGAAATTTTTCCATAAGGAAATTTATTTTATGATTTACTAAAAGAAATATTCTACAATTATTAAATATAGTAAAATTCTGTACCATTTCTTCACTATTTTATAACAAAATTCACTATACAATTTCTAATCGAAATTCTATATTCAAATAGTATAGTTATTCTTGTATAATGTTTTCGATTACAATATACATTTGATATTTTTCTGCGTTGTTTTAATATGATTTATAATTACAATATACTTTTCCATCATTAAAATCAATTTTTTAAATTTTATAAATATTTATATCAAAACGGAAAGCTTGTTAATTCCTTTAAATTTAAACATTATATATTCCATTTTTCTATAACATAACATACGTATAAATAAATACTACTTGAATTATTATGTATGGATATACGAAAAAAAAATGCTGTATGGTTAAACAATTTAATGTCACATATTCTCTATATTCTTTCACAATTTGGAATGCATATAGTATGTATAAATAATATTTAACAAATTTTTTATATGGTATTATTATCATAGAATTATTTTATATTCCCTTATATATTTGCAGTAATGCAAATCATACATTACACAACATATGTATGTATATATAAAAATTATGGTATATCATAATCGTATCTGGGAAATTTTTAGCCAAAATTCCACGAGGATAGAATATTCTGAAAGGCATATTACATGAAAAAATTTTTATTGTACACGGAACTAAATTTTTCCGGAAGAATAGAGTTTTTAAAATGTTCTTTAATTACAACCCGAAAGTTTCTTGAAAATTTAATCAATTCTTAATCTATCCTTTTGGTAATTTGGTAAAAAAACATTTTCAACCTCGCACCTGATATATATTAAAAAACATATATATATATATATATATATATATATATATATATATAGATAATCTGTCGCATTGAATCTATATATATTCACTTTACTTACATACATACATGAGAATACATTAAAATTTAATTTACATTATCTACATATATAGGTATATGGTTATAAATTGTATATATAATAAAAAGTATGTATATGCAAAAAAAAAAATTGCATTGCATTAGTAAAACTTTAAAAAATAGAAATGTTTTTATGTAAAAATAAAAAAAAAATATATATATAGGTATAAAGAATAATACAGCAAAAAAAAAAATAAAAATAAAATGTTTATGTTGTGTAAATTCAATTGTACTTATATATACGATATATTTATTTATGTATATACATTGTAGATTTTTACCAGCGCGATGCATGTATGATAAATATGTAGATTATATAAAATTACAGGGCGTAATATTGCCATGGTATCCAGACAAAATATAATAAGGACGTTATCAAGCAGTATTAAAACAAAAATGTCATATTCCAGATTTGTCCAGTAAAACGACAAGTTACTTTAAAATGAATCTGTTTGTTTCTTACCCATCTTTTCTTATTACAAATCTTTCGAATTTCTTATTTTCTCATTCTGGAGCACTCACTCTGTTTTTTTTTATATGTTGTATGTATCTTTAAGTAAAAATGTACATATATTTTATTTGAAGATGATGTTGTTGAAATATACATTTTACTTCAACTTAAAAACTTAAATATATACATACATAAATGGACTTTCATCATCTTTTTTCTTCTTTTTTTTTGTATACAATGATAACACATGTATATATGCACTCACTCATGTATACATTTAAATACATATATATATATATATATTTTGTGACTTTTTGCAAAACTTAATGTTTAGTATATGAAATAATATATATAATATATATAATATATATATATATATATATGGTATATATCCATTCAACAAATACCATTATTTTATCATATAGAATGTGAAGTAAATGTAAACTACATATAAATAAATAGATAAAATTCTTCAATTCGTTTTTCATTTAAAATCTTATAACAATTGCACATATCCTGGGAAATTTTTTTTGATAATCCTAAAAAAAAATAAACATACACAGTGGGACAATTAATATTCCGAACTGAAATACATTAAAAACCCGATTTTTGAAAATTTTTCTTTTGTTTATTCAAAATATTCTCCTCCTGATTCTGTTACATCGATTTAATAATGATTCAAATGCGTGTTCCAGCTCATTTTGTGGTATTGCCATTGGCTGGTGCGCGTGTAGATGCTGTTTGAATGGTTTCAATATCCTCAAAAAAAACATCCTTTCAATTTCATATTAAGTTTTGGGAACAAGGAGAAGTCACATGGTGCTAAATCAAGTGAATACGGTGGATGATTTAACACTCACAGAATTGATTTCGAGCAAAACACTGACGAACAATAAGTGAAGTGTGATTCCTTGGTCCATTATCGTGTAACAAACACCAACTATCTGATTCACGATATTAAAGTCAAATACGACGAATCCTGTCCATCAAACGCTTCAAAACTTTGATATAATATGCGCCACTGACTGTTTGACCAGTTGGAACGAATTCTTTATGGATAATTCTCTTGCTATCGAAGAATATTACGAGCAATGTCTTGATTTTCGATGGAACTTTTCTTGTTTTTTTAGCCTGCGTTTTAGCCATCCACGAAACATTTATACCACTCAAAAACTTGTGTTCTACCCATACACTTATCGCCATTAACTTGCTGCATTTGAACATTTCTGTTGCAGATTTACCACGCGTTGCATTGAATTTAATTACTGCTTCAGTTGTTCCATGTTAAAATGTCTACTTCAACTAAAATATTGTTTCACAAGAAATAGCATAACTTTTTATTTGTCAACGAAATGCAATGAAATTTTTACAGACGATAGAAAAAACATCAAGCTTCAAAACGCTGCTTGTTCCAACACATAGATCGTCCCACTGGTTATTATTGAGATATGGTTTTAGTCCGGAATATTTATTGTCGCACTGTGTACATATGTATATATATATAGATTATTTATATATGTATTTATTAGTATTTGCACATCTATAAATTAAAAATACTAAATGCATTATAATTAAAAATTTTTATGGATATTTGAGAAATGTTTTTTTTTTATAATTCATAGTGTATGTACAAAAAGATAGATTACATTTTTAATAAGATTAACAATTGTTTTACAATAAAATTAATCATGATATTAAATAGATTAATACCAGCAAATATTAAAAAATAGCATTAACTATAAAGGAAATTTGTTTTATGAGAATAAGTAAAATTCTTTACCATTTGGTAAGAACATTCTCTAGTAGTATTGATACAAAAATATTATGAACAATTTCTTTTTGATTTACCAAAGGAACTTTTTTAAGATTTTTCCAAAGGACATTTTTTACGATTAATAAAATATATTTTTTGCAAGGTTTTGTAACAAAATCGTTTCATTATAGCAATTCATTAGCTTTTATGCTTTTTAAGGAAATTCTTCATAATTGACTAAAAGAAATTCTGTATATTTAACCATAGAAAATTCTTTAGCATTTACTAAAGGAATTTCTTCATGATGTGAATTGGGCATTCTTTAAGAATGTTTAATGAACTATGAACATTAGGATAAACAACAAAATATTCTGTGGAATATTTCACAATAAAATATTTTACGGTTCCTTAGGATAATTTTTTACGAATATTTTTTATAATCAATGTTAGGCAGTATCCATTCATGGTAATTCTTTATGATGTACAAGGGAATTCACTTTTATAATTCATTAAAAGAAATTCTTTATATGATTTATCAAACCAAAAATTTCCTATATGTTTATTTCCAGAAAGTCTGTACGATTTCGTAATAAAATACTCTACAATTTGTTAAGAAAATCTATCTTTCTATCTTTACGAATTGTTAAGGAAGTTTTTTTTACTATAGGAAATCCTTTATTATAATGTACTGTAGAAAAATTCTCTATGTTGTAAAACGGAAAAATTCATTACGATTTCTTAAAAAAAATCCAGATAATTTATTATAGCAAATTCTTTATCATTAAAAACAAAAATTCTTAAGCGAATAATAGTAGGGTATTTGAAGGGTATTTCATTAGGAAATTCTTAACGAATTTTTTAAAATGTACAACCGAAAACTGTACTATTTTCTTGTTGGTTATCTGTTTATCATTTTTGGTCAGTATAACATATTTCATCGTACGCAATGTTATAGTCAAAGTACTCAGATTACTATATCCGTAAGCTAACCACTTACATATATTCCAATATACACAAAAAAAAAAATTTAGCAAAGTATTTAACATTTTTTTCGTTTAAAAAATGATGCGTTAAAGAAACATTTCCAAGATACATCAATAAAAAAGAAACTTTATATACTTTATAGCCTCAAGAAGATAATACTCCATTTTAATGTGTAAAATAATAATAATAATATAAGAGGTATCATTTCTAATACATATTAGTATTATTCTAATACATATTTATATATATATAAATATTGCTTAGCTATACAAATATTTATATTCTTAACTATATATGTTTTTCATTTCATGTATATGTTTTGTACAAGGTGTACTATAAACATAATTTTATATTAGTCTATATGCATATTTCATAAAAACACTTAAGAAATCTTGGATATATAAAATAAAAGCCTTTTGGTATCCTTTTGAAAAATTAAGGAAATGCGAGAAAGCCCTCGGTTTTTTTTAGCTATACATCACCCGGTATGTATATGCACCATAATTTGTACGCATCTCATAACAATATCAATTTTTGTCTGTATATATAGATAGAACAATTTAATATATTAACAATTCGTTGAAAGTTTTCTTCTTATATGCCATGTTTAAATGTACCTATATAACTATATATAGATTGTTCTATGCGAAAGAGTATATATGATAAGGGTCTCTGTATGATAGGAGGTACAAGTAGTTTTTTTTTTTTACAGACTATACGTATTGTGTGTATATCATTTTATATATGAAGTATGTATGTTTTGTACATCTCAATGTAAAGTACATCAGAATAATAAAATCGTCCTTGTTCATGATCTCCTTTTTCTTTTATATATCATATATATATATATGCACAATACAATGTCAATATTATCATTTTATTATACTATCGCTATATTGTTAGAATGTGACAATATTATTGTATATACATTTTATTAACCCATTACAACGTATTTTATATTATTTTTCAAAATATATCATACCGCGTATTTAATATTAATAAATAATCAATTAATTAAAATATTCAATTTAAAATGTATTTATTTGTAATTATTGATTAAAACATTATATAAAATATTTATCTTATATTGTTTATATATTATATACAATAAATAATAAAAAATATCTATAGTCATTAAATAGTTTTAATTTTGTTTTTTTTTTTTATTGTAATAAATAGATGATTACAAACAATCAATAAAGATCGTAAATGAAACTCTGTTTGTATATGCTACAGTATATAGTATATTAAAACTTAAAACGATTTCTATATATATAAGCTTCACAAATAAATTGGAATTGTATATATGTATTATACAAGTGTATATAATACATTTATTTTCTAAATTAATTTCATATATATTTTAGAAGTTTTTGTGGTTTCTATCTATATATATATATATATATATATACTTTGGTCCTTAGGTCTATATAAATGGCATTAAGTATAGAGAACGCAGAGATAAATTCTGGTGTACTTCATAATAACTATATAACAACAAATATCATAAAACAAATTGAACGAATGTTATTACATATATATTTATATATAATTTTATATTATATATATATATATATATCTAAATTTATGCTCCAATTACCTTATTTCAAATTTGTAAAGTTCTTAATTAGGTTGTAACTCCTATTTATATTTAACTAACGTCGTATACACACACACACAGATATTCACAATTTCACATATATATTTGGAAAATTTTATTTATCTAGTTACATATACTATAGTAAAAAATAAATATAAATGAAATGAAATAATATAAATAAAATATATTAGATAGGTAAATAATTGCGAATAAAGGTATATAGTATATTTTTCGGTATATATAAATACATTATATGTAAAGATATATATATATATATATATAAATGCTGAATGGTCCTCGAACGTATATACAAATAATAGATTATATAAACCTATAAAATTAAAAGGGATAAATCTATATTTAATTTTTTTATTTTTTTTTGCTTTTAGATAAAAACCACACATGACTTTACTTTATATTTATAGATATATTATATATGGAGGAAACGTCAATAAATGCGAATGTTTAAAAATTAAACATATCGTTTTCTACATAAAAGTTTTCTAAATTAGTTTTAGAGATTGTTTTATCGAAAAAAAAAATATAGATGTTTAAAAACTTTGAAACATCTTGTTTGAATATACATGTATTATAAATAGTATCAAATCAAAGAGGGGACAAACAAAAGTTAAATATCATTTGTTATATTATTATAGTATTATATTGTATTATTAAGTATTCCAATTTTAAAAGTGTAAATGTTCTTTAATTTAAATTTTAATATGGTCATATATTTGCTGAAATACTTACTATAGATTTCTTTATAATGATCATAGTAATTTCCCGTGAGTATATTCCTATTGTATTTCTCCCACAAAACCTCTCTATCGTTTCTGTTTTGCGTCCACACAATTTTTAACTGATTTACTTTTTGTTCTCTATAAAGATATAACAAGATGGGTTATCATTTTTTTCCATACATCTATCAGAAATTGATTTGGTAAAATTTCTGCATATAAAATGCTTAAAAAATTATTTAAAATTCTGAATTTTGAATCAAACAGTTCAACCAAAAATGAAATCTAATATTTTACAGTGATCATCTACTAAATAAAATACAAATTTCTGGTCAAATATTCTGGGTAAATAACGACTGGAATAAGAATTTAATAAAATTTCTATCAGAGACTGTTTAGGTAAAATTTTGTCATTTAAAATGCATCAATTGAATTGTGGAAAACTTTCAATTTTGAATCAAACCGTTCAACGAAACTGTGTCCGATATTTTACAGAGATCATCTACTTAATAAAATACAAAATTCTGATCAAATTTTCTGGGTTAAAAGCGATTACGGTTAACTAATTTTGAGGAAATCTCGATCAGAAACTACCTGATAGTAAATTGTTTTAACATTAAATATACAAAAAAAAAACGTGTAAAACTTGTACAATTCTCAATTGTTGAATCAAACTGTCAAAGGAAACCTTAGCTAATAGTTTACAAAAAACAATCTCCAAAATGGTCAAATTTTGATAAAACAATTGGTAAACAATTGTTCAAGAAATCTCAATCACCAGAAATTGATCTGGTGACATATTTCAATCAACATATTTCAAGAGCATTAAAAATCATTCAAATATTGGTAATCTATCAATTCTGCACAATTCCGTCCAAATAAATTTCATGCAATATTTAACAGAAATAATGCATTTTAAATGTTTTATATAATTTTTACCAACTAACAATTAACGAATTTTTGATCTACCAGTGTCAGATTAATTTTTTTTTCATTTGGAATACTATAAATACCATGAAATTCTCGGAAAATTCAAACGAATCGTTAAGATAACTATTTTACTGTATAGCAATTTCTCGCGGATTATATTTCGTTAATAACATCTTTGTCAACGGTAACAGTATAACAACCAAAATAAGTGAATTTATCCACAGGTATTGTAGTGTTTTGTCACGAGTTTGTTTGATATTACGTCGTTATCTGCATGGTCACCGCTACATAACATAATGCAAATGATTTTGTCTCTTTTGGATTTTAAGAATTTTACTCTGGACCGAAAACCATAACAGTATATGAATGGATTCTTTTTATATTAGATTTTTAAATGCGATTCATTCGGTAGATTTTTATATTTAAAATAAGAATTTTCTGTGGATATTTAAACAAAAAAAAAAAATGAACTTTAGAATTGCCACCATCACATAGATTATTATTATATTATTAAATTTTCTTTTTATTTGGCTTCTTTTTTTTTTTAAATATGATGACTATAATCATAAATTTTCATATATATTTAATATTGAAAATAATTTTTTTTTCATATTCATTCGCCGCCGCCGCCGCCGCACTTTTGTAATAAACTGAAACTAAATTTTTTAAGTGCATCGCCACAACTCATATTATATATTTTCATTTCATTCATTTGAATATGATGTGCTTATAGAATTATTTACCATAAAAAAATAAAGTGTATATTTTATCAAATTTAATTTTAAAAAAAATTCCAATTATGAAAAATTATCCTCATTAATTCATTATATAATCTCTTATATTTATGTATATAATATAACAGCATCCATACAAATATATATATAAGAAAAATCACATTCATTTATCTGTGTATATTGTATATTGAGAGACCGATACTTGTGTATAGATAACATATATTTTATGAAAATTTTTATATAATGAAGATATACAAAACGCAGCCTGAGAGCTTGCGATACACATTAACATTATATATATATATATACATAAGAGGATATACGAAAAATTCTACGTTAATATAATGAATGGGAATTTTTTTTTTTTGTATCCTTAATATGTACAAGTGAAAATGAAAAATCTTTAAATTGAAGTATGTTTATGTATAAAAATACATATTCAAAAAAAAAATAAAAAAATATGAAGTAAATAATGTGTATAAGAGATTGATAAAATAGATATAGGTATAATGAATATGTGTATCTAAAAAAAAAAAAGTAATAGTATAGTAAATGAAGAAAGCTTTATATCAACTGACAGTAATAATAATGTATATAAACATATAGCTATATATTTTGAAACAAAAAATCTATCCAAATCTCTATATATATATATATAGATTTATTATTAGACAGTTTTTTGTCCAAGTTAATATTTTTTTTTCCAGATTTCAAAAGGGAAAAAATAAACAACAGCAACATAAATACATAAATAAGTTTCATAATTTAATGCGTATGTACATAATGTACATTACGTAAAGAAATGTTTTTAAAGTTATGTAAATTTTTTTCCTTTCGTTTTCTGCTTCATCATTTTGTTAAATTTTCAAAATCCTTACGCTCATATCTTCTATATATGAATGTTAAACATAAAATTTAATTTCAATATTGTTCATATATCATATATATATATATATATTATCCTGTGATAGCTGATAATATATAGATAATAATAATAATAATAATAAAAAATAAGTAATAATATGCAGATATCAGCTCTCTGTTTGTATATTTATATATCCAATATATGTATATTGTGTATAAGATCTCTGTATATTTAATATACAAAAATTCATGTTTATATAATTCTTAAATTGGAAATGTGTATTATATTTATATATGTATTATTATTATTATTATTATTATTCTTTTTTCCCCGTTGTTGTTACATATTGGAAAATGATTTTTATTTATTTTATTTTCATTTTTTTTTATTATTATGATGTGGTTTTAGGCTAAAAATTAATATAATATATTTGATGTTTTTTGGAGTATTATATATATAGATATATATATATAAGTTGTGTTTTGGGTGCACGACATACATATATAGGGGAGTTTAGTTACGTATAGAAACCTTTTCTAAGAATTTTTGATAAATTTTATCATCATCTTCATGCTCCATTCCTATTCATTATAGTTCTAACGAAAGGTTTAACTACTTTTTTTTTAATGAAATTCTACATAACTTTCTAAAGCCATTCTAAAGGAGATTCGCTATCATTTTTTATATCGAATTCTTTACGATTTTCTAACGAAATGGTTTTTAATTTTCTAACAGAAATTTCCTGAATTGTTTCCCAAAAAGAAATTTTGAGTAGTTTTATTCTGAAAATTTTGTATGGTTTGATTGAGGCAATTCTAGTTTAAATGCTTTATTATTTTCTACAGAATATTACGTATTTTTAATTTCAATCCTTTATAATTTTTCTGAACATATTTCCTACAAGATATTCTGAATAATTTTCTAATGGGCATTCTGTAGCCATAGACATGTAGCCTTGTATTTAATAAAATTAAGCTTTGAAATGAAGAAAAAAAAACGATTCACCATATATAGGAAAAACTCATCTTATGGACATGCTGAAGGATTCTAAACAATTCCACGATAAATTTTTGATATGAATTCGCTTAATGGTTTTAAACACTTTCTATCTTACACTTTTTACTCTCTTTTTTTTAACTAATTTCTTTAATTTTTAAAATAGAATCCCTGACCGAATAATAGAATTCCTGACAGAAAATCAAAAACAATTTCAAAGAAAAAGAAAATTATTGTAAAATTGGCTATAGAAATTTATCACAAAAAATTATACAAAAATTCCTTTAGAAAATCATTCAGAATTTCATGTAGAAAATTATTCAGAAATTATTTAGGAAAATAATACAGAATTAGATTTACTAAAATTTACTAAAAGAATCACCTATGGATTTTTTATGTCCTAGATAAAAAAAATTATTATTTGGAGAAAGAATAGAATAGATACAAAATCACCTTTCAATCAATCCAAACAAATCCAAGTATTAAATACATTATATAAAAAATTATTGTACCACCAGAATTATTATACAATTATATGCATCCGCTCTTAATTGGATCCCAATCCTCTGGCATTCGGAAATCATTTTGGAATAGTTTAGGCTGTGAAGTGAGTTCAGTGAATTTACCCCATAAAATCGAAACTTTAATTGTATTATATCTATTTTATATGCGACAGCGAGTTACTACAAAACAAAAATCAAATTATTCTGATAAAGCTGATCAAAAAAAAAAAAATGGTAATTTTTATTAAATATAATTTATACAAATATTTTCTATATTCTTGTAAGTCCTAATCCACTTCTCCTCTATAATACAACCTAATATTATTGAGCTTATTTTGTTTGAATTTTCATATCACATATACAAATATATACACTAGACGTTGTATTTATATATATATATGTTTAAAACAAAAACCAAAAATATGATGAAGTATATTATGTATATTTATTGGGGCTAAAGTTTAATACCTAATACACAGTATTTTTCCAAAAAAAATATATATATAAATATATTGACATATATACATATACAATAAACCAAGTGTATTATTATTATTATTATTATACTTATTTATTATTATTATTATTATTATTATAGAACTCCTCTTATTGTTACTCCTCACAGAAAATCAACATTTTTGTTACATGGATCTTTATTTCTTATACAGTAAATTATTTATGTATATTTTTATTACATCCTATATAGGAGATCCTATGTAGAAATTTAACTTTTTTTTTTTGTGTGAGATGCGTTTTTTTTTATATTATATTTACATTCGCCTTATTTAATTGATGATTATTGAATTTTTTTTTATGATGATGTAAATATACTTGAAATATTTTTATATTATATTTTTGGGTATGTATCTCTCTCTCTGTGATCAGTTAAATTTTCGTAGAATTTCCCATTTAAAAGGAAGAAGGATTGTATATAGATTCTATAATTGTATTATTATATATGTTTTCTATATGGCAAGACAGTAAAAAATCGATTGTATTTATTATATATAGGAATATATTACATGAATATTGAAGACTTTTAATAATATACAATAGTATAATAAGGGTCAGTCAAATTTTATTCAAATTATTTTATATTTTATGTATTATTATTATTTGGTTAAAATATTTCGAAATTGTATATAAAATATTAGTATAAGAATTTTAAGAATTTGCATTATGTTAAAATTATGCGTATATATAAATTAAATGGTTTTTTATTTTTGCTTTTGTTTAACTGACGACGTGTTACGTAATTGATTATTATAATGATGACAATTAGCAGTTTTGCAAAAATTACCAATCTATAACTTTTATAATGAATATGAGAATGTTCATTAGAATATCTCCGTTTTGTCATAATGTTGTTCAAAAAGATAAAGGAATAAATCTAAAATAAATATTATTTTTTAATTAAATATAATAAATTAATTATTAATATTAATTGATTATCGCTTTCAATATTTTTCGTTTGTTCAAATAAATATATCGAGTATGTGTGAGTTGTGTATTAATTATTAAAAAAAAAAACATCTATATAAATCCACCTCTCTATATATTTATATATCAAGAGATGAATTGCCATTCTATATATTATAGTATATATATATATATATATACAGTAAATATTAATTTAAATTTATATTACATTCAAAATGTTATGTTAAACATGAATCGACAGCAAAATTGAATCGCAAAACAACCAACCAAAACAAAACAAAAAAAAAATCTATTTAAATAATCTGCGGTATATTCGTCGTTATTGATTATAAAATACCATCAAAACACAACAAAAAATAAAAAAAGAAAAAAAGATATAACAACTTTTAACAAAAAATAAAAATCAACAATCCAACCCCATATATACAAAATAACACAATATAAAGGTACAAATAATATATATATATATATACTTTATAAAATCCAGGTATCCTTTTTTTTCTGTATCAATTTTATTTTATTTTATTTATTTTTTTTTTTTTTTTTTTTTGTGCAATTTATGCAGATGATGCGTATATTTCCACCACCACATAAAATAAAAAAAATACCCATATCAATAAATGCGAATAAATAAATAAAAATAGTATATATAAAGAATGAAATGAAAAACGGGGATGGGATGCGAATTCTGTCATATGAACACAATGTCTATATCTAGATGTGAATAATATATAAATATATATATATATATGTATATATATATATATATATATCGGGATACGACGTTAAAGTTTAATTTATATCAGATTTTTGTATTATTGTAAACCGGTGATGCGATACCGCACTGAGATTCCCCAACTAACAGACTAATATGAAAATATGCTGGAAAAAATTTGGTGATATTATAAAAAAATCTTTTACTTTAAGTTTTCTCTACATAAAATATAGAAAAATTTTCATTTGGTTTAATTTCGAAGGAAAAAATTCAGTTTTAAAAAATTTCAGAAATATAACAATTAAATTTTGCCCTATTAACGTATAAAATGAGACTAGAAAAAATATATTATTTAACTAAATCTCACAGTTTTCTTTCAATTTAAAATTTTTTCAATATCAGCGAAATGACAATTGATTTTAAATAACTTATGTATAGAAGCAATATAACCAACACAGAAACAATTAATTTTTGAAAATTCTGTTAATAAATTATTATAAAATGCTGAAATCATAGGGGTTTTTTTTTATAAATAAATTATTCAAACATCATGAGATTCTATCAATAAAGAAATCATACAATATTTTTCAGAACCTCATCAGGTATTTTAGCCATACAATTAAGTATTCTTGATAAGACAGTAAGATCTTGGTTCTTGGCTCTTGCGGTAAACTTATATTAATAACATCAACATTGAATTTATTTTTAATACTATAGCAAACATTCTTTTCCCTTTTCAAAATTATTCAATAAATGGTCAGAGAGGTTTTTACAATATGATTCAAAACATCATCTTGACGATTAATTTTCTATTTCAATAAAAATGATTTTTTTAAATAAGCAAATATAAGAACATCATCATTGAATGGAATATTCTGTTAATAAAAAAGCGTATATACATTTTAAATCGCGAGTAGGAATTTTGATATCAATTGAAATGGGTTTTCTTATAAAAAATTGTTCAGAACATCATCGAATATTGATTTTATAATAATAAAACAGAGGTGGAATTATCGCATTCGATTACGATAGACGATTGTCGTCAAACATATGATATTTTCATTTTTGCAATTATGGCAGACGATATCGTCGGTTTAAGACGATAAGTTTTGACGATAGGGTAGCAGCTATCGTTACGATTGTTCATTTATTCAATTTTAATATTCATAAAAAGCACAAAAGCACTTCTCATAAAAATAATACTTTCAATCTCATTCTCATAGAAATAATAAACTTTTTGTTTTTATATATGAAAATCATTTGCCACAACAATATCCACGGAGACGATATACAAATAATATCGATACCCACAAAATCGACTACCATAATATCAAAATAATTGAGTATCGTAATTTTAGACGATAGGCGATAGACGATGGTATCGACTCCCATAATGCCACTCCAGATTTTCCTTATTCAAAAATATTCAAGAAATCAAAAGGTCATCTATAGATTAATTTTATTTTATTATTAAACAAGAAGTTTCCATTAAAAATATTGTAAAGGTAAAATTTCTCTTATTATAGAAATGAATTTTCCTAAACAAAATTATTAAAAACATCATCACGATTGAATTTCGATCAAAAAAAATGTATTTTAGTATTCTAATTTGAGAGGAAAACTTGTAATCGAACTAAAACCCAAAAATGATGATCCATGGCATAAACAATAAATAAACTATAGGAAAATTTTAATTTGAATATAAATTTCAACGTGTGCGATTTTATTTTCTCCCAAATGATTATTCGATCGCTTATTTTCGATTAATTATAATCCTATAGGATCGAAACAACATTTATATCAACAACAGTACGATGATAACATCAGGGTAAAATCCAATATGTACTGCTATTCCATTCCAAGAATCCAACTCTTCAATTTCCTAATTAATAAATAATCTATTCCCTTAATATTAGTTAAATAAAATAAATAAATTTTTTGCTATACAACCAACAATCTGGTTTTAGCGTCCAACAAAAGCCTTCTGTTGTTAGTTTCTTAATTTGTGGCTTTTACGGAGTTACCACAGAGTTATACTTCATATTAGTTACTAATTTATTTTTAAATGAAAAAAACTTTCCGAATGCAATCAAATTAATCAGAGGACCTCTTATACGGATAAGTTACTCACAGGAGGAATTATAGGGTTTCTTTTATATTTCCACAAATTCATTTATGTATATGTAAGATATATTATATGAAAATTTCATTCTCAAATAAAATTATAAATATTTAAATATATGCAAAATTCACGCAAACTAAAAATGTTATCTATATAACTATATATATATTTGTTTGCTTGCTCTATATATTTTTTTTATGCAATTTTTTATTTATTTCTATTTTTTTTTTTTGAAATTCTGCGTTGATAAGGATTGAGAAAGTTTTTCTATATTTTCTATCCTAAGTATACATATAAATAAAACTCGCATATATATAAATATATATATATCAAGCATAACTATACATATATATATAGACAATAACCATTATTATTACCATGTTACATATATATATTTGAAAATATTTTATCTCAATCCCAAATGTACAATATCTATATTCATATTTTGTTACATCCATATATATATAAAATAAACGGTGGTAACGAAAGCTCTTATATATATATATATATATGAATCTATGTATAACTATATATCAACCCATTATTATATATATTGCAACGATACAATATTTTTTATTCTTTGTAAAATATTGACGCGAAACGATAATAATAATAATATGTATATAAAAAAAAAATACGTTACGACAAAAATATATATTGTATATAAAAAAAAAGCATACAAAATCGACCATAAAATACGAAACAAATAGCTTAACAAAAAAAAAAAAACCAAACCATCAGAGTATTCAACATTTTCAGGAACTGAAAACTTTTTTATTTTATACTCACAGACAGAACCAGACCATATGGAAAAGTATAAAAAAAAACTGATTATATTCTATATGTATTTATATACATTTGAACTTTGAACAGTTTAAAATTATATACCATATATATGTGATATTATCAATTTATATGTGAATCACTTTACTTCATCGGATGCTATATACCATATATATATATATCTATACATATATAGATACTGTATCAATATACATACAGGTATATGTAGAAAAATCTGACAATTTATTATATTTTTGTATTATATAAATTGTCATCATATCGGACGTGTATTTATATATGCCCTTATATATGTATAGTATAGATAAAAAAAAAATAAAACTGACAGAATAATCAGCTATTTTTTTTAACAGATATATGTTTTTTGTTTGTTATTTGTTAAATTTTATACTATATATATACACTTGTCCATAAACTGATCGAATATTGTTATTCTATAACCATATATATATATATATATGGGTTATATTTATATATAACTCTTTAACAAGAGGATATTATTGTTATCGTCGGTATACTAAAATAATAATACAAAAAAAAAAAACATATCGAAATATAATACCTCCACGTTTCACAATTTAATAAACTGTAAATTTGAAATAAAAAATAATTCTGCTTAAATGTTAAATATATTTTCATATATATGCGGATTTTCTGTGATTTCCTGGATTTAACTGATTGTTATAATTATTATAAAAGTGTATTTTACAATTTCTGATTATTACAAATTGAAAAAAATAAACAATTTTGATTTTCTGGGATACGTTTAATTTATATTTATCCATCTATACAAAGGATTATAAATTTTGGTAAAATATAGATAGGATTAAATCACCTTTTAGATTATTAAGAATAATTCTATATATATGAAACAAAAGTTTATATTTGATAATTTGATCTTAACATTTTGTAATTCTTTTCGAACTGCTAACTGTTGAACCCAAAAAATATATCAGAATATATATACGGATGTTATTTTCCAATCTATTTTTTAAAGGCAGAAATAAAAACCGCATTAAATTATATAGATAAATAAGAACAACGTACTTTATAAAAAATAATAGTCAGAACACTTTTACCCCCGAACACTTTTATCTGATAATTTGTGAATAGCACGCAAAAACCAAAAATATTCCACCTGTTAAGAATAGCTTTTAAAATTTTTGCTTTAAAATTCTCGTCAATGGATTTCAGCCCTATCCGACAAACAGCCCTATGTTGTTGATTTCTTAATTTGTTACTTTTACGGTGTCGGTAATTAGCCGTACGACAATCGCATGGGAAAATATTCAACTTGATGTAAAAATTCAGTTTTCCGAAAAACCGAAAAACTCAAAACATATTTTAAGTCTTCAGTAGTATTCGAATCCACGACCCCAAAAAAAAGGGAGAATTTTTATTTAACGTTTTTTTATCCTTTATTACACCACGCAGAGTCACACACAAAAATAATTTAGAATATCACAGGATTAATTTTATATAAATGCTTTATTATTATTTTTAATTACACTTATTAAGAACAGTATCAGAGTTGTTTTTAAAAAGAATTTGGCTTGTATCAAATAAATTTCAGGAAAGTGTCATGTTGAATTTTGTAAATAAAAAACTTATGATTTTTCTTAAACCAAAAGGGGTTCAGAACATCATCAGGATTGAATTTTCTTTGGTGAAAATGAATTTTCCCAAACGAAATTAATTAAAAAGCCATCAAGATTATAAATAAAAACAAGGTTTCTTAAACCATAATTGTGTAGGAGAACATATCAGAATTGTATTCTATCCATATTATTCTATAAAAGTCCATTAGAATATAGATTTTTATTCACTAGTAAATAGGATTTTCCTTACAAAAATGCATGTTCTTGTATTGATTGATTTTTCTTAAATAAAAATAAGTTTTTCTTAAATAAAAGTACATCAGAGCGGATTTTCTATCAATACAATCAATCACAAAATTGCGGTTTATTTCATTATATAGATAATATAGGATTTTCTTAAGTGCTAAAAAGATGTTAAATGTAAGGATGTTTATTAGAAAGGACTTTTCTTAAACAGAAATATATCTGGAAATATCTAGATTAATTTTCTATAAATGATTTATTCCTATAACTAAACTTATATTATATCAGAATGAGAATCAGAATTGTTTTTTAATTCATTTTTTAAAAAGAAATTGTCTTGTTTAAAAAAATATTCCGGGAATTGGGTTTTTTATTATAATTAAAACAAATTTTTCAAAAAAAAAAAATTATTTACAAATCCATCAAGATTAATTTCGTTATCAATAAAAATGATTTATAATAAAATAATTAAAATTTTCTCGGTAAATCTGACAATTTAACTAAAAAACGAAACGAAGCAATAACAAAAAAAAATGTTATTAACCAGATATTGAATTGAATTAAAAACAAATTGAATGCATTCAAATTTTTTTTGTTATATAAAAAAATACATTACACAAAAAAACATTAAATAAAATCTACAAAACATTTTCGTTTAATATCAACCTCTATATATATAGATATCCATAGATCAGAGGTAATATATATATGATTATATACATGACTATTTATATATAATAAATAATTTATCTTTGTCATTTATTTATATATATATATATATATATATATATATACATATAGATTGGAAATGATTTATTTTCCAAATAATATCGATTTTTTTTGGTTTTAATAATAACACACACTATTATTAAAAAATATAGTGTATTTATTTATCGATAACGCGAAAAAAATAATACCTCTTCTGTATATAGTTCGTCAGAAACAGAAAACAAAACGACACAAACACCCAAAAGGACGAAAATTCAATCAAACAATTCATTTAACAATTTCATTGTAAATATAAAACAAACAAATAAAAAAAAAAACAGTAAACAAGATATTAACAAAAACCAAATGCCAATTTTTTTGATATATTTTTCTACTATTTGTTTTGCGTTTTTTTTTGAAGTTTATTTTTATTTTTTTTTATTCGTATGATTTTATTTTATGAAAAATTTTTTAATTTAAAATGATATGGTTTTTTTTTTTTATATATATAAATATATATTTTGTTTCAATTTATGTAATATAAATACTATATATATATATGGTTTTATTTATAGTCTATATATGGTATATCCTTTATATAGGATACATAAACAATTTCGGATCGTAAACTAACCGTACACAATATAATATACACACACACACGTAAAAAATAACAATATATATATATATGATTTATATGTTCTTATTCGCCTTTTTTTTCTACTGGTAATGTTTATCAATCGCTGTATATATATATTGATAAATATATGTATATGTGGAATGGATATTTTGTGAAAATCTGATACATAAAACCAAAAAAAAAGCTAATAATATATAAACACAGAAGCGTGTAAGCAAATATGATATGTACCATATATATAAAATTTGATATACCTAACTATAAATATATATATATATGGTATATACTAGGAGGTGTAGAACAATTGAACTTTTGTATGAAACGTGCTAAGAATTTTGAAAATAATTTTGGCTGAATGAAGTGACTTTATTTTACGGAATCAAAATGTACATTCAACTAAATTGTTTTGTTTTGTTTTTTTTTTATTTTGATCAACTATCTATTTATCTATCTATCTATACCCCGAATATATATACTAATGAAAATTGTGTATCAAAAGCTTCAAAGAATAAAAAAAATAAAAAAATAAATATACAATAAACGTGATATCGTATATCGCAAACATTGTTTACTCTTTACTTCCTGCGGATGAATGAATATATATATATTGTACGATATAATGCTATATACATTAGTCTCACAAACTATATATTTATTTCATTGTATTTATAGTTTTGTATACATATATGCACTAAAATATTTACTAAAAACTATATATATATATATTATAATATAAAAACAACAATACAAACAGAAACACCAAATCAATTTCATTTAAATGAAGAGGTAAATATTTATTTGATTTTCTATTTTTTTTATTTATTTTTTTGTATATCTTCTGTTCTGCATTTAAATTTTGAGATTTCTTTAGGAAACTTTTAAAATTTAACAGAAATAATAAATATAATGAAGTGATAGTATACATTTAAAAAGTGCACCGAATATTAATGCAATCTGAACGATGGAATTTTTTAGGAATGAAAACTGCTCATAAGGGATTTTTGAAAGATTTTCGGGTTAAAAATATGTCTTTGAAGGAAAAATTATCCTAAGGAAAATTTATCAGAACACTGGCAAGAGTTTATTTGAAATTTTTTAAATATTTGCTATAACCACAACATTTTCTGTTCAATAAAAAATGATCAGAAAAATTCAAAGAGTTTCTATTACCGGAAAAATTTCTATTTAATAAAAAAAAAAATATTCAGGAGGGATTCATGAAAGGTTTTCTTATACCAGAAAATTTCTTTTAAAAGAAAATTGTTCAGAAGGGGTTTATGAAAGATTGTGTATTACCCGAAACATTTCTATTGAAAGAAAATTAATCAGAGGATATATTCTTGAAAGATTTTCCCGAAAATACCAAGAAAATTGTTCAGAAGGGGTTTATGAAAAATTGTGTATTACCCGAAACATTTCTATTGAAAGAAAATGGATCAGAAGATATTCTTGAAAGATTTTCCCGAAAATACCAGAGAAATTTCAATTGATTGCCAAATTTTTCAGAAAATATTTTTGAAAGATTAGTAGAATTCTATTGAAGCAAAAAATATTAAGGAGCCATTCTTGTAAGGTTTCCTTTTACATGAAAATTTATTTTGAAAGGAAATTGTTTTGAAGGATTATATAAAACGAGAAACATTTCTATAGAAGAAAAATTGTTCAGAAGATATTCTTACATGATTTTCTATCACCAGAAATGTATATCTATTGAATATAATGAATTGCTTATTATCGATTCGTGAAGGATTTACTATCACCTAACCAATTGAAAAAAAATTGTTTCAGACGGTGAATTTTAATTTCTTTTTCAAACAATCAAGAATTTCAGATTTTCTATCACTACAGGTCTATGGGTGGCAACTTTGTGTAGAAGATATTCTTGAAAAGTTCTCAAGTTCAAGAAAAACGTGTAAGTTGGAACTTTGTTGAGATTTTTCCATTCAATTTTTCCAAGTATTACTAATTGTTCTTTCATAAATTGTCGCTTCCCCCGAACTTTTAAAAAACCATTAGAAACAAACGAGAAAATGATACGACCAAGTAAAATCCTAGTTTGAAAACCATACACAAGGTTTTTTTTGTTATATATAGAAAGATTTTGAACATCGCAATATACATTTAATAGAAATTTAAATACATATATGTGAATAAAAACATTTATAAAATAATAATGTAAACTTAAATTCATATAAAACTATATTTTATTTATATTAATTTTTTTTTTATTTATGTATTATGTATTGGCACATTTCCGAAAGAGATTGAATTTTATTTGTCCTTATATTGATATAATATATTTAAATATATATAGGGTATTTTGAATTCGAAAGGGAATGCATACATGTTTTTTTTTTGTATACATATTTTACAATTGTATCGTTTGATCGTGTACCGGATATAGTATATATATAATACATATGAAAAGAAAAAAATAAAAAAATATGTTATATGTTTACACCGCATATGTTGTTCGTTCATCGGTTTTATATATCAATTCATTTAGATTCAAAAGTTTTTTAATATAATTTCTAAATGTATATATAAGTTTTGAATATATATACATTCATAGAATGCAATCGTATATTGATATGAGGATACAATATAACCATATATATATATATTTATAATATTATATGTGGATTGATTTTAAGAGAGTGAAAAATTTTCAATATATACATAGATATATTATACAATACTTCAGATTGTTGAAATAAATCATTATAAAATAGTTTCAATATATAGTATTCGTATTACGATATGAATCAATATACCATATGTATGGAAAGGGTTTTTATATACTATCGCAATATCACCCACAAACAACACACATATATAGAAAACAACGTTTGATTGCTATGTAAATTAAAAAAAAAATACTCATATGTACATACCCATGTAACATTAAGCCCTATATAAAGGCTGTATATCAGCTTTATATCGGTATTTTTATTCTTTAACCTTATATCAAACCTATATTAGCATTTTAATTCTATTTGGTACCCTATATCAGCAATCTTAGGTTTATATAATGCGTACGTCCTATATTGGCCCTATTTTGGCATTTATATTCTAACACATATTTAAGAGCCTTATATCTGAATTTATAGATTGTATTAGGGCTTGAGACCAATAATATCCTATTATGACCAATATACGACAATACACCAACACACACTTGGCGTATATTAGCCTGATATTAAACTTATATTACCAAAGCATTATATATCTTATTTTATTCAAATATAGGGCTTAATTCAGCCCTATATTAGATTATTTATATACGATATAGGGTATGTTAAATATAAGCCCTATATTATTATTTAAATCGTTATATACAGCTTTTAAAACTTATTAAAGTTTACGAATTCCAATATACAGCTAAAACATGATATAATTTATTTAATGCTATTATACGGCTATAATTATATTTAGATAATTTTATCTATTATTATAATTAAATGATCTTTAATTATAAAAGATAAAATTAAAAACACATGTTTTTATTATTGAATTATAAATAAAATGCAAATAAAGCATTCTCTCTAAATCGATTTATAATAATATCAGTAAAACACAACAATATAAACATATCACGCGTAGGTAAATGGTAACATCACACACTCCAAGGTTGCGGTTCATGGTTCATATCTCGGTGCGGTCAAGTAAGTAAACTTTAACATTAAATTTAACTGATAAGATAATTGTAATGTAATAAAATAATTTAATTAATGGATTCAAAAAAATAAGATAAAATAATAAAATAAAATCTGGCTATAAAAAAAATGTTTTTTTTATTATTCTTGGGAAAATCTTAGCGTTATAGTGGATTTCTTTTCTTATCTAGACTAATATAAGTTTTATCAGCATTATATGAGAATATATAAGTATTTTATAGTTTTTATATAGTTATATTTCCAAAATAAGACTCACGACGTAAACTACCTTAATAATGCTGATATAGGTTCTTCACCCTATAACTAAATAAATATTCTTATATATGACCTAAACAAGCCCTATATAATAATGCAGATTCTGATATAAAGCTTTTTTAAGCCCTATAGACCGTCCACTTCTTATGGAAAAAATACCAATATAGGGCCGATATAGGACCTTTGATTAGCTTTATATCGTATCACATAATGCTAAAATTGCTACATGGGTATATAGATTGATAAAAGTATGTTTTCAATTTGGAAAAACGAACGCAGAAGAATATATATGGTATATAAACTCGATGTACTACTATATATTATAAATTCATTTATGAAAAGAGTTAACATAAATGAATTTTTAAGTAGATAAGAGATTATAAATATTTTTTTCTACACATACGATATATATATGAAAATTATATACAAAATAGAAATGTTTTTCTTTTTTTTTTGTTATATATATATATTCATTCAGTTGGAAAAAACATGTTTATAAAATTTACTATAAATGTTTTATATTATATCTATATGATGTATGTCTATAGACAATTTATAAAGACAGAACAACAAAAAACATTCATTGAAAATAAAATAAAAATACACATAATATAAATAATTTCTCATTTAAATCCATTATAATACACAAAGTAATGAATTTTTCTAAACTTTTTTTAGAAATAAACTAAATATTTTACAAATTGTATGTTGGTATAACAAGAGAGTTTTATTTTCTTCTTAAAAACAAATGAAAATTAAATTAAAAATTTTATTGTTGGTTTTTACAAAAATAAATTAATTATATATTACTTTTTATCGATTTAATTATATACAATAAGAATCCATTTAATTTGAACAATTTCAATTATGTTTTATACCTTAAATTCGTTTTTCTTTTGTTGGTTTTTTTTTTTTTATTATTTGAATCAATTAGTATTTCAATTTATTGATGTTTGTTTATTCTATATATATATATATATATATATATATATATATATATATATATCCTTTATAAATGTGCCCATTATAGCATTAGTAGGAGTGTTAAGTTCATTCAAAAAAATATCGATTAAAATTTTATGTTTTTCTATAATTATGGTAGAATTCAAGGATTAAAAATATTGTAACTTCCGATCCATTATGAATCAATCTGAACAAATATACCACCGATAGAAAGGTATTTCACTGCTCTTTAAGAATAAAATAAAATTTCAAAGTGCCGTCATTAAAATTAATGTAGTATTATAAATTATAACATTGGTTGCGTTGAATAAAAAAAAGATTGTAAATTATTTGCTTTATTGCATTTATCTTATCCATTCAATATGTAACTCTGATAACCATTCGTTCATCATTCCATATCATATAATCCAAAATCCGTGTATTGGATATTTTCTGTTTAAATGTGGTGAATATTTCTTTTGGATATTCTACACATTTATTTTTATCATCACAATGTTCGTCTGCGGAACAACATATTATATATATAAAAAATTAACCAATTCTTATAGAATCATGCAAATGTGAATGTAACAAAACACAACACCAAAATTGTGAAAAAGTGTTAAGTCTTATTTACCTATACTGAAGATATGAATATCTTTTTCTGTTGCTTTCAGTTCGGTTTCTCTGCTTTTCTGCTTAGGGTTGTCGTGCCACTAATTATCGACAGCGTAAAGAATCTCACAAAATGATTGTTAAGCATTTTTGGACTCTTATCTTCCGTTTAATTTTCACTCGAGTATTATTTGGATGATATGGCTAAAGTTAGACGCTCCCCAAGAAGAACACAAAAATGAAAATGGAAGTTTTTTTCGGTATAATAGTAAACATATAGAGTTCTTTTAGATACTTTCTTTAAAATGTTAAAACATTTTCATCTTTGATTCATTCAATAATTAATTCAAATTTTCAAATTTTGATTAAACCCCTAGAACTATTTTATTTTTATTATATCCACTTGGAATGTGAACAATTCTTCATTTTTCATTTGTTTATGCTATATTAAATAATTCGTGAACGTTTCTGTTGTTCTGTACATTCATTTTACAATTTTTAAAACGTTTCAAATATTTTTCATCAGATTTAGATCGTTTTTGGGGCGGGGGAAGGTAGAGTTTTTTTATTTTGTATAAGAATTTGTATTTTAATTAAATATCTATTAATAATTATTCTTTTTGATTTATCGCCATCCACATTAAATGTAATATAATTTGTAATTCATATATTCTTCAAATATTTTTTGTATCAATTTTCAATCATAGAAAATCTTCAAATTAATATATTCATCACTATACACTCCATATAAATACATATGCATAAATAATTTTTATGGAATAATTTATTTATAAATGTGGAAGAAAATTTACAATTTCATTTTTCAATATTGTTATTGTAAAACGAATAAAATCAAAATCGCAAAAAACAAAAAAAAAAAAAATTGAATAAATTTATTCTTCTACAATGAATTAATTATTAACTCTTAATTGATTTTTAAATTTGAATTTAAATATATAGTATATATAGTATATATATTAGCATATAGCATGTCCAAATGAAACACTTTATTGTACAAATATAAGAATATAAGGATATTATTATATACAGGATATCGCAGTACGGTCAATGGCCAAATTTTTCAAAACTTTATCTTTTAAAATGATATTGTTTGTTGAGATAGTGATAAGGGAAAACAAAACTATACAACACTCAACTTCACTATCGTAAGTTTCATATATTATTTTTATCGCAAATGGATTAAAATATGTTTAGAAACTATTTTGCAACTCAGAAAATCACCCATAATAACCTTTTGGATATGAACAATTTGGTTGTCAATAACCTGTACATATACAATGAAAATATTTCTCATTTTTATATGTTTACAAAAATATGTCTAGTATATAGAAAATTAATATGCATATTAAGAATTTATTTGCATTATCTTCAAATACCCACGTATTTGCTTAAACGATTTTTTTATAACAGTATAGATTTAAATTGTCACATCACCGTATCATATCAATAACAACAACACTTACTAAATATAATCAATATTTTTTTATAGAAAGATCGATAAGAATATAATTGAAAAAATATGAAAAAAAAAACCAAACCACAAAATTAAAATAATCCTAAAAAATATTTAACAGAATTACATTTTACATTTTGCTTTGTTTTTTTTTTTAATGTATTTTTCAATTCATTTATTCACATTCGTGCCTATATAGTTTTATTATACAAAAAAAAAAAGTATTTATTCAATTGTCTGACAAAAAATATAATGAAAGTTTTCTGTGTACTAAATTCCTGGTATAATGTAAAAAAAAAAACAAAAATAGATAGAAATATATGAAGGGATTCGAAAGGAAAATTTCAATAAAATAGTACAAATGCAAAAAAAAAAAGGAATTCTATAAAAAAAAAAATACTATGTATTTTATATTATTTTTTTCTATTATTTAAAATTAAATCAGATTAAATATTCAAAGTTTTAAACTATATGTATATTGTATATACATATATCTCAAAATGAATTTTATATTTCTTTCATTCTACATGTTACTAGAAAATTATTTTCCATTAATTTTTTTTATTCTATCATTTCGTTATTTTATATAGTTACTGTACTGGTAATTTTTATTTTTTTTTGTTGAAACTTATCATGCATTCAAATCATGAATCATGAAGTTCAATAAAGTGAGTGACAGTAATTTTTTTATTATACATTTTATTTACTATATTTACTATATGAATGAAAACGTATAAATTAATATATATATATACAGTTGAAATTAGGGTGAATTTTTTTTTTTAGTTAGTTTAGTTGAGTTTTATTGAAAAGTATCGAGCACAATTTTTTAATATAAATAGTTTATTTTATGTCGAAAATGATTAATATTAAATCGTATGTTAATAATTAACGATTTACCAGTCAATCCTTTTTTCCGAGCAATGTAAACTTTTTTTCGCTAAAACTTTAAAAGAATTAACATGAGAAATTAATAAAATCGCCTCCTCTAAACCTCTATTCCTTCGTGAATTTCCAAATCAAAGATGTCAATGTGATACAGAAATTAAAATGTGTGATGCAGACATTGTTGATAATATTTTTGTTGAAATTATCGATATTTAACAATGATATCAATTTTTTCAGTTATCGAAAAGATATCCACGAATATCTTACTATCAGAATCTCTTAAACGTGCACCTTTTCTTAAAGCACATGATAAGGATTTTTATCAAAACTAAAATTTGAATAAAAAAGTAATTCAGAAAATGTGTAAGAGAAATCATTGAGAATTTTCTCAATTTTCTACTGTAGAAATTGTTAAAAAAATCATTTCCTTAATGAAATATCGTAATGAAATTGATTAGAGAAAGTGTCGAAAATCTGCTGAAAGAAATTATTTCCGATAATTTCATAAGATTTTCTAAAGAAAGATGATATAAGAATCCATTATAGGGCACCGGTTATTGGAAGAAAGTTATTGAGATTTTGTTAAAGAAAACATATAGTAGAAATCATCAAAGAATTTGTTGATGATCTGGTGTAGAAATCATTTTAAAAAAAATTTTTCCTTTATTATGAAATTGCCAATAATAAGCATATATTAAAGGACTTGAGCACATTCTGAAGGATATTCGTTTTAACGATAATATATACAACGACAAACATCTTAAACTATCGCCCTCATCGTGTTAACCTTTACTTATGACGTTGCCCAATGTGATTTCTATAAATTTTCATTTAAAAATAAAAACCAAATGGTTAAATGTTTTTTGATCTGAGATTGACTCAAAATTACTATGCTGTCTTCTTTTGGATATATCCAGGACAGAGTGTAGACAACGTTCATATTGTAATTTGTTTGTCATTCACTTTTCTTCAGATCCATTAAATCTTCCAAAAATGTGTCTGTATACGGATGGATGAGTGGATTGATGTAAACATGATGATTTACAATGAGATAATTTTAAGACTATATTTATTATTGAAACATAACATAACATTTTCCTTTCGCAATATAAACTAAATAAATGTCCATGAATGAGAATAATAATTTTTGTTTTTTAGATTTATAAGTCGCCCAAATATTTTATATATTGTATAATATATGCATTCGTCAGCAGTATATATATATATATATTTTATTGAGTTTTATATATAGACATTGTCATGCACTCAACTATATATATATTTTGTCATATAAATTTATTTAAATGAAAAATGTACACACAACGATCGATATTATATAAATTATATATGTACAGGACATAGTACACGTATCTATATATTAGGTTAGATATATATATATATATATATATTCGATTCGATATTTGATATATTTATAAATTAATTCGAGTACATGTACGCAACATATATCCATTTATATACAGATATAAATTTTGTGTATTATTGGCTGCTTCCATTTATAATAAACCATCAAAATACATATTTGTATATAATATTTAATGTATATAAAAGCCATATTGCCGTATTTGATGAATAAAGTACATCATACATCACATATGGTATTGGTTATGGATGGTTTGTCTTTTTTTTTTTTTTAAATACATTTATATATATAGGATATATCGATAGATATATCATATATTTTTGCTATATAGAAATTTATTATACAAAACATACAAAAATGCTCTTTATATTTTATTTGAAAAAAAAAAATAAAATAATAATAATAAACATAAACAAAATATTTTTTTTCTACATATATATACCGATATATATCTCTATATATATATATGATTGAACTGCGGTGGTGGCATCAGGAATATACCCGTATATAAATTATCCATTCATATATAAGAATTGATGGTCACATCTCTCTGTACAATAGATAAAATAAAAATGAAACATTGGTTATATTATTATATATCCTATATATATGTTCAATAATATATTTATATTTAGACAAGAAAAATGTTATTCAGAAAATTTGATGACAGTCAGATAGATATTCATACATACATAACAAAAATAAATATATTTTTATATATTGTGATGTGTATTAACAATATATCTACCATATATATAATCGAATATATGCAGTATAATATTATATATATATGGAAAAGAAATGTTTACCAACCATTTATATTTTTGGTATATATGTTCAAATATATATATAATGGATTTATATTTCCATCGTTTCACATATTCTTATATATATACATATATATAGAGAATATAAATACATGACATCAACATAAAATATTGGATATTGGATATATAAATAGTCCTTTTTTTTGCGTATCCTTAAATTTTGTTATTAGTTATATCTTTTTATTTTATTTTTGAAATATTATTGGATGATCTCTGCTGATGCTATATAGACTATAGTGTACATGCAAATTATCAAATATTTATTGTTATTTTTTTTAAAAATTTATCTAATTTATCAGGTATTATAATATCTAGAGACAATGCAAAAAAGAAGAAAAAAAAATTGATCTAATAAAAATTATTATTGTGTACATAAATTTATAATAAATGTTCTGTAAATCTATTGTTTATAATCTATATAAATATGTTGAAATACTTAAAATACATTTGTATTCTGTATATGTTCTACTAAGCCGTCTAATGAAAATCTGCTTAGGTTGAAGTTCCTGTTCTGGTTCTCGCAATAATCTGAAAAAAAAAATAAATACATTTTTCGCTATACAACCAACAATCTTATTTTAGCGTCCAACAACAGCCGTCTGTTGTTAGTTTCTTAATTTGTGGCTTTTACGGTGTCGGTAATTAGCCGTACGACCAACCGCAATCGGAAAATACAACTTTGTGTTAAAATTCAGATTCGAAAAATAACCGAAAACACAAAACATATTTTATGCATTCAGTATAGGATTCGAACCCATGACCTCAAAATTACGTTAGAATTTTAGGTTTAGGCATTTTTATCATTTTCACCACAGAGTTCGCAATAATCTAACAAAGTTGAATTATAAATATTTGTAAAATGATCATCATCCTTAATAAGCATTAGCATTCCACGGTGTCGTTACACTACACCGTGATGATTTTTTCTTTTTCAATTAATTCAACTATGCAGTGATTCATAGATTCTCAACTGATTGTTTCGAGACCCTTTCTTATGCCGATTTAGTCCTCTCAATAGTTTTCGCATGAAACATTCTATTAAGAACTTTTCTTTGCTTTTTTTGTGTTAGAAAAAAATAATATGGTCCCTTATAACCCACTATTGGTGATGGTGTTGTGGTGAATAACAACACTCAGTTCTGCTTCATAGTTGATTTCAATATTAATTGCTTTTACGATGTTAATAAATAGTCAAATTTTCAACTATATACATGGGAAAAATATACAACTCTAATTAAAAAAAAAAAATTCTAATTCTATCTAATTTACACGAATTGAAATTAAAACGGACTGAAACCAACAGTACACGTATTTTTTTTATGTTATGTAATAATTATCGTAAACACGAATCTTGTAATCACGTATTTGTTGTGGTCCTTCATTATCTTTGTTTCTTTAAATACCTGTGTTTTTTGTTTTTTTTTTTTTTCATATCTTTCCGTTGATTTTTAATTAACAAACCGACAACTACGACAATATATTTGTGACACGTTATATTTAAATTAAGTCATTAAATGAGAGGAAAAAAAAAACGATAAAATCGTAAAATAAAAAAAAAAATGAATGTTATTATATTATTAATGAACATGTACAATATTGAGGGCAGGTATATTATATTTAATATAAAAAATCATATAAAAGCATCTTCTTCCCTTTAAAAAATACAAAAAATAAAAACAAACATTCCATAAAATAGAATTATTGTTTTATTTTTATTTCAATGTGTCACCCAAAAAAGACAATGTATTTTAAAGGTTTATACTGTAATGTATATATAATGTAACAACGCTCACGTACTATAAAACCATTTGTGATTTTTTGCTTTTACCTATCGTAAAATGTAAAAAGAAAATCCCATTAATTTCTAAAAAAATAACTTATTTTTTGTGCGAAAAACAAAAAATGTTATTATTTGTACAAGAAAAAAAAAATGTTGTTTTCCGATTTACGAATACGAAAAGAAGTGTCATGTGATTCTATATATAATTTAATGGATATGCCACGAAGCTGTTTGCTATTTTATTTCATATTTACACGCATTTATTATGTCTTTATATATATTGGTATATATATATTTTTACTAAGCATAAGAAGTAAAGTACCCAGAGCATTTTATTATGTCAATCTATATATTTATACTTATATTTCAAATATTAATAATTTTCTTGGTATTATTTTTGTTGAGTGAAAAAAAAAAACAAAAAAATAATAAGAAATTCATATTTTCTGTAATCTTCGCGACACAGATTAACTTGATTTCCCACGTGCCTTTGTATTTTTTATAAATATGTTTATCTGAATATTATAGAGAAAAGTATTAAATAAATAAATGTGATAATGGAAATGCAATAAGAAAGTTTAAATAACAAAGAGCTTCAAAATTTTCCCCACAGCAGTGTAAAACAAAAGTGGTAGTAAAATATATGTAGTACAAAAAAATATGAAGATAATTTATTTATGTTTTAATTTTTTTTATTACATTAAATACAATAAATTATATTGTTTTATTTTAAAATTTTTTTAGGATAACAGAAAATTCGAAAAAATATTTAAAACATTCCCTGATAGAGAATATTTTGCCATTCCATACATTTTTGGTTCAAAACTCCCTAATAAAATTCTATTCTTTTTCGATTTTACCAATGAAAATTCGTTCATATTTCACAAAAATCCATTAAATTTATCTATTCATTTTCCGTACTTACAGCACTGGCAATAATATTTCTCTATATTTAATTTAATTTGATATTAAAATAAGGATGTATATTCAATTACCAAAACCAAAAAAAAACATTATATTCTGGAAAAAAAACGTATCATTAATTTTTTATTGCTAATTTTCTTTTGCAAAACACAAAAAAGAAAAAAATAAATAATAATAATAATGAAGAAAACCTATCCTTGCGTATTTTCATCAACATACAAAGTAATTTTAAAGAATTCTTTTAATTTATTTTTTCTTTGTCAAAAAAAAAAAACAGAAGGAAGTTACTTTACCTATATTTCGCATTTATAAATACAATGTTATAGTTTTCGTTATCCCGCGCGCCAAAGATTCTGAATGCTATAATATGAGAAACGAAACAAAAAAAAAAAAAATAAGAAATTATTTTTCGCATTTAATAATTAAAAGTTTTGATAAACATAAAATGAATATATTTTTATATCACAAAAGAAAAACAAAATACAGAAAAATAATAAATAAAAATAAAGAAAAGAAAAAGAAATATTTTAAAATTTTCGGTATTTTTTATTTTTTGTTTTCCTGTCGACATCACATCATTTTTAATATATCAATTTTGCATTTCACATGGAAATAATATAGATAGACTATTTACATATTGAAGATTGTTGTATTCGTATGATGGTATGATGGTTAAAAAAGTAAATAAAATGATGGTTATTTTGGGTATAATGATTTTGAGATGAGTATTATTGGGTGAATGCTTATACATATATAGAAATGGTGATGATAATTATTTTTAAGAGTTATGTCTTAATGAAAATTGTATAATGAATAAAAACAGGGTGAGATTCTGCACCATATTCTGCACCACCAAAAACAGGAATGATAATAAGGGATGATAATATCAATAAATCAAAAATATTTAATAAAGTTTCGATCTCTAGAAGTTTTATCATCTCCCAAAAAAGTATCTTCATTTGGAAATGAAATTAATTAAACGGTAAAGTATATTTTCATAGTATATAAAATAGGAATAAAATAACATTGGATAGAATTTTAAAAGCAAATTGTAAATAAAAAAGTCCCTGCTTATAGATTTTCCATTTTCAACCACCAAATTTAATTATTTACTTAAAAATATCTCTAAAAAAAAATACTATCGGTGCTTTTGCCATTACTTCTATCACTTTCATATGAGTTTTATCACTTTCATATGAAAGATTTTCCCCGCGGATAATTATATATTTTTGAAAGGAAAATTTCCTAATCATTTATCGGAACGAAACGAATTATCGACCAATAGAAACGTATTTTAGGTATTTTAATTATGTCTAAATAAGAATAAAATAACATTGAATTAAATTTTACAATTATATCGTAAAGGAAAATGTAATTATTTTGAATCTATTTTGCTATAAATTTTCCATTTCATTTCCATTCCATTTCCACAAAATTTAATTGTTTATTTAAAAATATTATAAGATTTACATTACTTTTTCCATATGAGATTTTTCCGAGATTTTTCCGGATTTAAATACCCTAAAATGTAACAAATTTTTTTTAAAGGAAGATTTCTAAATCATTTCCTAATCATTTATCGGATCGGAATGAATAGTCCACCGGTAGAAAGGTATTTGGTCTATCATAGAATAACATAGAATCATAATGAGTTTCAATAAATTATCGAAATGAACAACACAAAATCATCGTTATTCATGGAAAAAATTATTGCTTGTTGTAAATTTAATTAACAGTAACTATATAAGCTTTCGGACATGATTTTTATTACTTTTTATATGAATTTTCCGGTTTAAAATATATACAAATTCGTATTTTTATAAGAAAACGTTAGTGATATAAACATATTGAATATATTGAAATCCTTTTCCCAATATAATTTAACGGACCTGATTAAATAAGCCGTCGATAGAAGGGTAATTTTATTATATCTATAGGAATAAAATATCTAGAAAATCATATTAAAAAGTGGAATAATTCAGTAAAAATCGTCGTTTCTCTCATAAATTGTCCATGACAACCTACAAATCTAAAAACTAAAAATGTTCACTTTTCTGATTTTCATATGGATTTTCCGAAATTTTTCCGATTTTAGATAAATAAAATAGTATTTTTTGTTTAATGAAATTTAGTGAAAAAGTACGAAAATCAATGTCATTTGACTATCCGCAATTTTGACTGATCTGAACAAATTGACCATCGATAAAAAAATGTTTCCATGTTCTATAAGAATAAAATAACATTAAATTGAAATTTAATACCATTTTGAATATTGTCATAATTTAATTCTTATCATCCCTTAATATTATACTATCAACGTAATTGGAAAAATCCCACCCGGTTGTGTACAACAAAATAAACAATGGAAAAGAAAAGAAAAATGTTAAGAATTTGGATTTTTTTTATACTTATGTAAAAAATATATTTTTTTATACTTATATAATTTATTCTTTTATATATATCATATATACCCCGCAAACATTTGGAAGATAAATCGGCGATACGATATCGCGGCGATATCGCGAGGAAGATAAAAAGAAGTTATTTATATCGCCAATTTATCGTTGTTTTAACAGTCGAGCGATATTGTACGGAAGATAAAAATGCGATACGATGGCGATACGCTTTGACGATAAAAAGAAAATACAGAGCCACATTTATCTTCTATTTCTCTTCCAGCCCATAAAATGACGATAATATATTATTATTTATTGCTTGCCTATCTTCTTGAGGATAAATCCGCGATAAATATATCGTCTTTTTGTCTTCCTCGCGATAAGTATGTAAATAATTAAGTATAAAATTAAATTATAACAGTTTAAATGGAACAGCGAATGAATAAAGAAGAAATATTAACAATTTTTAATTTTTATAATTTTCAGGATTGAGCTTCCACAGAATTTCACAGCATTGAGCTTCCATTGATATTCCTTTAGAATATTCTAATCTATATATCGCATTAGTATCCCCAATTTATCTTCCTGGCGATATCGCATTTGTATCGCCAATTTATCTTCCTCGCGATATCGTCAATTTATCTTCCAGATGTATCGCGGAAGAGTCCCATTCTCTATACGTAGGGAGTAACGTACGCGATAAAAATGCGATATCTTTGGCGATAAATTTATCGCCTAGGCGAATCGTCTGCAGTACTACCAGCGATAAGAAATGTTTGTGGGGATACATATACTTTCTTTCTGATAAATGAATATTATTTTTGTTAAACGCGCGAATGTAAAGAGAAAAAAAAATTATTATGCTTTGAAATGTAATGTATTTTTGTGATTTTTTTCTTGTCTGTTATGTAACAAAATACACGCAACAAAATATATATTAAAAAATAAAACAAATTTAACACAAAAACAATTTAATTAGAGTTTTCCGTTGGTGGTGTGTTATTCGTATTATTATTATTATTATTATTATTGTTAACGTCAAACGTGGTTGTTGTTGTTGTTGTTGTTGTTGCCGGTGTCGTTTTTGATGTTGTTTTATTTGTTTAAAAGAAAAGCGAAAAATGTTCTATATATGAATAGATAGAAAAAAATGATGAAATGAAATATAAAGGAGAAAATTATATTAAAAAGAATGAAAATGAATGAAAAAAGAAAATATAAAGAAATCATTGCATTTGTTTTGCTGTTAATTTTTTCTTATTACATTGTTATTTTCATTACTTTTATTCTGATTGAGTTTTTCCTTTTATTTTTCGTTTTGTTTTCATTTATATATATATAAAGAACGTTTGGTTTGTATATTCATATATTACATAGATACAGAATGTTTTGTGATATTAAGAACATTTTGGCATATGAAAGAATATTTAATCATATAAAATCGTTATTTATATATTCAAATTCAATTCATTAATTTGTTGGTTTTTTTTTCGCATTTTTATTTTATTATAAAGTTATCTTAGATATTTTTATACTCAGAAATTACTCATGATTTTTCCGCCGGGGAATTTAAAACATTGATTTTGTCTCATAAAATTTATCAATTTATACATTATCCCTTGAGATTCTCAGAATCAATTAGGGATATTAAATTGTCACTAATAAACAAAAAATTTTGATATAAACAATTGTTTAAATGTTTTAATGAAACTTTATTTCAAACCCGTTAAAAATGAACAATATAATTTTTGATTTTAAATGTGTAAATTCTATTTAAAATATTAATATGTCAGACAGTCATTCCAAAAATTATTACTTTATTATGAATATCCTGTATTCGTGTATATAAAAGGCAAACAAATAGATGAACTATAAACAATGTACATACAGCGGTGGTCAGTTAAATAACACACCCATTTCTTGGATTGAATTCTTCAAAATATCTAATTTATTTGCATCACAAAATAAAAAATTAATAAAAAATTGATTAAAAGTAGATTTAATATTTTGTTGGGAAGCTTTTCATTTTAGTTACTTCAGCACATCGACAACGTATACTTTCAACCAAACGTTTGCATCGGCCTGACGCGATTGCAAGCCAAGTCTCTTGCACGACTGCCCGCAACTTGTCCAAATTTGTTGATCTATTTTCACTAATCCCTTTTTTGACATCTCCCCATAAATTCTCAATGGGATTCAAGCCCGGACTTTGTGCCGGGCAATCCAATACACTAATTTTTTGTTCTAACAGCCATCTTTTTATGCAACGAGCGGTGAGTTTGGATCGTTATCGTGCATAAATTTTCTCTTAAGTGGCATATTATCATCAGCATATGGTTCCATTGCACATTCAAGTATATTTTTATACATATACTGATCCATTTTTCCTTCTATTCTGTGTATTGGACCAATACCATGCCAATATAGCGCTCCCCTAACCATGATACTGGCGCCAGCATGCTTTACTGTTTTTAATGTGTATAATGAATTGATTACGTAGACGTCCTCCATACACTTTTCCATCCGATCCACATCGATTATACTTTGATTCATCAGTCCATAACACACTTTTACAGAAACTTATCCGTTTTTGTATATATAATTTGTACTTGTAAAACTAAAATATTTGGCGTAATGAATCACTGTGTTATTTAACTGACCACGACTGTCAGTATATCTGCTATTTCTCTGACAGACAGTATACATGGAATATAACGCGAAAGTTCCCATATAGACTATAGATATGTCTATATATATTCATATAATGTTTATGTTTACTATATAGAAATAAATAAAACAGATTGATTACATAAAATCATTCTTTTTTTCCATTTTCTCTATGTATGTACATATATCCTTTATAAAAAAAAATCCATAAAAATATATATACAGTATATGAGATATATTTTGTATTATTGTAAAGTTTTTTTTTTAAGGCTGTTAATATAAAATGGTGTTTATTTAAAATAAAATAAAAATAAAATAATACGAAACGAAAGTTGATAATTATGTGAAAAATAAAAATTATAAATTTTATGTTATCTATTAATTTAAGTATTAAAATTTCTTTATATACTACAAATTTTTATATAGAAATCGATTGTTACAAAAAAACATATAACATTTCTATAAAGTTTGTTTATATAATTGGCAATTAAATGTTGTCACACGTTGTTTGTTTGTATATTAGATATGGTATAAAAACGTGGACGTGACTTCTAAACATTTTCATAACATTTATATTATATATTTTTATCTCAATAAATATCAAAGAAGCATAATGAGCATTTCTTAATTATATCTTTATCCAAAAAATACCTACATAAATATAAGGATCAATTAAATTGTTTCTCATTTCTTATAGATCGTGTTTCGTTCTTTACTTTATATATTACATAGTAACAATTATTTTTATTTGCTTTCATTTGATTATTTCTTAATATATAACTTCATTGTACAAATGCAGATGTTTTGATTTGCAGATTGCGGTTTATTCCGATTGAATGTCGGATTATTGCTATAGACTTATATTTCTGACATAATAACAAAAGCAAAAATCTTCAATCCTCAATATTAGTTTTATTGTGTTTTTCAATAGATTTTCTCTCCTTCGCCACAACTGCAGAAATCTTTAACGTACCACATTTTTTTATTTGTAATTTTAAACACTTCTTAAAGCCGACGCTTATAATACACAAATAATGTATGCACAAATATTTGCCATCCTTACATTTTGATTTATTAATCAGTGTGTGTAAATATAATAAATAACTTTAATAATGAAAATCTATAGATATTTTTTTTAGAGGTTTTTTAGAGATGGAAAATTCTTTAACGCAAATAAATTTCATTATATTTATTTATATATGATAAATTGCAAAGTTTTTTTTTTAAATATTTTAAAGTAATAAAAAAAAAAACTATATTTTTGTTTTTAACTCCAAATAGCAAAACATTAAGTTTATTTCAATTTTAATTATATATAAATATTCATATCCATTATGTATATATCTTTTATGCACATAATCAGATGAGATAATATAAATTTAATGAATTTTATACATACGACTCTGCATACACATATTATCTGTATATATAATATATATTATATAAAGTACATATATATATTCATTCACTTAATTTACATTTAAACTGGCACGGTTGTTTTACATTCACGCGGTCTTATATTTATATCTATCTATCTATATATTATAAAGTACTATTATATATTAGTAATAGTATAGTTACTATATAAAACACTTTTCCTCCATCAGTAAAATGTAAAATAATATTATAATAAAACAAGTAAACAAGAGAAAATTCAATTATTTACTTATATTTATTTATTATATATACTATATGTATATTATCTTATAATAACATTAACATTAAACGACGTAATTTAATTTTTACAACATAAACGAGAGGGTATATAAACAAAAATGTTTAAAGTTTTTTTCGTTTTCTTCTTCTTGTTTTCCTTTATTTTTAAAAGTTTTTTTTTTGTATTATTGTTGTTTTTTATATACACAAAAACAAAAATGAAATTACATTAGTTTTATTTTTAATTCTTTAAATTAATTTCTTTGTTTTGTTTTATTCAGCTAAAAATTAAATAATTAAATATTATTTTATCTTTTTCTGTGTAAAATCTTTCATAAAAAAGATAATAAAATGTATTTTCTGTATTATAATAAAAAGCATCTCTACAGCTTTAAAAATAACATTCATATTATTATTATTATCTTACTGTTGATTCCCAAATTACATTCCTCGCCTTTATTTTATTTTTTATTTATCAAAAATGAATTCGTTTTATTAAAAATATTTTGTAAATGAATGTAAAGTACATGCGATTAACGTAATGGCCAACAGAAAATTCAACAACTATATATTTTACACATTTCATAATAAATGATCACACCTTTAACTATATAGTGTAAAAATGAGCTTACCCATATCTATATCTAAATACAAAGTAGACGAACAAGTAATTAATCCATTATTTTTTTTTGTTTGTCAACAAAAAATTATTATATGATATATTTATTATAATTTAATTTTAATTATAATATTATAAGAGAAATGATGATAAATATAAAAAAAAAAAAAAAAAAAAATCCACTCTATTACAATAATAATTACAACGAAAATCATTTAACAACAGCAGAAAAAAAAAACACCCAAAAAGTACAAAAAAAAAAAAAAACTAAATATACGATATAGAAAATTATATGTTAAACGACATTAACTTTTTTTTTTTGTTAAATTAATTAATTAAATAATGCGTGAATATCAAATCGGGAAATATACAAAAAAATATAATTCAATTCAATTCAATTACAATATCAAATTTCAGGTGTATTAACTAATTAAAATAATTATTTGTATATTAAAATCAAAACAAAAAATCTATTATTTTTTTATTTAATTCAATAGAAATATTTTATAAAGTATATAAACACATAAACAAAATTAATTAAATTAGTTTTTTCACCTTTTTTGAACTCTACTACGTCTATATTTGTATTCATTATGTATATTTTTATATCGATATTGGTCATGGGACGGGGGCGTGTGGTTGGTTCTAAAGATGATGATTGAATTTTATGGAATTTATCTGTAGAAAATTATATAGAATTTGAAATAAAAAAAAAATAAAAACCTAGTTGCAGAAAATTATACAGAATTTCCTTTAGGAATACAGAAGAATATAGAAATTATTTTTTTAAGGAAATTATGCAGAATTACTTACAAAAGAAATGATTTACCCGAAGTTCCTTTACCGACATATGAGGATTTCGTCTTGAGAATTATACCGATGTTTGTACAGAAAATTAGGTAGAATTTCCTGCATAAAATTATACAGAATTTCCCACAGAAAATGTACGAGAGTGCAATATTATAAAATCAAATCGGACTTGGTTTGAATGATGATGACCGTACCGGGTCTGATTGCAATACTTTATATTTTATATCATTCGGTAATATGAAAATTTAATATTGTAATAAATAAATATTAAATAATATTTAATTTTAGGTGTAGTTATACAACAAAAATTAAACACTAAAATTATTATGATTAGATTTAAATGTATTTGTTCGGCTGTTATATATACTATATCATCATATATAGCAATAGATAGATTAATAATGTGTACATTACATATATACACTATATACTATATATGAATATATTTATTTACATGATTTTATAATGACAACATCATTTATATACCATATATATCTGCGCCTCTATATGTATTTCAGTTATATATTCAAAAAATATAATTTAATTTATTTATTTAAAATTGTAAAAAAACAAAATAATATTAATATTATAATTTCATCAAAATTGTATATACGACAGTGAGAAAATGTGGATGGTTATTGTACATATAATGATATTATATTATATATTAGGTGGATTTTGGAATTTTGTATTTATATGTTATATATATATATATATTAATTCTTATACAGTATATAGTGATTTAAACACGCTCATGGTATACCATGAATAATAGTTTTACACTTTTAATAAACATCAAACGGTAGAGTAAAATTTCTTTATTTCTATTTGGGAAGTGAAATTTTATAAGATCGGATAAAAAAAATTGATATTTTTAAAGGAAATGGTCAAGAATATTAATCAAAAATATATACAATATATTAAAATCATTAGTTAACAAATTCGAACGTAAAAACCTACGATATGTTGGTGTATATTTCCAAAGGAATAAAATAACATTCGATAGAGTTTAGGAAGTAAATCTTGTAATAAAAAATATATGGAATAATTAAGTAAAAATCTTAGATTTTCCAATTGAATAACCTAAATTTCATGTCACATTAAAAAAAAAGTTCATTAAAAATTACGATGAATTTCCTTACGTTTTGATTAACTTTGAGGAAATTCTTTCATATGAATTTTCCGTGATTTATTCCGATTTTAAATAAATGTTAAAGAACCTAATATTGATTAGGATTGGATAGTCGAATTCTTGGATAATGGATAATATCAAATGTCTTTTAATTTTGTTTCATTCTGATATTAAAAATGATTTGTCAACCCATGATTTGGAAATATATTGACAACGCCGAATTGATAACAATCTAGTCATAATGTTGATGATAAAAATGTATAGTGTAGCGATCCTCCAAGATTATCACAGTTTTTTCACAGTCACAGTTTTTTGACTTTCATATGAATTTTCCGAGATTTTTCCGGTGTTATGCAAATAATAAAAATTATATTAAAATCATTATAATTTCCTATAGCCTCACAGTTAACGCTTTTGAACCAATAATCTCAATCTCTTTTATTAGATTCTGTAAAATCCCGTATAAAAAAAATTCCTAAATAGTTAAAAATAAAACAATAAGATTATAATACAATTAAAATTATATTTTAAATCTATATGTTATATATAATTTTTGCGATTCATGCTTATATATATTTATAATAAGTGCACTCATAAATTATTCTAAAATGTTCCTATCAATCAATGTATATATCAATCAATTTATGTGTGTATTAGAATCCATAATTTATCCATCAGTATATCTTGGTATATATAGCTATAATATTATATTGATTTATATTTTCCATAAATGAAATATACGTGAATATTATTATATATGTGATTATATCATAAATATCCACAGTGCGACAATTAATATTCCGGACTCAAACCATATCTCAATAACCAGCGGTACGATCTATGTGATGGAACATGCGTTTTGAGATTTCATTGCATTTGGTTAACAAATAAAAAAGTTATGATATTTCTTGTCAAACAATATTTTAGTTGAAATAGAAATTTTAACATGGAACAAAGAGCTGTCATTAAATTCAACGCAAACCTTGGTAAATATGCAACAGAAACGTTCAAATCGATGCACCAAGTTAATGGCGATAATTGTATGGGTGGAACACAAGCTTTTGGGTGGTATAAACGATTCGTGGATGGTTAAAACAAAGGCTAAAAAAAACAAGAAAAGTTCCATCGAAAATCAAGACAATGTTCGTAACATTTTACGATAGCAAGGGAATTATCCATAAAGAATTTGTTTAAACTGGTCAAACAGTCAGTGGCGCATATTATATCGAAATTTTGAAGCGTTTGATGGCAGGCAGGATTCGTCGTATTCGACCTGAATATCGTGAATCAGATAGTTGGTGTTTGTTACACGATAATGGACCATGGAATCACACTTCACTTATTGTTCGTCAGCTTTTTACTCGAAATCAAGTCTGTGAGTGTTAAATTATCCACCGTATTCACTTGATTTAGCACCATGTGACTTCTCCTTGTTCCCAAAACTTAAAATGAAATTGAAAGTATGTTTTTTTTTCAGGATATTGAAACCATTCAAACAGCATCTACACGCGCACTAGAGGCAATGCCACAAAATGAGCTGGAATACGCATTTGAATTATTATTAAATCGATGTAACAGTTGTATTGAATCAGGAGGAGAATATTTTGAATAAATAAAAAAGAAATGAATTTCAAAAATCATGTTTTTAATGTATTTCCTAGGAACAGTCCGGAATATTAATTGTCGCACTGTTTATATTTAGTATTATATATTACGATATACATTACACAAGAAAATTTTCAAAATAAATTGGCATGACTAAAAATATATACGAATATTATTTATGATATATAAATTATTATTTTGATTATTATTTTCCTATATTATACGATTATTATACGTACATATATATAAAAAGCATATGTTTATTACATGAAGAAAATTGTGTAAGTCTGTATTATGATTTATTCCTTATAAAAAAAAAACTATAACATATTTTTAGAGCTTTTTTTTTCGTCTTCTTCTTTTCTTTTTCTTCGTCTTCATCATAAATTAATTTTTGGTAAAATATTAGCAAAGAGTTTTTCTATTTGTATATACACAGAACATTTTTATAAAGATATTCGTATATCAATAATTGGTTATTTATAGATTATATTGAATTAAAATCAATTTTCTTACAATTAAATAAAGCCGCGTATAGTAAAATAAAATAATATTATTTTGCAAATCATATTACCAAAAAAAAAACAAAACAAAATGATTTACAAAACCCTATTAATAACTAGTACCAGCTTGCAATGATGAAAAATAATTTAATATGTTCGCAAGGTCGTCGCAAATAACCTCTACTCATATAGGTTATTATAACAATTTTTTGTTGTTAATCTATAAATTTGTTTTATAAATACATATATGAAAATTATCATCTATTATTTTTTATTAATCAGCTTCTATATATAGATAAATCAATAAACATATTGTGCGTTTTGTGGTAATACTACCACCCCCACCACCATCATCACCCTTCTTTAATTTCATTATAAAAAGCTTATACAATTTAATATCAAATATTTGCCATATTTAATTAATGTTTCTATGTTTATTTGTACCTATATATCGGGATATGAACCGATAAAACATTTTATACATACCTGATATAATTTATATATAAACAAAATAATCTATTACATTTTTGAACCTTTAACATTGTCACCTAAATTTAATTAATTTATCATCTGTATATATTTAGATATATGCTAAATAAACAAATTGTATTATTAGTTGTTCTTTGATCTTCGTATATTATATTTTATATGTATAAAATATATTGATTGTATTTGCAAATACGTATATATAATGGCATTGCTATATTACAAAATAACAACTAATGTTAAATAATACTATTATATATGAACAACTATTGATTGTATTATTATTATTATCATCATCTCTATATCTATAGTATATATAATAACTTTGTGTATAAACAATTCACAGTATTGTTCATTTAAGTTTCATTTGAATAACATATATCTTCAAATATAATTTTCCTTGAATTAATATGTATATATAAGATCTGTTTAACTATTATATATATTATTTAATATAGTTGTATGTTATAGAGATAATATTAAATCAAATTAAATCCAATATGTTACAAATCAAATTACAAAATTGAAATTACAACAACACGTCTTTTATATTTCAAAGTTATTGTAAGAAATTTAATTTACATTTTCCTTATTTAAATTATAAACGATGGATAATAATTTTTAATTAAAATTGAATTGAATAATTATTAAAATTAAGCATATTTACATCGATGATCACTGCAAGAAATATTAATTCATTAATCATTTTTAATTTTTTTCCAAACATCATTAAAGATTTTCAGATATTATATTGCTGGTAATGCTATATTTCCTATAGAATTTAGTTCAGAAAATATGATTGAGATAATTATAATTAATTTGAGATGAAAAATGTTACCAATAAATCTCTGAGTGAGTGCGGTTTCCTGAAAATTCTTCTTGATTTTCCTGAATATTGAAAATTAATCGTTTTTTTTTAATATTTCACATGGTATATATAACTAATAAGTAAAATAAACTGAATTTTTCGGAATTTACAAAAATATTATGGGGTGTCCATACAAAGAGAATGGTTAAATTGACAATTTTTCACGTTTATAGAATTTAACTATAGAATTTGTTCTACAACACTATTTAATATGTAAGGAAAGTTTTTAGAGAATTTAATTATCTATCGATTGATGGTCTGCCCATTATTCTATTTCAACAGGTTTCCAAATTATGACATTTTCACTGTACCCCTTACTTCCTTACCCCTTACTTAATTCATTCTAAATGATATCCGCAAAATAATATTAAACGGGTTATCCTTGGAAGGACTTTGTCAAAATTGAGAATTTTCCAAGATTTTCACCACGATTTTTAATGTATTTTTTATTCTGGTGGGAAATTTGGATTTAGTAATTCAAGACAGAGTCTTCTAAGATAGTTAAATATTCATTGATGAATTGTTTTGAAAATTATTAACACAGTGTTTAAAATGAATCGCATAGATTCTCTTTGCATAATATTTTATTATAGGCTTTCCTTGGACGGACATGGTTCGAATTTTGAGAATTTTTCAACAATTTTGCATTTTTCAATATATTTTGTGTATGGACACTTTTACGAAACTAATATCTGATTGCAATATGGAGAAAATTCGGAAATCAATTCGTTTTTAAAACATTATTAGGAAATTTATAAATGTATTTCGTATGATCTCTACAAAATATTTCATAGGGTTTTCATTGTACAACTGCAATTTCTCTATATCATATTTTTTTCAGTCGATCATTCAATATGGTTAATTTCCTCGCCACTTTTTTCCTTGCTTTTGTAGAGATTTACTGCATTACGAATTTCCCCACTTATCTTTCATCACTTACACTTATAAATCGCCCTCCTATTTTAAAATTAAACTTTAGATTTCCATTAAATTTTCATTGTTTTCATTCATTGTCTTTAAATTAAACAATTCGCATAGTATTAAGATATGGATGGTTTAAAGAATAAGAACCCTACAAAAAATAACAAATAAAAACAAATAATTTCTTAAAAATTCACACAATCATTAAAACTTTTCTCTTAATTTCCATTTTGATACTTGGCAAATACTTGATGTTAATTTGTATATGTTTACCGAAATCACCAAAAATGTCTAATACCCATATCCCGTATATAATGATATCGAAAAATATATTTCAGAGATATATCAAAAAAAAAAAATATTTGGGAGAAAACTCCAAATATATCTAAATTTTAATATTAAATGCAAATAAAATTTCATTTATTTTTTTTGCTGTTAATTTTTTTTTCTTATTTTGTTTATCTTTATAATAATTTCATGTTTTTTTTTGGTTTGGATTTCTTCTTCTTTTTCTTCATTCTCAATATGTGCATAATACAGTTGTATTTTTTTTTACATTTTTTGAATATTATATTATCAATATTTTATATGTAAATAAAATAATTTACATGTATTTTTGTATATACAATACATACTATAGTATAAAATATTTCACACAATCTCTCCGACTTTTATTTGTTTATTTTTAACTATACATTGTATAAATAATAATAAATTTTGTGCATATATAGAAAAATCTTCAACATTATATTAAATAATAATGAATATAAATGGTATGGATATTGATATGTATATATAATGAGTAAATAAAATGTATTAAAAATCTACTGTATAAGTTTTTGGAAGTGAAAATTCTTTACCAAATTTGATCAACAATTATATGGGGCGATTATAGACAGTTAGGCATTTATGTTAACAGAGACAGTTTCATAGAATAAATTTTTTATGATCCGGTGTCAATGCTGTAAAGATTTAAAGAGATTTAAAAAGGCATAACTTTAAAATATGCATAACTTGAATTATAAATTACATTGGATGAAATTCCTTCATGAATGTTCAGAGAATTATTTTTTTAATTACAAAATTTATATAAAAAAAAGTCTAATAAAAAAATGTGAGTCTCCAACTCCGCATATCTACTATACATTATATTTATTTAATTATATTATTTATTATACTTACTTAAATGAATGTATGGTTTGCATCTAAAATTCTAATGATATAATGCGAGATGAGTTCGCAGTCAAAAACCATTCCGTACATTATTTTATAAATAGAATAAATTGTATGTTTATATATATGAATATAGATAGATATACATTTATAATTAATATTGTTTATTTAGTGGATACATAATAAATTTATATATATACTGTTGCGAGTATATATACAAATATAAGTATGAATTATTATGCATTTACACAGAGATAGTACATAAAATATATACAACCATATACGCATTGTATATTTGATTGTGAGTCAAAAACAAAACGACGACTACCACTCATTTCAATTATAAATGTCTATATAAACAACATAGAAAATTATCGTTATTATATTATTATTATTATTATTCAAATGTACACAAATATATTTATTTATATATTGATTTGTGAACACAAATAAAAAAATGTTCATTTATTAATAATATACATTTATAAAATACCGCACATTGGCAAACTATTAACAAAAAAAAAACAGCATGATTCGAAATAATATAATACGGAAATTATTATACAAAATATATTTTTGATTAATTTATTATAAAATTGTGGAAATAGAATATACGTAAGTAATCGTTGTATATTTTATGTTGTCAGTTTCTTTTGGTTAATCTTTCTTTTATCGCAAGAAGTTCACCCTACTCTATATATTATCTATTCAACTATACTGTAAATAATCTTTAACTTATCATATGTTATGAAGAATTTATACATTTTTGTAACTAAAAAATCAATAATAAAATACTCTTTCTATTATATATATTAAGATAATGTTACTATATGAAGACTGAAGACGTTGTGTGAATGTGAGAAAACCACAATATATTATCTATTTGGTATATTTACTTATAACATTTATTATTATATATTTACTACTAGAAATTCTTAAAAAAAAAATGTTTAGCAAAATGCTAACTAAACTATATATATACATTTGTATCGAGTATAATGAACTATATTTCTTTTTTATATATATATATATCGTAGACAACTTGAGATAATACATATATTAAAATATATATATATATATATATATATATACGAATGAATATTAAACAAATAGAATATTAATATTACGAATAATAAATATATAATTGAAGATTATAGTATTTATAAAAAGTATTATTAAATATATAAAAAAAAAATAATTATATATCCCTTTAAACAATCGCTCTTGCTGCACGGAAATATGACTTTTTAATCCTGGAACGAAGAAAATTTTATGGTAACTGAATGGGAAACCCAGAACGTGTAATTGATAAACCGAGTCCATAAGGGGAAACTCGAATCGAATGTTTTACTAACATCATGTTGTCAATTGATTTGGAATTGAGAATTTTCAAAGATTTTTACAATTTTTAATGTATGTTTTTACTGTATGAAAATTTTTTACCAAAATCTGAGTGCGTGATTTGAATGAATATTTTTCGGGATCAATCGTTTTGGAAATTTTATTATCAGATATTTATAATGCAGGGCGACTGATCTCTTCTCTGTAAAATATTGGGTCAGGTTTCTTTGGACGGAATTTGTCAAAGCTGAAAATTACACGCAGCTTTACCGTAATTTTGGATTTCTTGCACGCACCTATACAAAAAATAAAGCAGTATTTATAAAATAAACACACATTCGATTCGATCTAAACACATACAATTTTTTCACAAAATTTCTAAAAATTTTCACATTTTCACAATTTGTCATCATGTCACGTTTAATGGTATTTTATTTAATTTGTGTATTTTTTTTTTAGTTTTTCTTCAATCCTTTTATTTAATTTCATGAAAATTTAATGAAAATATCATGAAAATTCAAGGAAAATTGCAGAAAATTTTCCTTTGAATCAATCAAAATAATTATTTTTTGATAGTGAAAATTTCAATAACATTTTGACTTTTTTTTTTTCAATTTAATTATTTGTTTGTGTAATTTTTAATTGAATTGTTTGATTTGAATTGTTTTGGAGATTTAATTTTCCTTGTCATCTCCGATGGATTACTAAATCGTTTTCTTCAAATAATCGTTGAAGGTAGAAAAGATTTTTTATTTTTTCATAAAGATTTATTAAGTTTTAACGTTAACAATTCTAATGTTCAGTTTCTTTACACATATTCTGTGTTTAAATACGTCATGAAAGTCTTAGAAAATTCTCAAATTTAAATGAACCCATAGAAAACCCATTGTCCGATATTTTGCAGAGGTATTTTTGGTTTAAATTTGCAAAACAATGTTGATTAAAAAAATTTTTAAGAAATCTTTATTGCAGAAATTGATTAAAATTTCATTAAAAATCCTTAAATCTGAATAAATATTTCTATAATCCACTTGCACTTGCCTTGTAATTTCGCTTATATTTTCACCTTTTAGCCACTTTTTCAAATCACTTTGTTAAATGGGTTTAGTTTTAAGTAGCAGCAGCAGCAGCAGCAGCAGCAGTTGTATATATTAAGTAAAATAAGATAAAAATCAATGAGATTGCAAAGATCTCCGGTTGTTTTTTTTCTTTCTATATATATTTATATATATTTATTAATATAATATATCTATCTATATTTATTAATAATAATATAATAAGTCAGTAAAAAAAAAAAAGAAATACACGCGTATATTTTAGTTTGAGGCGCGTTTGTGCAGAGAAAACAAATATATATGAAAATGTTAAAATAAATAATATAAAAATGTTAAATGAATAAAAAAAAAAATTATTCTATTACCAATATAATATATATACAAATTAATTTTTTTATTTTATTAATATTTTTTGTAATCAATTTATGTCGTTTACGGATTAGTCGTGTCGCGTTTGTCTTCTCAACTCATCTTCTTCTTCTCCGCATCAACCGGGGAAAACAAAAAATCCAGTATCTATATTTATAAATAAATAAATAAAATATATTTTCTATATTTATAAATATAGTATGTGTGCAGTTTTTTTTTTTTTTTTTTTGCACCATTTATTAATAAATGATTTATAATAGATTTATCATTGAAACGTTTACGTTTGTGTGTGAGTGTGAATTGGTTTTGTGTGAAATTGCCTTTTATATAATATCAATAATATTTATTAATATATCATATAAACAATCAATCAAACAAAAAATAAAAATAATTTAACTGGAGCCAAATCTATAACGTATATAATAAATAATATAGATTTTTCTGCTGCTAATCGATTTTGATTTGGTTTTTTTTTTTGTTTTCATTTCGATATTGATTCTAACGATTAAATATATATTTTTTATGTGATTCTTGTTTATTGTATGTGGTTTAATATTATCGGGATAGAATAAAGAATAAAACAACGAAAAAGTTATATATACAAATAAAATAAAATAAAAAAAAATAAATATATATATTTTTAAATACTATAATGGCAAATAATTTGATTTAAAATATAATTTTAGAATACTGTTGATTTTTTTTTTATAAATCAAATCCAAAAAAAAAATGAATTCCCTTATAAAATTCTATTTAATTTTATATATTCAGGGTGTTATTGAATTTTTAAAATTATATGGAAATCCCGATGTTGTCTCAGTATTATGTAATAAAACACAACCGGTAAGTTATTTATTTTTGTTAATTTTTTTTTTATTATTTAATTAGTTTTTTTTTTTAATTTAACTATATAAAAATGTAAGATTCTAAAAAAAAAAAATCTTAATCCAATGAAACCGGCGTTACTTATTTTCTAATTTATCATGGAATAAAAATGTGATGGTGAATTTCATTAATAAAATAATAGAAAAGATTCTATTTTATACGAAAAATAAGTTAAATATATTTTAAATGTTTGTACTATAGCCAAGAGGTGCCAATTTGTCTGAATCTGAGATCATCAATTATAATATTCGCTTTTATATTTATTTTATATAATGGATAATAATAGAAAAATAAAAAAAAAATTATTTACTTTATATATTATAAAACATTTTTGATCTTTTGATATATACTAATCATTTACATTTCGTTCTATCAATATATAATTAACATGTTAAAAATTTTTTGTAAATGTTAGTGAGTTCAATGATACAATATTCTGTGTGATACAAGTAATAAAGGTAGAATTTTTCGGACAATACACGTTAATATTAATGTATCTATTATGTAATATTATATAGACTCATGTCAGAATGATATTCAAAAAATTTTTCTATAACAATTTTTTTGAAAAATATTTAGAAATCAGTCATTATAAGAATAAACCTTGCATTTGACTCTGAAAAAAGTTACTATATATGAATAAATTCATATAGGCGGAGCTGGGAAATTGTTAGACAACGTTCCAAGAGCATTGCATTTTTTTTAACGGCACATGTATAATTAGTAGATTCACACAACAAAAAAATAATTTTTGCATTGGGAGTATGCATTAATTCATGCGGTTTTTTTTTCGTAAATTAAGGCTTTATTGTGAAAAAATGGTTGTACAATCAATGATCAAAATATTGTCCATTCGAAGCTACAACATTTCCCCATCTTTCTGGCAGTTTGTGGGTTCCATCCCAAAAGAACTTCTCCGGCTTGGTGGTTAAGAACGAATCGAGCCAATTTTTGATACCCTATTCTGAAGTGAAGCGTATTCCGGTGAGGGTATTCTGGATTGATCTGAACAAGTAGTAATCAGAAGGGGCTATGTCTGGGCTATAACGCGGGTGAGGTAGAACTTCCCACCCACTGTTTTCCAAATAGTTTTGAGTCGGTCTTTAAAAATGTGACGGAGCGTTGTAATGATGGAAAATTATGGATTCGTGTCTGGTGGCATATTCTGGTCGTTTTTCCGCAATCGCTCTCTTCAAACGAATTAATTGTGTTCGGTAGAGGTCTCATTTGATCGTGTGACTCGATTTCAACAGCTCATAATACAACACACCCTTCTGATCCCACCAAATACAGAGCATTACCTTGGCACCATGGATATTCGGCTTTGCCGCGGATGTTCATTTTTCATCACCAGTGACAATGCGATGCAAAAATGACTTGTTTTGTTGCGTTGAAGCAACATTTCCGACATGCAGAATCGGCGTTCGATATCTCTTGGCTTTAATTCATAGTTTTCCAAGCTTTTGGATGCATCCCGATGCTTTTAAACGTCTGGAAATGGTTGCTTGATCAACCCCCAATGATTTTACAACATCGTGTTGCGTTTGGCACGCATTTTCATCAAGCAATGCTTCCAATTCATCAGCTTCAAACTTTTTGGCTGTCCGGGTCGTTCATTGTCCTCTAAGTTGAAATCACCGCTTTTAAACCGAGAAAACCGCTTCTGGCACGTTCTTTCAGCTAGAGCATGGCCACCGAAAAATACCTCTACTAAAATACGATGACTTTCGTAGCACTTTTCTTCATGTTAAAGTAATGAAGAAGAACTCCCCGCAAAAACACTTTTTCTGGCACAAAGTTCGACATGTTCCAATGAATAGAAAAAAAATGTTGTTTACGCTTCAATCAAATGACATATACTGAAAAAGACGCGCAATAACCGTAGCTTTCAAATGAATATAGTCACGGATGAACACAACGCGAAATAATACTAATAACGCCCATTCTTAGAAAACCGCACGATTTAATGCCTACTCTCAATACACCGAATAAATTTTCCGGGAAAATAGATGTGAAATTTTCGATTTCTTTAAATATACAACCCCGGGGTTTTCCATAAATGTTTATTTTTTTTTCTTCGCATAATTTAAAAATTAAATCAATTCTTAATATTTCATAGAAGAACAATGGAATTGATCGCCCTATTGATAAGATATAGACGATTTTCCATTTGAGTTCAGTGAAAATTCAAAGAAATTTGCGATATTGTTAGAGTGAACGACAAGATACAAAGATTTTAAACAGTACATCACAAATGGGACAAATTTTACGTACACTTTTTTAAGAAAATCGCTTATAACTTTTGAACCCTCCAGCCGATTTTCAAATTTTCTTTTATGAAATATCAAAAAGTGATTGAATTTAAAAAAATCAAATTCGAGGAAAATGAAAATTGAAGAAAACTATGAGTGTAATTCGAAAAATTCTGAAAATATGGAGGTTTGAATGAATTTCAGTCGTCGTCGATTCATCAGACCCGCACCACCTCAAAATTTTAATCCGTATTTTGTACAAATATCTTCTGTAACTTTTAAAAATTATATAATTCACGCTTCGCCACTATAATACAAAAAAAAAATACTTTGCGGTTTGAAAAAAACATAAAATAATGAATTTGTTTTGCTTATACTCGCGTGTATATATTATAAATAATATCTTCAGATATTATTAGTAATTTATGTTCAAGCGAAGCGATATTGAATATAATTTATTTATGTCATCATTTTATGATATGACATCGTATCCGCGGTGTTTGTATATGTATAAATAATGCGTATATATTTATTTATAATTTTTTATTTTATTTTTTCGTGTATAAGAAAAGCTTTGAATTCATAGAATATTAAAAAATATACAATATGAATATAAGATAAACATATTCATTTATTATAAGAAAATGCGAATAAATATATGTTTTAATATTTTTTGTATATGTCACGCATCACACATAATCATTGTGCATAATTTCGTGTATTGTATTATATATAAAGCATTATATTTATAAATTTAATATTAGACAAACAAAATATCGCATACATATTATTTTATTAATATACGAGCCCGATATGGTACGTTTTAAATGATGGAGAACGCATACATAACATAATACAATCAAAATTCAGGTGTTTTTGATAATGATAATGTTTTCCGTTTTATATCATATATATACTATATATATATTATGGATATTTATGTGATATGTAATATTTATAGTAATTATTCATATATGTTTGTACGAGAAAATGTTATGCGCGTATGTATGTTTTATGATGTACTGTATTTATGATAAAGTTTTATATTATATTTTTGACATATTAGATTAAACGCTATATTACACAGCTCTATATACAATATATATATATATATAAATAAACCCTTAAAATATTCCAGTATAATGATAAATAATATTTTTGCACAAGAACAATATAAATAAATATACGCATAACATTTATATAATATTTAGTTGTATATACCAATAGTCCTCATCGTATACCTATTGTTTTATATTATGTATTATTATTATTATATTACAATTACGTGCAGAATGTATGTGAAGCGGATATAATTTCGCATATTTATATATAATAAATTTGTACAGAGATTGCCAAATGATTAGCAAATGTGTGGCTGTTTTTTTTTTTTTTTTGCCAAATGCCAACGGTTGACGGCATATAATAAAATAAATATCCATTCCATTTTGTTATCTAATCATCCCCGGAAATACTTAACTTTATATACACATAGATTGATACAGTTTTGATTGAATAAATTAACCAGTCTCAAGCAATTGATAAACCAGAGATTTTCAATTTTCGATTTGTATAGTATTCGGCAACTGCCAATTCCTTTAATTTCTTTTCATAATATTTTATTAGCTTTTCCTCGTTGACGATAATTAATACATACCAATCTTTTGGAGGTAAAAATTTATCAGATCAGAAAATAACAGAAGAAAAACGGAAAATATTTCTTTCCTTTCGTATCGTATAGAACTCAAATCCACAATCTTAAAATGTTATCAAATCACCCCCCATAAGAGTCTCTGTGGTGATTGTAATTTGTATATTATAATATAAAAAAAATTCGAAATAAGCTACACCCGATAAATGTGACAATAAAATTAATATGGTGAAATATTAATTTTACCATAAATACATTTCTCTTCTATATACTTATATATAGTACATAAGATGATACGAGCGATATTTATATATATTGTGAAGAAAAAATAAATTCCAATGCTTTTATTCCTTCAATATTGGTGGTACACTCTGGTGCATAGAAATGTTAGCAGCACCTTTTAGAATCATTACTAATATATCTGAAAACAAAAAAATAGATTTCAAAACTTCAGTTCTACACGTTTGCAAAATCTGAATGAAATTACAATTGGACAGATGATAAGTACAGATGGAAAATTCTGCGTCCAGAAATGAGATTTTGTGTCTTTCAAAAAAACCTTAGTGAATCAACTGTTTTATTAAAATTTCAATGGTCGAATAAATTGTGATTGCCTGAATGGAATTCGGCATCAAGTAATATTTTTCAAAGTAATTGAAACTAACTTTAATTTTCTGGTAACCGGCGAAACTTAAGATAATTTAAAGAAAATGCGACAAAATTTCAATTAAAATTTACTTAAACGCTCTACAAATATTGTAAGGTATATATAGCTATTAAAACAATGAGGTTTGGTCAAACTTAATAATAGTACTTATTTTATAGGAATTTTACCAAGTATTAATGACAATTCAAACGTTTCGATTACCTGATAATCGTGCAAAATAATATTATAAATGCATATAATATACATTTCTGTGCACCAAATTGTATATGTCAATTACTGTATATGTTGTTGTGTGTATTTCATTGGTATGTTTTTCTATATGTTTATAAATATTTATATACAATATATACGTATATCTAAGAAAAAGTCACAGCTGCATCTAGATTTTATTATAAATCACTAAACTAATTTCTAAATACATACAATATATATATTGAAATGTTTATAATAGAAATATATTACATATATATACACGTTCACTTACACATATAATTCATCATCTCCTTGAAATGTTGTTTATTTTTCCTTTCATGTTTTCTAATTTTCACATTATAATTAACTTTGAATGATGGTATTTATAAGGGCGGTTATGTTTATGCGGGGATTATTATATTGTACTTTGCGGGGGTTGGGGGAAAATTCAAACAAAACCAAACTTATTTTTATTGTTGTTGAATGACAGGATTTTTAATCATTTATCAATAGCATGCATGTACAGTTTTGATTTGATTAAGAAAAAAAACTCTGTTTGATAAAACAAAAAAAAAATTAATTTTTCTTAATCTATTTTTATAATTTTCCTTTATCTTACGGATTACGGCTAAACTAAACTGGCAATTGATTAAAAAATATTCAATTTTTCAATTGTTTCAATTGTGATAAAATTTAGCACATGCGGTTTTTTATTCTTGAAAGCGAATGTTAGTAAGGATTTTCCATCAAAAGGATATTTGTTATAAAAAATTCCTAAACGTATATTCTTTACTATTCACTCAATCTTTCTTTAAAATGCATTTAAAATAAATTTAAAATGCATACAACACTCAACACCCTCTATTTAACATCTACCGTCGATTATCATTAATACCTATAAGCTACACTGGCCATGATATATGCTTGTTAGAAAGATTTTTCCTTTAATGGAAAGATTTAAAAAAAAAAGGGATAATAAATAATAATAATAATAATAAATGAAAAGGAATTTAATTGATAAAATGTATTTTTTCTTCATATGATAAACATTTTTATATAAATTATACAAATAATATGGAATAATTTGAATGTGTGTGAATTGAAATATAAATTCCCATCTGGGGCATATACAGACGGATATATGCGATAGAAATGAAAATATATATAATTTTTTATTTTTAATACAAATAAGAGTATATATAAATATTTAGTAAAGATATCATTTTTTATTTGTATTTATATCCAGGGTCGTAGAATACTTAACCATCCGAATATTAACAGAGTTTCAGAGTTTGATTACATTTAAAATGTATGACCCGTGATTAGGCCATATTAATTTATTGAAGGGAATTAAGTAAAATAAATTCAATTATTGATACAAATTTAATAAGTTTATCCGTGGATTTATTGATGGTAAATCTCTCTTGGTGACCGCGTAGGTGATTGCTCTTTTATAGGTAAATGATTGTTTCCTTGTTCCTTCTATATAGCTGTTCGGATAACAGCCTTTTTATTTTCTAAGTATACATATATTATAACTACTTTATTTAATTGCATAAATATAAATATTACATTAAAATTTATTTGGGGGATAATTAAAAATGTATATTTTATACGTACAACAATAATAATGTTTATAGTGATAGAATTTTAAATAAAAGTCTACATATATACTATTCAACAAAAGCCATATACCATACAAGTATATAGTATATGTATAAAACGTCTGTTCTAAATAAGGTTGCAATGGCACAAAACAAATAAAATCGAATCACAATCATATTTGAGGGTTCTCTTACATTTATTAATTAGCCATGGAAGTTTTTGTATTTTTGGAATTTTATTTCCAGATGAGTAAAAGACTTTTAGAAAATTATCACAAATTTCATTGGCAATTTATACAGTCATTTTTCCATTTAGAACATTTTTTTATAGCATTTCCCAAAGAAAACTATATACAAAATTTTATCTATAATAAATTGTGGAGCATTCCTTCAGAAAATTATAAAAAGAAATGTTGAATTTTGAAAAATAATTTATTTAGAAAATTAAACTGCTTTTTCATACCGAACATTTTACAGAAATTCCTTATACGGAAAATTCATTGAGAATTTCATTAGGAATAAAATATATCGAATTTTCTATTATAGAGAATTTCTTTTTAAACGTTATTCTGAGTTTCCATTAGGAAAATAAACTGAATTTCCTACTGAATATTATTTATAAAATTATATTGAATTTCCTATACAGTAAATTATATAGATATTAATAAAAAAAAACAAACAGATTTCCTACAAAAACCTCAGAGAGGATTAACCCTTTGAATATCCTACTGGAAATCGTACAAAATTTTTGTTTATGTAATTATACAGAATTTCCTTAAGCAAATTATACAGAATTTCCTTAAGCAAATTATACAGAATTTTCTTAAGCAAATTATACAGAATTTCCTTAAGCAAATTATACAGAATTTCCTTAAGCAAATTATACAGAATTTCCTTAAGCAAATTATACAGAATTTCCTTAAGCAAATTATACAGAATTTCCTTAAGCAAATTATACAGAATTTCCTTAAGCAAATTATACAGAATTTCCTTATGGAAATTATTCAGAACTTCCTTAGGTAAATTATCTAGAATTTCCTTTAGGAAATTATCCAGAATTTATTACACAGAAAGTTAAACAGATTTTCCAGATAAATTGTATCATAAGCATGACTTTGAGTATAATAAATAAAGACCTTTGAGGATGTAAGTTTTAACGTCGTTAAAATAAAACGCATACGAAGTTCATACAAAAAGTTACCTCGCGATTTCATAATAAAAATACAAAAATTAAACATCAATCACTAGAATAATTAGAACTCACCCTGAATGTACTTATATATTTATATAATATCTAATTGTGTGCTTCTATTTGCATTTCATATATTCAATTAAATTATTATTATTATTATGATTATTATATGATGCTTTAGCTAGCAAAAAAATAAAAAAAAAAAAAAAGAAGTGAACAATACAAAGTGGCTTCTCCTTTTTTTTTTTTTTGTTTTATGTATTTTTTGTTGCATATGCAAATAATAATTTATTAATAATTATTCAAATGGAAAACCAACGTTTTTAATTTTTTTTTTTTTGTTGTACATCGTTTTATATAAAAATATTTATATAAATATACAGAATATCTTAGCCTGAAATAGAAAAAACTCATGGTAATGGTAATGATTTTGCTTTATATACGATCGATTGAGGATTAACTATCCTTTTCATTCTACTAATATATGACTAATTAATATACGTTTTTTTTTTTGTTAATTCTGTTATTATGGAGAATAATTTTTTTTAATTAAACTTAAACATAAATTTCAATATCCCGATGATCTCAAAACTGTATGGTGCAATTTAAATTGTCTTTCAAAATACTAATATTAAAAGTCCTTACTTCGTAACATTCGGACCGCCAACATTCTGTAAATATATAAAATAAAATATTTAACATTAAATGAGTGTTTTTTTTTTTTTATTTTTGATTATGTTTTCATTTCAATTTGAAAATCATTTAGAAAAGTAAATTATAATAACGTATACATTTACCCATTATTTTGTATATGGAAATAAAATATTAATGTAAAACAAAAAAACCATTGAATTGGTTGGGATACATTACGTGATTTTTGTTTTATATATATTAAACAATATGTTATAAAGTATAACGCTGCGTATAGAGATATAAAGATATATGTGAAAGTGAAGTTCGTTATAAAAATATAAACAACCCCATTTGGAAAAAAAATTAGGATTTATTGAATTGGAAGAGGAAAATTCATTGTTGTTAAAACACAAGCACAACAAAAAATAGTATACCAAAAAAAATAATGCGTGGTTTTTTTCTCTGTTAAATATATATTTAAAATCCACTTTATTTATGCGTGCATTAATGAGGCAAATGTAAATATTTAATAATGTTTTTTTTTATATATAATGTGTGGAAAATGTGTTTTACAAATAATAAAATTTATATGAAAATTGGCAAACAAAAAAAAAAAATTAAATATTTATCTTAATGCCTTTTGTATTGTATTATAAGTTAAGTTAATAATCAAATCACGAGGATTAAAAAAAAACATACATAAACTGTATTATGTTATATAAATTGTTATGCGAAATCCGTTTTGATATAATTTTTAATTTTGTTTATATACTAAATTATTTAACAAAAATTAAAATGCATAAACAAATGTAAATACTACGCGAGCGGATGTTGTGGATTCTCACAAATTTTTTCTACGTTTGTAATTTGCATTATTTTGAATTGGTCAAATTATTGACAAAAATTCAACAAGTGTGATGTGTGATGTCCTCATCTCATCAACGGCCAACTTGATTTACCTTCATCATTATTAAAACATTCTTTATAAATTTTGGCACAGATCGAACATTGAATCGAAATATAAATAGATTCTTTTTTTCTCTTTTATGAAAATCTTCTTCATTTTTTTTCTGTCTTTTGTTTCAGTAATGCGAAAATTGTAAAAAATATACTGTAGAAAAACAATCGTTATGCAAAATGATGTAACACTTTAATAATTTTATTCATCTTTAGTTTTACGAATTTAAATGTCTATAATTTACACTTGGACACTTTAAATATATTAAAAACAGGAAATTATTAAATTAATATGGGATTTCTTCAAAGATTGTGTTTAATTTGAATTCAAATATACTGATTGCGAATATTTTTTATGTAAAAATTGTATTTAACATTTTATATAAAATTTATTTAAAGCTATATGAAGTATTGCAATATGCAGCTCAGCTAATTAATTAATTTATTAATCGCGTTTAAAGTTAAAAATTAGATTATTTAATTATCAAATGTTTATATTTATTGAATTTAATTTGTTACAATTCAATTGATTATAATTAATCGATTTCGAAATCAAATTGCAAAAACATTTAATGATTAAATATATAATTCATTTTAGTTCCGCACATATACCGAAACCGCATTAAAAATACAATATCCGCACCATATAATTAACATTAAATTAAAATTATGTTAAATTCTTTCGATTTGATTCGTATATGCCTTATGTGTTTCTTTATTTATTTTGATTTTATATAAAATATTGAACAATTTTTACAAAACTATCATTCAGTAAAACAATTTTCAATAGCAAAATTATAAACTACAAAATAGAAAATTTTTTTAAAAGTAATTTGTGAAATTTAAAAACAAAGTGGTGTAAATATGAATAAAATGATTAAATTGTTACCGGTGTTTGTTTTTTTTATGTTTTGTTTAACCCATTCCAATACGGAAGCAAAACCAACAGAAGGAAATGAAGCAATCCAAGATATTGATGAAGCAAATTTGGATATTGAAAAAGATTTGGATTTGGAATTTAAGATTAAATTTCCTGTTAAAATACTTACAAAGGTAATAAAAAATGTAGCAACATCGGTTGTGAGTGGAATAGTAGCAGATAAAATCCATGGTGCAATATCAGGAACCAAGAAACCAAAAACTTAAGTTTGATTATTAAGCCATATACAGATGATTGGTTTCACATCACAATACTATATAATAATATTATATTTATACATGTAATACTATATATAATAAAATAATTATGTATCGTATTATATGACTTTCTAAATAATTATATAAATAAATAGGAAAAATATGATTTGCAATTTATTTTATTTGTTAAGATTTTAATATTCAATCAAAAACAATATATCGATTGGAAAATCACCTCTGGAAAACCTTGACAATTGGAATCTAATCCTTGATTTTCAAATCGTTATCATTATCATTGGGCTATTTGGGCTATAATCATTAATGAATATCGTTACCGTTTCGGAAAATAATAAGGAATTATGCACATTTCTGGTTACTTCCAATGTCTCCCCTTTCCCATAAAAATCCAATTGGTAATCTCGTTATATATTTCTAATCAGTTAAATTTTTTTTTAGTTTTCAACAAGATTTGAGAATACGTTCAAATTCTTTTGTATCAGGGTATTTTATCGGATTTCACAACGTTCGCATTCCTCATATAACTTCGTCTGATTTTTACATATTTATTTTGTTCTATTTTGGATTGAATTTGGAAGTCAAACGATTCTATAAATATAGAACAAATTGTTAACCAAAGGGTGATCAAATGATTGAGGATTACTATACTTTTAAATTTATGTTGTTTAACAGTTTTGCATTGGATAAAATCAAATGTACCTTTTTAAAAAGATAAACCATTTGATCCAACACTTGAGTTTCATTTCCATTTCCTATTCAAATATTTATACTTATATCATTTATACTACAATAAAAATAAAATCGGATCTGCTGAGCGAATTTATTCAATTTAGCTTATAATATTTAATAATCGTCCTAATCATATCCAAATATTTAAACCGTTTATTATTTACTATGGTATGGTATACATATATAAACTAAATTAAGTAAATATACTTTTAGATGTGGTTTTGTTTTTCATCTAAAACAAACTTAAATCGTTTTATAAACTTATTAATAATAAGATTTTTGTGATAATTTTTTTTTTTTTTGAATTATTATTTTAATTGTTAATATATAAAATGTATAAAGAAGAAATAAAGTTGTGGTTTTGTCATTTATCATAAAAAATAAAAGGGTGCTTATATCATCTTATCGCATCTCATCTATTATACGTATATCAGTTTATATCAATTGTGGTTTTGTTTATATACGCATCCTCTATCCCATATAAGTTTCGGAACTTGTTAATTAAAAAATATAGTACAATTTTTTGCACACTACAATTTTTTTATGAAAATGGTTTTATTTAATCGAAATATTCACTCACATTTTTAATACAACGATTTGTATGTCGTTGTCTTTTGTACATGTCTTTAACATTAGCAAAACGATTTCCTTTTGTTGACCAAATGATTGTGAAAAAATCATTAACAATAGATGGAAGCCTGCGATATCATGCAAAAAAAACGCCATCAGAGGGGGTTTCGATGGAACATGCTCATGATGAATAATTCCCTTTGAGATATCATAGAGAAACAAATAAGCGTTGTACATTCAGTTTAGAACGAAATTTTCGCATTTTTATTGGAATCAGATCATCTGCAGATTCAATACTTCAGTTTCTAGATCATATTGGATCATTTATTCAACCGCACTCATAAACACTTGTGTGATCCGAAACCTCATCCACAATAAACTAAATTTTTCATCAATTCGTATATTTCTATAAATGGTTTTCCAGTTCCAGAAAGCAGAATATTCACTCTTTTGTTTTTGTTACATTTTTCGTTTTGCATATTGTGTTGACAAAATATTCTGTGACATTTGCTGCTAGAGAATTTAATTATCTATCGATTGATAGTCTGCTTGTTATTCTATCTCAACAGGTTCCCAAGTTATGGCTTTGGTTTTACTATACCCCTTAAGTAATAAAAAAAAATCATTTTTTTACCTATAATTGGTTCAAAATCAACCACTAATCATTCAATTTTTAAGATTGAAATTTGCATGAAATGGTATTGATTTTAAGACTGAATCTTAAGTAAAATAAGCTGAATTTTCCTAATTTAAAATAATATTATGGGGTGTCCATACAAAGAGTATGTTTAAATTGACAATTTTTCACGTTTATAGATTTTAACTATAGAATTTGTTCTACAACACCATTTGATATGTAAGGAAAGTTTTTAGGGAATTTAATTATCTATCGATTGATGGTCTGCCCATTATTCTATCTTAACAGGTTTCCAAGTTATGGCATTTTTACTATTCCCCTTATATAATAAAAAAATGCATTTTTTTTACCTATAATTGGTTCAAAATCAACCACTAATCATTCAATTTTTAAGATTGAAATTTGCATGAAATGGTATTGATTTTAAGACTGAATCTTAAGTAAAATAAGCTGAATTTTCCGAATTTAAAGAAATATTATGGGGTGTCCGTACAAAGAGTATGGTTAAATTGACGATTTTATCTTGATGCTAATTCGAAAAACTAATGGGACACAAGGAGTTTATGTTGTAATATACACTGTATGTTATGTGGTTTTATTATATATGTTATTACATTATTGAATGAGATAAAAAAAACAAAACAAAGTTTTTACACAGAAAATTCATAAGCAGATTTATTTTGATATCATTCATTATATATAGATTAAAATATATAGAGATGTTGTGAGATTCTTAGTGATAGATTTATATATAGATAAAAGTTATAGATCTATCTATACACATAAATAGTTATATATGTTTTGTTATAGATATATATAGTTGTTGTGTAATTTATGATGATCCATAATTATAAAATAGGCATATTGAATTAAATGACCTATATGATATTATATATGGATATATTTATTATATAAAATAAATATAGACGTATGATATGTGAGATATTTATAATATATAAAATATCCTTTTATATATCCTTTATATATATATTAAATATATATTACGTTTTCCTTTTTACCACACACAAACAAAAACACACATATTTAAAACTATATATTATTCCCTATAATAATATATATAATGGGAAGTTTTGTTAAGTATATAGATGATGAAGAAGTAGAAGAAGAAGAAGAAGAAGAATAACCATATCATGTTTTAAACTAATGGAAATTCATTGTAATATCCACACAATATTATATATTTATTATATTATATATTGATGTAATTATTATTATTATATGTTGATGATGATTTTGATAATATTTTCATATGGGAAATAATCTATATATAGATAGATAGATAGATATACTTAATATATATTAAATGTAATTAGAGAACACTATATATAATATTTATATATTTTAACCCGGTAACATAACAGGAAAATCTTATAAATAATAATAATATCATAGAGTTCATTTTTATATAATATGAATTTATTTATTTTTTATTTTTTTTTATTCATTATTGATGTTATTTTAATAAACACGCTAAGGATACATTTACTATATATGGTATATACAATACACTTTTATAAACTTCCATTTTTACCTTTTACTCTTTTATCTATATAGTATATATACAGATATATCTATAAGTAAATATTATTATTCATTATGAATATTAGTTTTATTTTTCATTTATGTGCGGTAAGATATTCATTCGTTTTATCTATATATATATATATATATGTATATGGATATAGAGGAGATGCCCCTTGTTATTATATGATATAATAAAATAAATAGAAAATTCTGTTTTTATATGGCGACTATGTCTATACTATATATATATATATATATATATATATGAATATAAAATTTCCTTTATATAGTATACACGTATGGTATTTTTAATATACCTATCTATACCTGGTGGTTGTAATACATTTTCATATACTAAATATAATTTCCATTCATTCATTCATATATTGTTTAATATTCTCTTGTTGTTTTGCGTATATAATCACCAAAAAATTACTTATATATAATAATAATAATAATAATAATAATAGTAATAATAATAAAATGTTTTCATGTAATTTGAAACATTTAGTCGGTCGGTATATGCTTATAATAAAAGTATATAAATGTTCAAAATACAAGAAATTTTATTTAGTATATAATCGCTATATATATTTATATAGGTATAATAACATTTTTTTTTCCATTTAAATGTATGTATATATAAACGTTTAATAGCAATAATAATAATAATAATTTTCATGTAACTTTTTAATATGAATTTTATATATAAATAAATGTAACATAAAAATGTTTTTTATAAAGAATTTACAGAAGATTTTTTTCATTTTCATTGAGTTGTTCTGGTGGGAAAATGAAGGAAAATGTTATGGCATTTCTATTTGTTACAATATTGAAATATTTGACTTGATTGTCACATGAACATTTCTTTCTTTCTTTCTATTGTAGTGTCCTATATCCTAAATTCCATTGGTAACCTAAAATCTAAATTTTTATCCTATCGCGGTTTCAATAACTTTCTTGTGCATAGTTTGTTAGGAGCAATTTGCTCATATGTACATTATTAATTGAATAAATAAATAAATCAATTTAGGTTTTATTAACTACTGTGCAACAATCCGAAATTGGAAAACACGGGGAACAAGAGAAATTCAAAACACTATTCGAAACTTTGTAAATGTTTTTCTGTTAAAAAAAAATGATTTGGTTATATATTCATATATTTTATTACGAAAAGATTAAGAATGTTAGATAAATGCCAAAATATCTTATGGCTGAATTAATAAAACAAATTTTTTGATTAAATTTTACGTTAAACACAAAATGAATTGTGGTTTTTTTCCTCTATTGAATAAACAATGAAAAATCTCCCGCGGTATTAACAAGATCTTAAAAGAGTATGTGAAATATGGTGACGAAACAAAACGTACAATTTCTAAGATCGTTAACTTTTGGTTCACCTATAAATCTGAATGTTTATGCGTCACTATATGATTAATTGTGTCAAGTTCAAACGATAAAATTTCAAATAATATCTGAAATTCACCATAAAAAAAGTTTATTTATATAGAAAACAACGAGGCCAGAAATGTATCTTTTTTCATATATAGCAATATGATCATTTTTATGGAATTGGTGCTGTCCACTCTACCAAAGTTAACCATAATAAATAATTTTATAATTGCTTCATTGTTACGGAATTTCATGAAATTTTACGCGAAAAAATCATGAGTCTCTTTGTATTATTTATCCAATGAAAATTTTGTTTTTTCTTCGTCATTTATTTAGTTAATGAATCCCATTTTTTTAAATACATATATGGAATTAAATCAAAGTTGACAGCAAACAGTATTCAAACAGCAGTCACATTCCGGAATTCTACTATTTGAACTCGATATAGATAAATTATACATATATACTTTGTTATTATTTTTATGATATTGTTTATTGTTTTTTTCTATATAAGTTTACCGACCTTTTTCACAGTCTGCACTGAACTGAAAACATATCAGGAACGAGTTTTGCAAAAATGTTCTTCGTATTGTCAAAACTATAGATTAGCAGCAGCAGAGGATTAATTAATTGGGTTATAGAAAAAAAAAATCTTTATATTCAAATTACTAGAAATTTTCCTGGAAAATCGATTTGTTTGATTTTCCAGAGATGTTTTTCTTTCGTGTCTTATTTTTTCTTGACATTTGACTTTCCCCCGTATCATATGAAAATTCAATAAATATCTAATCAATTTTTTATAGCAGTAAATTTGGAAATCGTCCAATTGGTTCAAAACAAACAAAACATATAGCGATTTTCCATAGTGCATGACCATCATTCCGCAATACTATCTGTAATATAATAAGGTAGTGTATGATATAACCTTTATGTTTACTAGCATTTTGTTATACCATTACACTTCTCTGTTATTGACATCTTTTATTTTAAGATTTTTGCAATAACACATTTGTTATGATAACTTATGATATAGTTCATCGTTGATCACATGGATGTTACAATAATTACCGAACCTCTCTTCCTTATGTTTTACGATTTATAAATTTATATTTCTTTTAAACACCAGCGATATCTAATAAATTAATTCTTCAATCATGTGATTTTCCAATTGTAAATTTTAAAAATGCTTTAAAAAAAGAATGTTTATCTAATAATTACATACTCTTATGTATTATTATTATTATTATACCTTTAATTATCAATTATAATTTTAATCAAAATTATAAATTTCTTTTCCCATAGTTTTTTTTTGGAGAATTTTTATTTATTTATTTTTTGTTTTGTTAAATTCTTTCACACTTTTTAAACAAACGGATTGTTTCTTGTTATATAAACTTTTATACATAACACTTCGTTCAATAATGTGTGTGACTAATTAATTAAAAGACATTTTTTTGCCAAAATTCGTTTTTATTCATCAAGATAGTCCCCTTTTAGGGAGATACAATCATTCCAACGCTTTTCCAATCTTTCGATACCGCCTTTGTAAAACGATTTTTCTTTGCCTTCAAAATAGGCGTTAGTTTCGGCGATTACTTCATCATTTGAGCCAAATCTCTTACGACGGAGCATACTTTTGAGGTCTGCGAAGAGCCAGTAGTCGCTGGGGGCTAAATCTGGAGAATACGGTGGATGGGGAAGCAATTCAAAGCCCAATTCGTTCAATTTTGCCATCGTTTTCATTGATTTGTGACACGGTGCATTGTCTTGGTGGAACAACACTTTTTTCTTCGCCATATGAGGCCGTTTCTTTGCGATTTCGACTTTCAAACGCTCCAATAACGCTATATAATAGTCGCTGTTGATGGTCTGCCCCTTCTGGAGATAGTCGATGAATATTATTCCATGCGCATCCCAAAATACAGACGCCATAACCTTGCCAGCCAACTACTGCGTCTTTGGTCGCTTTGGGCGGCTTTCGCCGGCTGCATGCCACTCAGCAGACTGCCGATTTGACTCTGGAGTGAAATGGTGGATCCATGTTTCATCCATTGTGATGTACCGTCGCAAAAACTCCGACTTATTGCGCGTAAACATGTCCAAACAGCTCTTTGAATCATCGGTTCGTTGTTGTTTTTGCTCCGGTGTGAGCAAACGCGGCACCCATTTGGAACACACCTTTTTCATACCCAAATGTTCGTGTATTATGGTTTGTACACTGCCTGCTGATATCTTCAGAATGTCAGCAATCTCCCTCACTTTCACTTTACGGTTGGACATAATGATTTTCAGTGTTTTTTCAACGTTTTCCGGAATAACAGCGTCATTTGGCCTTCCAGTAGATGGAATGTCATCGGTGTCTGTACGACCACGTTTGAATTCGGCATACCAATAACAAATGCTTCTTTTTGATGGAGCAGAGTCCGAGTAATGTTTTTCAAGCCATTCCTGGCATTGAACAGTATTTTTTTTCATTAAAAAACAATGATAAATCAGCACACGGAATTGCTTTGAATTCATTTTTTTTTAAAACACAAAAATAGCGTCACTTATAGCACTGTAACTTGTAAACAAATGATCTGATTAACATATGATGTTGACAGTAAGCCTAAAAAGGTTGCCAAATGCGAAAAAAAATATTGATTTAGTTCTAGGGACGCCATCTATGTGTCAGTCACACACATTATTGAACGAAGTGTTATAACAAATTAATAATTTCATATAGATTTTACTTACACTATTTAAATATGTATGTAATGTAAAATGTATAAAGATATTTTCAAGTTTTCTCGAAAAATTTCAACAATTTATATAGCTGTATATATAATTCACGTAACACTGCACACAAATATATATATATATATATATATATATATATAATATAAATATGCAATATAGTAATGCAACTCATGTTATAGATATATAAATAAAATCAATATTTAATTTATGTATATATATATATATTTATAATGTTTGTACTTTATATATAATATATACATTGTTGAATTGTCTTTCATATATATCTATGTTACGTTCGTGTTTGTAAATTTTATTTACTGTATTCTGTAAAACCACCGATCTCACATTTTAATAGTAAATATAATATAATTTTCATTCATATCAACATATACAACACAGAGGAATGGCTCAATGAATGGATTTGGATATATATAAATATATTATATATTGTTTATCAATAATCTCTCTATACTATCGTACTATACAGGGTGAGTTTTTTAACGTGAGACAATGGAATATCTCGGAAACTACGCGTTTTTAAGAAAAATGTTTCAGACAAAAGTTGTTCAGTGGCTAGGGGGACATAAGATGGTTGTGTGTTTTGACCTTGAGTCAAGGTCACATAGGAGATATGACGTAAAACATACTTTTTTTAAATGGAAACCCCTATTCATCGATACGGATTCTTATTCTACATCAAAAAATAAGACCATTTTGTATCCGAACATTTTTTGATTAAACCCTAAATTTGGTCGTAAACTTGATTTGAACTTATGTGGTTTTCGTTTGACTTTTATTAAATCTGATCTGACGTTTCAGATTTTTACCTTTCAATCGTACATGAAAAAGAGAAATCAAAAAAAATTTCAACAATAAAAGAAATCAAATCAAAAATAAATACTAAACTGACAACTATTATAGATAAAAAGTGTAGGGGTAAAACTTTCATAAAATCGGGATTTCATAAAATTGATCAAGATCAAAAAATACATAGATTTTTTAACCTAATCAAAAATGAAAATTGATCTACAATAGATAAAAAAAAGATTGATATTTTGTGCCAATAGAAAACTACATTAGTAAAAATAAAAATTAATTTAATGATTTTAATTAAATATAAATTTATAATTTGTCATGATGTGTTAATATTTAAAGGAACATGTTATGCATTATTAAATTAACCATTATTGGAATAAATGTTAAGAAGTGGTGACCATTAACTTCCAAACATTTCATTGTTCTTATAATGAAACCATCGATTGAGTGTAATACCGTTTCCGGATCAACTGAAATGCAAGCATTTCTAATGGGCTTCTTCATATTTTCTGGTTTCTCTTCTCTGAGCTTTCTTGGTAAATCTTTGCTCTGAGGTATCCCCATAAAAAAAATCTAAAGCTGTGTCTAACATGATCTCTTCCCATATAGGTTCAAATAATGATAGAATTTTAATTTCGGCCTGTTAATAATAACTTTCGGTTAGTTAATAATAATTTTGACCATTTAACCCAATAACGGTTGATTTAATAATGCATAACATGTTCCTTTAAATGTTAAATATTTAAATGTTAACACATCAGGACATATTATGAATTTATATTTAATTAAAATGATTAAATAAATTTTTTTTTTGACTAAATTCAAATCAAGTTTACGACCAAATTTGGGGTTTAATCAAAAAATGTTCGGATACAAAACGGTCTTATTTTTTTATGTAGAATAAGAATCCGTATCGATAAATAGGGGTTTCCATTTAAAAAAAGTATGTTTTACGTCATATCTCCTATGTGATCTTGACTCAAGGTCAAAACACACAACCATCTTATGTCCCCCTAGCCACTGAACAACTTTTGTCTGAAACATTTTTCTTAAAAACGCGTAGTTTCCGAGATATTCCATTGTCTCACGTTAAAAAACTCACCCTGTATATATATATATATATATATAGATATATTTACCATTGCTCAAGTATTTACAATTTTCTATATATATACGATGTGGTATATATAAATTGGAGAATGAAAATAAAAAAAATAAAGATATTTAATAATGCAGTACGAGATTCTGTATAAATTAAATATATAAATATAATATAAATGAATTAAATTTGAAATTTTAATTTTGAACGATATATAAAACCATTATATTTTTTTCTGTCTTTCTCTTTATCTTTATATAGTTACTACTTAACGTAAATATATAGTATGGTATAATACTTTTTCCATTCATATCGATAAATATTTAATTAAGAATTTATAAATACGTTTTATTTATTTATTCATTTCTTTCTACTATACAACTATTACTTCATCTCGTCGATATCTATATAAACGAGTCTATATATTTATATTTATAATTTCGATTTATAATTAAATTCCACAATGAAACATAAATTAAAAGTTTAACTAATCATCGGCGATCATCACACAAACACAAACAAACAGCGACAACAAAACACAGTAGAAAATCGACATAATTATATTTTTTTTTATATAATTTATCTGCGAAAAATGTTGATATGCATTTAATTGCGTTCACATCGGCAACATCATCATACCTGTGTTTTAAGTGTTGTATTAGGTCAACACATGGATCATATGCACATTGATCATATACCTGTTTTATAATAGTTTGATAAAAATTACTTCAGTATGAATATTACTTCCAAATGAATATACAACTCTAACCACTATTATATCGGACACTATATTTTATATAATAGTGGTTAGAGTTGTACATAAAGATTTTCAGCATAACAATTCATTTTACAAATTTAAATTATCACTATTTAAAAGATATATATATTAAAAAAAATGTTTTTTTTTTGCCCATTTTCACTATAATATATACATACATGTACAAAAATATAATTAGACTTTATTTATTAAATGTGAATGAAAAATCTCTAAAGTGCATTTACATTGGTAATTATATATCTAAATATATATATTTCTCTATCATACATTTATATTATATATTTAAGTTTTGTATGATTATTATCAGTATTATATTAATATATATAGTGAAATGCTTGTTTTTTTTTGTAAACAAAATTTTTTATATACATGTATGTCTGTATAAATTGTAAATTAAGTACAATGCAGTAAAAAATATTCATATGTTTGTATAATTTTTTTTTATGTTTGTTTATTATCATTTCGATTTATTTTAATTATCATCATAAATATTATTTTCTATATACGTATAAATAAAATACATACTATATATGTATATTAAAAACTATATTTATATTTTACCGCGCGGTGTTGATGGTTTTTTTATACCAATAATATAATAATTATATATATTTGCTACACACACACACACACACATATATATATATTATTTCTGTTTACAAAATGCATCCAAGCTATTAACATATTTTTTTATTTAATTTTTATTTTCATTTTTTTTTATATAATCAATATTTGATTTTATATATTATACATATATTATTGAATTATTATAATAACATATATAATTACGAAAAATGAAATGAAATTTCTATTACATATTGAATATTGAGATATTAAAATATTGCCCCAGGTTTTTTTTTTCTATGCAAAGAAATTATTACATTGCAATTGTCTAACTTTCATGGAGTTATACATATTCTTAAACATAAAATGATTTCGTTTATATTTGAATTAGCAACTGGATGACCGTTGTGTGTTAGTGATAGTCTTCATATAGCAAAAAGAATAAAAATATTAAAAGCTTGGAAAAACTCTTCAGTTATGAATTAATCGTCCAAAGGAAACTAAAAGTCAGATTTACGTTTTCAAACGTTTTCTCTTACGTTTTCAAAAAACAATTGTTTGGTAAACAATGTTTTAACTTAACTCTATAAAAGAAATGTATTTAGTCAAATTCTTTATTTATAATATAAATTAAAAAAAACAAATAAAATTTGTCAAAAGATATACCAAACAAAAACAACATATGCGATTTCTTCAATAATTCGTTAACCAAAACGCTAAGAAAATAGATAACCATATTTACACTGTATTTTTACCAAATTAATTCGTTAGCCGGTAACTTTGGGAAATTAAGACAAGGTATATTTTTTTTTTTTTTTTGGTTCGTTACTACAGCAGAATCGGTTTAGCGCCCGTAAAACCTCGGAATTCTATTGCTGTGAGCCCGTAACGAAATCACTTAAACAGGTGATGAACCTATGATGCGTTGAATGCATTTAAGTGATTTTGGGTGGTAAATCTATTATAATATGTGGATTAATTTATGAAATTTTGAAAATAAAAGCAAACATATGAGAGAAAAAAAACTTAAACTGAAAAGCAGTAAGAAAAAATAACTCATATGTTTTCATACAATTGTCCAAGTTGCACTTTAGGTGGTTTCATTAAAAATTTTTGTTTCACTAAATCTTGGACAATTGTATATGTGCTTTTAAATTTGTACTGCATTTAAATTTAAATTTAATCCACATATATTACCAAAATCGAAGGTAAACCCGGTTCGCGATAACTTGCTATATATATTTATGGGCATTTTCTATATTTATTGAATATCGGCGATGCCTTATATCCAAATACAGAAAATCACCAAAAATATTTATATATATATATATATAAAATAAAAAAAAATCTGAAAAACAAATTTTTAAATTTTATTTATTAAATTGAAAGCAATTTTACTTGTTGTCTCCTTCGATTCATATTTTGTAATTAATATATTTAATATTTATAATACATGATAGATGCGATTTCCAAAAAGAAGATTAAATGATGTTTTCTTTTTCTCAGTCAGAAGTCAAAGAATGTTGCAAATTGTTAACATTTTATTTTTTATAGCTAAAATTTTACGTAATTTTCTCGAGAAAATGCACATGAAAGATATGATTTTCTGTTTTTTTTTCAGCAAAGTTTTCTGAATTTTACCCCCGCATACAATAAAAACGATATTTTCCAAGAATTTGACCCATAGTTTTCATAACAAGAAGTCTGAAAAAAAATAATCTGAAAAGTTTTCAATGCATTTCTATGTGTTATTAAGTTAAAGTTTTATGTTACTCAAATTTATTTACCACAAATTGAAATTTCAAATTGTATTAAGTTGAATTTTGGTTATTGTATTTTTATGAAAACATAAATAAATAAAATTTACGCGGAGCTTTACCGTAATATTCCAATTCTTGCACGCACCAACAGCAAAAAAAAAGCAATATTTACAAAAAAAAAATAAACACACAGTCGATTTTTAAACACACACAATTTTGTTATTCATATTTTTGCTGTTCTTTTTTTTTTATTCTATTTGTTGATTTACAAAAAAAATTTAATGACAGTATTATTTATTTTTTTGTATAAAATAAATTATTGATTTTTTGTTAGTGGTATTTTTAATCTCTTCATATAAATAGTAAATTTTTAGTTTTTCATATATAATTTTGAAAATTCGACGAAAATTCAACAGTTTTCTTTAAATCAATCAAAATTATTTGTAATAGAGAAAATTCCAAAAAAAAAATTAACATTTTTTCAATTCATTTGTTTGTTTGTGTAATTTTTAATTGATTTGTTCGATTAAATTATTTTGTGGATTATTATTCTCCTCTCCGATGGATTAAATCACTTTCTTCAAATAGTATCGTTGAAGGTATAATTTGTTTGTTAAAAATTTTTATATTATTCCTATTTTTAAATATACATTTTAAATTTCAATAATTTTCCAAAATGAATTGTTAATTTTACAATTTAAGTATCCACTAAAAACAAATATATCCTTTAATATACGTTACCTATAAATAAAAAAACATTTAAAATATATCTAAAATAAAAAGTGACAGAAAAGGTTTCATTTATCATAAATTCTATTCACAATTTACAATCTTTTATTTATTCAAATAAATTTTATTATACTCTATTTATAATATTTTATTTATTTTATAAGTGTATGCATAATTTTTTAATCTAAAATACAATTTTTGATATTATGAATATTAAAATAAATGATGATAAAAAATTGTCATCATTGTTTTTTCAAGAACTCTCTAATATTTATATGTATATATGGAAAATGGTTTATTTTATTCTATTGTAGCGAGATACAATTAGAAAAAGTGTGACAAACCAAAATTGATATATATAAAGAAATATCTTTTGTTCAGTTTATTTTTGTATTTATTTATAAAAAAAAAATATATTCCTATATATAAAAGAAAAATTAACCAATCATCAACACACGCGCTGACTATTGAAATAGATTAAATATAAATTAACAAAATATAAAACAAAGATATATAATAAATTAAATAATATAAATAAATAATAAAGATGTTATATTTTGCTTGAATGATTCTTAAACAATCTATCTCTATATGTGCGATATATTCTTCTTATATCTTATCAATCAAGAACATATAATCGCATTGCTTTGGATTATAATAAATTATTTTAATACACGACGCACGCATATGTATATAGAACAAAATGTTTTTATTTAATTAAATTTTCTGTTTTTGGATGGTATTCATTCGTTTATTCCACTTCTAAGAGCATAAAAATAATATATCACAATACAATTTTATATAATTGAGTGACATTGCATTAATTATCCAATATTTTTTGCGGTATAGTTAATTTATATTATATCTGTTCTGTATATCTGTTGTGTATATAGTTTTGATTTTTCTTAATCATTTGATTTTATTTTATATAATTTGATAATTTATTTAAGTTAAGTTAATTGATGCGTATTTTAAAGAATAAAAAACCATTGTTATGATTTTCATATAAAATAATTCAATTTTAATCACGCTCTTTATATTAAAGGTATATTCGCAAACAAACATTGCGGTATTATATCCGTGCATTGTGTTTGTTCAGTGACAATGTTTAAGTGAAGAAATAGTGATGGATTTTTAAACATTGAGAAATGATAACATTTTTTCTTAGCAATTGGTTGTTAGGAATAATTACAATAAAAACCATGTCGTAGTCGTTGTCGTAGTCGTCAAAATCCATGTCGAACCCCAATTGTAAAATACCGAAAATCCTATTACATCAAAATAACCTCTATTGTTATCATAGCACATAATAAAATATAATTTTTATTATGTATTTATTTATAGATACTTTTCATTTTATTTTATAAAGGGTGATTTTTTAAAAGCTATAGGAAAGTTTTTCAAAAAAAAACACATAAAATTCAGAAAAATGAATGACATCTTTATTTGAATCGATACGGTACGGTCCATATAATTTAATGTTTGAAGAATATTTCATGCAAATGTTGACCTTGACTGCGCCTCAAATGGTCCATCCGCTTAGTCCAATTTTGGCATACTCTTTCCAACATTTAGGCCGGTATCTCACGAATGAATGCTTCAATGTTGTCTTCCAATGCGTCAATTGAAGCGGGCTTGTATGTATAGACATGAGTTTTAACATATCCCCAAAAAAAAGGCATTTTAACATATCCCCACAAAAAAGACTAAAGGCGTTGAATCGCACGATCTAGGCGGCCAATTGACCGGTCCCGAACGTGAAATAAAATGTTCACCGAACTCGCCTCTCAATAAGTCTATTGTTGTGCGTGTTGTGTGGCATGTGTTACCGTCTTGTTGAAACCACATGTCATGCAAGTCAAGCTCTTGCATTTTGGGCAAAAAAAAGTTGGATATCATCTCACGGTAGCGCTCACCATTCACAGTTACGTTACGATTCGCATCATCTTTGAAAAAGTACGGTCCAATGATGCCACCAGCCTATAAACCGCACCAAACTGTGACTTTTTCTGGATGCATTGGTAGCACTTAAAATACTTCTGGCTGATATTCTGGCTCCAAAATCAACAATTCTGCTTATTTACGTACCCATTGAGCCAAAAATGAGCCAATCGTCGCTGAACACAATTTTGTCGCGATGAACTTTCTTAACAACAGAGCACGCATTTTGATAATAAAATTCAATAATTTGCAAGCGTTGTTTGTTTGTAAGACGATTCATGCGGTTAAATTATAGACCAAACTGAAGATGTTTGACAGTGAAACAAAACACGAAACGTGCGTCAGCTGTTTAAACCAGTGTTGCCAAAAAGATAATAGCTAAAAAAATCACCCTTTATATATAAAATAAATAATTATAAAGTGTGAAAAAAGAAAAATCTCATACTTCTGATATTTTCCTATAAAAATATATATGGTATAAATAAATGGAAAAGCTTTTCTATTTTTTTTTTCGTAAATTGTATTGTTTTCGTTGTTAAAAATGTATTTAAAATCTTAACTCTTTGCGCGCTTATACATATTTATATGTACAGTATAGATATAACAAATAAATATATTTACATAAGATTTTCTTCCATCAAATATATATATTTACAATAAATTTTTTGAAGACAATAACAAAAATTTAATGGATTGCAAACATTATATTTTGTGAACCCTTTTTATTTATTTATTTTGTTTTCTATTATATATTTTTCCATTTATTTTCATCGCATTTTCGTTCAGTATATAATATATTATTGTATATTATATATTAGTATAGGTATTATAAAATGATATTATATAAAATATATATTTTGTTTTGGAGATATTATTTTGAACAATTTTGTTTATATTTAAAATATAATATTCATAGGATACTTCAAATGGCAAAAAAAAATATTCATAGCAGCTAGTTTAAAAAAAAATGTCCACTTAAATAAATTTATCTAAAAAAAATGTATATCTATTATTTTTTATTATTATTTTAGTTTTTCTTTTAGTTTATCTCAACGATTCCAAAGAGCATATCTCGCAATTTTTAATAAAAAGATGTAAAAAAAAACTAGTAAGTAAACATTTCGACTGGTTGTGCCGATCACTAACGACTTTTATCCTCTGCATGGATGATATATTTATCTTTTAACGATCGCTCTGTATACAAAATTTTATTCAAAAAATATTTATAGATACACAATTTATAAATAAAATTTATTTATAATAATTTATAATAAAAATAAATATTATACATTAAAAATGACAATATAAATGAAGGAATAGTAGATTTAATTAAAAAACAAAAAAAAAAACAAAAGAAAAATTATATATACTTTATTTTATAATAATAATCAGAATCGATTTTTGTTCCTTCTAAAAAACAATTTTTGATGATAAATTCATTTATAGATTGACTATTGTTTGTTTTCTTTTTGTTTTTGTTTTTTGAGTTATGATATAAAACAAAAACAAAAAAATGTTGTTTATTAAAATATTTTAAAAACAGAAGGATATATTATTATTTGATTTTGATATTCAAAAAAAACTCATTTATTTTCTTTTGTTTATTTGTGGTTTTTTTTTTCACTTTTTATATTGTGATTATAAATTTCATATATTTGTGCGCAATGAATCTTTGTATTGTTTTAAAATGTTATTAAAATTATTATTATAATATTTAAAGCATTCATTGATTGTCTTAAAAATCTTAAAATAAAGGGATTCATATCAGGACAAACTAAAAATAACCGCGAGTACCATCAATGTAATTACATTTTTATATTAATTGTTAATGGAAATGTAATTGAATTTTTCTATCCGTAGTCGTAGAAAACTGCATTGAATTTTTCTATCTGCTCAAAAATATCATTGCATTTCTAGTTAAATTGCCATTCCAGCTCTTATATCATTCAATAAATTGTGACATTGGAAAATGCCATTGCCATTGCTTCTATTATTTAGTTAAGAAATATCATTAAAATTTCCGATCTACAATGGAAAATGTCCTTTGAATTTTTCTTTGAATTCTTCTTAGTTCTAATTACAGTTTTTACAGTTCAAAAATGTAATTTAATTTTTCTATCCAATAAAAATGTCATTGAATTTTCCTGGTACAAAAATGTGTTTGAATTTTCCTAGTAAAAATATGACATGGAATTTTCCTATCCAAAAAAAATTGATTGAATTTTCCGAGTAAAACATATCAAGGCATCTTTTATCTAGTCAAACTTGTATTGAACTTTTCTATTTATAGTCCAAAAATCTGATTGTAAATATTTCCCTGTCTAATTAAAATGTTATTGAATGTTTCCACCAGGACGAACCCTGTATTGAATACAATATAGGATTTATTATATTTCCTGACATTTTTCATATTATACTAAATAAGACAATCAACATTTATTATTAATATATAAATATTATTTACATTTCATATACTTTGTAAGCAATTTTTTGTTATTCTTTTAAGCCGCCATATTTTGTTAAACAAAAGTATTATTTTTAGGATTTGAATGTGATGGAAATGGATTTTTTGTTTTGTTTAAATGATAAATGATTTTATTCTTTTCATTATATAATATTATTTAATGTGTTAGTTATATATATTTATATTAATTAAATTAAAATACTCTGTGCGAATTATAATTGATAAAAAAATTTTGAATTATTCGTTTGACATACATGAGATAAATAGAATTATTCATAAAATTGTTCTTTTGTGCCATTTGATTGTTATAGTCAATGTGTGATCGCTTCGTTTACGTTTTTGATAATTTGTATAATTTCCCAATAACATTAAAATTGAACTTCAACGAAATTCACCACACACAAACTCTATACAATAAAATTTTTTGTCTGATGATATTGAATTTTGAAAATATACGTTTTTGATTTTTATTATTATTTTTAAGTTATTTTTATTTTTATTTATTATTTTTATTTTTATTATTTTTATTTTATTTTATTTTTGTATTATAATTTCCCATATCCCATAATACAACCAATATATATATAGGATATCTTAAATGATGATGAATTTGGATCAGGATATGATTCAATTAATAATTATGGATATGATTATCTGGTGAGTGAGCTAATGTTTTCTATTTTACTGTATAAATCACAACCACAACCAAAAGGTCATACATCATCAAAATAAAAAACAAACAATCAAATGAATTTTTTCCATGCATATAAAAAAACCCTCTAATTTACTATTAAAGCTTGATCGCCGCAATAATTTTCGCATTTATATAAATATAGGATTTGCATCATAAAATTAATAATAATAATAATCCCTCATGGCAAAATAAATCTAAAAAAAATATAAATAAATAAATAATGCTTATAATTTTTTTAATCAAAATATTACTAACAAAAGGGAAGGGGAGGAATTCGTTTAATTCCTTATTATTTATATAAAAAGTTTTGATCATTAATAAAAAAAGGTGTATTGATATTTCTTTTAATAGCTAAAACAGTCAACGTGAATTATATTGTGTAGTTATTATGAAGATAAAAAATTAAAAGAAATGTTGAACTGTCACAAAATTATATATCGTAATAAATTAAAAAAAAAACTCTTATTACATGGCATCGGCAAGGAGCCGAAATTATAAAACAGAAAATGTTCTTGTGGTATCACAAAAATTGCTTTAAAAATAAATATTTGCTTTTTTTTTGGTCATTTTTATCGAATTTAACACCCGAAATTAAACCCATTAAATCCCATTTTAGTTTAATTTCATTTTAATATCATATACGAGAATTTGTGTTTTTTTTTAAAATGCTTTGAAAAAATTTAAAAAAATCGTTAAAAATCATTTGATCCTTTGACGATTTGATTATATTTTAAGAATAACAATTTACTGCAAATCTCATGTTATTTTAAAAAAAAAAATAAGACATCCAAATTGCATCGATTACATTTAAATTTTAACACAAGGATTAATTAATGCTTTATTGAGATACTCTAATTTTTATATATCTATGAAATATATAATTTAATTGACGCATTAATTAAAAGCTAAATAAAGGATATTCTAAAAGAAATAATTAAAAAATAAATAAAAAAAACATTAATGCTTTTTATTTGATAAACCAATTATTTTATTTTATCTATTTTTTTCAGGATCGTATAACAATTTCGTATAAAACATTGGAAAAATCTCACTATTTTAATTAAATTTACCTGCTTTTATTTTTTTTCAATTGAAATGATGTATTATTATGTTAAAATTAATTTATTTTCTCATTGTGTGTAAAGAAAACATTAAAAACAGTTTTAATAATTATGAAAATTCGTTTAAAAATTTATATAAAAAAAAATTGTTATTATATAAACTGCTGCTATATGCTATATAAAAAAAATGAATAAAAAATATTGTACAAATAAATTATTCATTTAACTCTATCCTCAATTGAATTTACATATTTTATTTCAAAAAATATTTGTATATCTATACATCTGCAGAATGTGAATATGTTTTCCATATATCTTTCACTATATCTCTATCTGCATTCCACTGCTTTTACGTTATATACACCACATATATGTAAAAGAATATATCTATCTATGATAGAACCGAAGGTGTTATACACAAACCTTTTTTTTTCCACAAACCATAAATGTATATGTAAAATGTTAAAATATTTCTGGTATTCAGATATCAACATACAAAACGTATTATATATATCTATATATGGTTTCTAAAATGGATAAAATATAACAAAAATTAAAATACTAGTACTAGTTGTATTTTGAATCCTTTTATATATACTCTTTATTTCATTTTTCTATTTTCCATTATAGAGATCTATATTGAATGAATCATATATACATGAAATGCTGCAATATTAAATATATTCTTTTGGAATAATTCAATTGGCGTGTGATACTTTTAAAATGTATCGTATATCCCTCATATATATATATATATATAGTATTGGATTTGATATGCCCTATCATTAACAAAACAAAACGAGATACAAAAAAAACAAAAATTTAAACATTACCACACGAAATATATCATCAAAAATTCTCACCCGAAGAGAATAAAAAAACCAATAAACAAAAACAAAATGCTTTATTTTTTCCCTAAACATTTGATGATAATTGAAATGTATCTATAGTTTTATTTTTCTTTACCTTTCATAATTTTTTAATGCAATTACTAAAAAAAAAAAACTACTAAAATCATCATCATCATAAATAGAATAAAAATAAATCCATTATATAATATTTATTAAATCATCAACAGCAAGGTATGAATTTTCTTTAGAGAAAATTTGGTATCTTTTCATAATTTATACATGGATTTTTTTTAATATTTTGTATATGAGCAAATGCTTAAATTTCCCGATTTTATAAAAAAAAATATGAATACTTATATATTTTCGTTTTTTTTTTTATTTCCTATGTTTTCATTCAGGCAAGCGACGATGAAGATTTACAAAGTTCTGGTGGTAATAGTGATTCACCGCCACCATTACCATTACCAATGCCGCCAGCACCTTTAGATGGTAAGTGTTTTATTTTTAAATTTATTTTAAAACATACATTGATGTGAAAACTGAAATAGAATTATATAAAATGAAAGTTTTGAATACTGTATAAATTATCGTTTGTAAAAACAGTTTTCTTCTTAACGACTTTGGAATTGAATTGTGTATTTAAAATATTCAATTAGCAATTTTATAATGATACATTTCAGTAAATATATCGTTTAATATCAGTGAGGAAAACCTCAGAGTCTGGCCAAACCCTTCTCGATTTGTATTTAAATTGCATTTATAATTGTGCTAACGATCTAACACTTCATTTCTCTTCCTAAAATTTCATTATTAACTGATCTATATGTCGCAAAAATCGGTTCGAAAGAAAAAAAATATGCATGACGCTGTAGCACCCAAAACCATTGAAAATATTTCATTTCGTTGTATTACACCGCCAAATTAAAATTATTGGACAATACTTTTGAATTACGAATGAACTATTAAAATAAGGGGCACTTTAGTCGGCTAAACCTTCTATTCTTCTATGAAATACTTCTATTTTTAAAATAGAAAAATGAAAACAGAGCAAATTTTTGAACTTTGGGAGTCTAACCCACGTCTATTTCAATTTCTTTGTAAAGAATACAATTTATTGTTTCTGTTTTGTTGTATATAATAATATTGGTGCTATAATAAATACATTTTTAACATTTATTAGCAATATAATGTTGTTATTTATAAAATACCAAAATTTCTAAATATCATCAACGAAATGGTTATATGGCTATTTAGGCATTTCATGGCAATAACCAAATTTTTCAGAATATCAACTTTAAAATAACCATTCCTAAAGAGCCATTCCTAAATGATATAGCAATGGCTATTTCGATAACAATGTTTTTTTTTTTTCAGAATAAGCTTGATAATATAATAAAATTATTTGTGGAACGTTTTTGTGGAACGGAAAGAAACAATTAAAAATATTTATTTATATATTTTAATTAAAATAACCTTTATTATAAATAATAACAAAACTTATTAGGACATATAGAATTTTCATTATACATCCAAATGTCATCGTCGCAATATATAAATTATATATATATTACGAATTGTTAAATTTACTTGTTTCATTTTGTGTACTGTTCGAAAAGAAAGGAAAAAAATTTCAATTCCAAAACTTAATTATCATTTTATGTAAATGTTATTATATATAAAAAAAAACAAATCTATATATATATATATATATATATTTAGTCCATAATGTCATATGAAAGGTATAATACAGTAAAAATGTTAAAAAAAATTTCCAAAATGTCATATCATTTCTTTAACAAGTATGTATATAATAAAATGTACAAACATAGGGAAAAATTATAAAAAACAACAAATAGTTATATATATAACAAAATATCTTTTAATTTTCTATTCATTTCATAACGAATTTTTTTCCTTTTTATAAATGTGTATAAAAGAAAATACAAACATTTAAAATATAATTATCATATTTTCATATATTTTAACTCGTATAGTAGGTACACATAAACAGTAGTAGTACCGACGATATGATGAACTAAACAAACATATATATATATAGAGAGAATGGCAAAAAAACTAATATATCCTTATAAAAATAATACAAAATAAAAAACTTCATATTTATTTATTTATTTTATGTTTACCACGAAACAAACAACTATAAATATTTTTAATATACGATATGAGTTATATACAAACACATTGAAATCAAAAGAAAATACAAAAAAAAAAAAGGAAAACTTTATATGACATTTTCTATTTTTTTTTTTTTTTTTGTTTGCTAATATAGAAAATACGATAAAAAAAGAAAAAATTCAATTATCTCTAAAATTCTATAATGAAAAATGTTTATTTTTTATTTTTTTTTTATGTAATATTAAATGGGAAGTTTTTATGTGTATGTATACAACAAATAAAGTGACAAATATCACTGATTATATTTACGTACAAACAAGAACAACAACAACAACAACACATTTGTAGCAATATAAAAATGTTTATGGAAAATGAGATGAAGAAAAAAAAGCAGATTTTTTTTTTTTTTATTTTGGTATACAAAAATAAATAAAATAATATATTTATTATTAGTATGCACAGAGTGTGTATACAATTGATTGAAGTGCGACATTTTGTTATTATTTAGGTAAAATTGAATAACAAATTTATTTAAATATCATGGAAAAAATATTTAATTGAAATCTGTAAAAGAAAATGTGTCGAAGGAAGGAATACAAATCAGTTTTTTTGAAATCATTGTAAAACAAGAGCTAACATTTTTTGTTGAATGGTTACCATGGCACCATTGACATTTTATCATGACTCTTCACAACGTGTGTTAATAATAATGCAGATGCATATGAGAGTATCTTAATATTGATTATATAGTTCGATGTGAATGATGAATTTACAACAAATCTTTCAATTATCCCCTTAAACAATTGTTCAACACCCAAACGGTAACGAAAATTTATGAAACTTTGGATTTTAACATTCCTTTTAACAATCATACAATCATTTAATGTTTTTCAACACTTAATATGGGATTTTTTTAATGGATTCTGTAGATTTTGCATTGATATAGTTTTTACTAATACCTTCCATTGATTTGATTTCCTTTTCTAATTATAATATATATGGTATGGTTTTTAATTAACAGTCTTCGTATTTCCTTAAACGATTGATTGTGAATTGAGAATTTTCAAAATAATTTCGTAGATCGGAGATTTCTTGAAAATATAGTAATAAATCGTTTTAGAAAATCATTATCAGATATTTCTTGAAAATTGGTTAACCAATCATGTTGAAAATTTTATCCAGTCTTTAAAATGTCTTTTAGATTATGATAAATGTTTATGAAAAAAAGTGAGATTTCTTAAAAATGCATTACCCTTTAATTACTTTACTTTACTTATTGCTTACTTCTTTTTTTAGTTTTTTCCATAATTAGTAAATGACTTAACAAATTTTCCCGTTTTACTTTATCATATTTTAAGGACGATAAAATAACCACAAAAACTATTTTTCACACCATAATTTTCCCCATAAAATTGTAATTAAGCCAAAATTCGATTAAACAATGAAAAGCAATTGTAAATTATTCAATTCAAATTCGTGGCGAATTTTATTTAGAATTATTTAGCAAATAATAATTGTTGTGGCTCAACCATTTTTTACACCCTGTATTATAATATTTGTAGGATATAAAAAAATAAATAAATGAATAAATAAATAAATTTCTCTCTATAACTTTCCTTATATAATAATAATAAATAAATAAAAAATTGGAATAATATGGAAAATGATAAAGTTTTTATTTTTGCTTATAAAATTGCAATATTCAATTTTTTGATCTCTATGCCATCACAAAACACACACATATCCTTTAGATATATATTGATATATATATATAATATATATAGGAATAATCTTATCCAATATACATGCATATCTCCTATTCATACGATGCGATTCCGTAAATATCAAATGGTTTAAAAACAAATATATATATTTTTGTGTGTTTATCGAAATACTAATTTATTTTTTATTTTGGTTGACATTTAATAAGTATATTTTATTTGACTTTATCCGCATAGTGGTTTTTCCTCTTTTCGTTTTTGTATATTTTTGTTAATAAAAACCAAAAAAAAAAAAAAAAGAAGATATTTAGTTATATTATTTGTATTTTCTAACTTTGTGGTCAAATGCAGTTTTTATTTTTAATTATTTTTTTAAATATATTTTAATAATTGTTATTTTTTGTTATCTTTTTTTTTTTAAATTTAATTAGATTTAATTATCTCTTATATTTATTTGTTTGCGGTTTTCTAAATAAACAACAAAAAAAAATAAACAAAAATATAGTTTTTCATTTAAATGAATATTTAATTGTTTGTTTTTTTTTTAGTTCGTTTCAATTGAATTGCATTCAGATAAACATTACAATGGCTTTAAAATAAATTTTTAAACAAAATATATTTAATTGTACAACATTTAATTGTATAACATTTATACAATTGAAAATCATCATTCATTCATTTGGGTTATGGTTCGATAGTATTTTCAAAATTTCATAAGTTAATTTCACACAAATAACATATAATAGTTTCGCCATCCACTTAAATGCATCATATTTAATCGATTCGCTTTCCGACAACAATTTTATGTATGCATATTCCTGCTTTTATAATTTTTTGGATAATAAATTTAATTATTGTCTTAAGCGATCGCTAAAATGCGGTTGTCCATTTATCATATCATTTGTCATAGAAATGTACAACAGAAAAAATACTGTTTTAAACAATTTCAAATATTTCAATTGCGTGAATATGAAATAATAAATAATATTTTATATATATTGTAGTTTTGTACAAAAATATTCAACAACTAAATTAAATCTGGAATTTCTATATGCAATAAATATATCATTTCCTTTAAATCAAATGTATATGTATGTATATAACCGATTTTATATATACGAAAGAATAATATGTAATGTATAATAATACAGGGTGATTTCATTACAATTTTTTTATATATATGCAAGAGTGTATAAGTAATTTAGGACAAGACCTATGCGGGAAAATAGATAAAAACAATAGAAAATGATTTTTCACTTAATTATCAAATTCGTGATGAAAAAATTTGTCGGAATCCCAAAGAACCATTCCCTTTTTTTAATCGAAATTTCTAAAATATTTGCAAGTCGCTAAGACTTGATATCCATTGAATGAATAAGAAATATCAAAAGGTTTATAACCACCATATGCATATTTATAAATCATATATAATATATTTTTATTGCCTCTAATAGGTCACACCATATTCAAACCATTCTTTAGCTCTACCAAATAGATAGATATTAGCTATATTATACAAACCTAGTATACATAAAGTTAGTATATATAGTTTTAGGTATATAGTAAAATTAAAATAATTACCGGAAATTTCCCATTTTATATATAATATATAATATTCTTTTATTCAGTAAAATATTATATAGGTATAAATAAGGTGGTTGAAATCTATTACATGAATGTAAATTTATTTTGTTTGTTGTTTGTTAAACAAACAGCATATGGATAATGTAATTTATACATATTATCATTCATTCATTCATATAACAAATAATACATATCATTCTAACATTTATATACGTATGTATATAGAGAATATTTAAAAATACATTTACTATATATATATATACCATAAATGTATGTATAACTTTTGATAAATAGTTACGGAAATATTTATATCCTTTTTATTTTCTCTATTTATATATATAGGTATATTAGGTTTTTATTAGTTTTAAATTACCATATTTTTTTTTCTTCTTTTTATTATTTTATTCATTATATTATATGTTATCCGCAATGCTATATAATAAAATAATATAAAATTTATAATTCAACAGCGCGTATTTATAAATAAATTTAATCTTACCTTTTGTTTATATTTACAAAAAATAAATAAATCTATAAATTAAATGTAAAGGGAATATTTTTTTTTTAATTTTATAAACAAAAAAATAGCTATAATATTTGAAATGAATTTATCTCTTTAAACATTTTCATTGTAATATAATACATCATAATGAAAATAATATACTAATTATTATTATTATTTTTTTCCAATTTAGATTATGGAAGCTTTAAGGGTGAAAAGGGAGAAAAAGGTGATAGAGGACAAAAGGTATTTATTTGCAGTTTTATTTAATAATAATAATTTCTATATAATAAGATATTTCCCAAATCGGGTTCTATCACGTTTTTATAATGGTAACTGTTTCCGAAAAACAAAAATAAAACATCATTACATAAACAAGGGTGAAACATAAAACATAATCTAATTTCTATATACGAATGTTAAAAGTTAAAGATTTTTCTAAAAATCGCAATCGCAGAAATTTATTTTGTAAAATTTTCCATATAAAATGCCTTAAAAATTGTGGAAAATTCTCAATTATTAATTAGTCCGCCCATGGTAAAACTTATCCAATATTTTATTATAAAAATTCAATTGAAATACATAAAAATATACCATTTGCAAATTTCAAATCGATTGGTTATCGAATTTTGAAGATCGAATGGTACTCAAAATTAGGTTAATAAAATTTTCCATATAAAATATTTAGACAATGAAAATCGTGAAAATTCAGTGGAAATTCAACACATTCAAGGAAACCAGGTCTTTTATTATACAGTGAACATCTACAACGAATTTTAAAGCATCGGTGTAATTTTAAAAATAATTTGTTTACGAATTTTCCAAATATCGCGCACTATCAGAAATTTATTTTGTATAATTTTCCATATAAAATATACTAAAAACGGTGAAAATCAAGGGAAATTCATAATTATGAATCAGTCGGTTCAAGGAAATTGCATCCAATATTTTATATAGATCATTTAAAATAATGCTGTGGGCAATTTTCAAAACTATTATTTTAAGAACTTTCAAAAAATCTCCGTTAAAACTTTTGTATAATTTTCCATATGAAATACAATAAAAATCATGAAAATATGTCGAAATTCTGTGAAAATCAAAGGAAATTATCAATTATTAATCATTTCGTCCGTGGAAAAACCATCCAATATTTTATAAAGATTTTTAAGCATTCATTAAAAATACCATGTTTCAATTTCAAATCGATTGGTTATCGAATTTTGAAGATCGAATGGCATTCAAAATTAAGTTGATAAAATTTTCCATATAAACTATATATATAATGAAAATCGTGAAAATTCAATGGAAATTCTCAATTATGAATTATTCTGCTCATGGAAACTTGATCATATATTTTATAGCCAATACAATTTTCGTAGAATTATGAATATAAATATCAATCATTTCATATTTTCATACATTTCATGAAGGGGTTCTCACTTATTTATATATGTTTATCGTTCGTTTCAATTGTCCATTTTCTGCACGCATATAATAAAAATAAAAAATAATAAAAACCAATCAATTAAAACCAATTTTTTTTCATTTTTTTTATCATATTACAGGGTCATAGTATATTGGGGCCAATGGGTCCACCAGGACCGCCAGGACCACCTGGTCCACCGGCATACGCTCCATTCGATATGAGTGGTTCGGGTGATTTCGTAAGTATCTATGATAATAATAATGAAAATGGTGTTTTTTGTGTTTTTTTATTTTTTAAGAATATTTTTGTTCATTTTTGTTTTTTGTATGTTTATTTTTTTCCATGTAACTAACGCATTCAAAATCAAAATTTATTAATATAATAATATAATATTTGTTTTCGTAATTGCTTACCGAAAATACCAAATTATAAATAATTTATGCAGCGAAATTCTTCAACTTCATCTAAAGTAAGTTAAATTACATATATATATATATATAATAGTTAGAAGAAAAGAAAAGGTTTTCATTTTTTTTTTTTTTTTGTTAATTTTCATTTACATTTTCTTTTATAAGAATTTTTGCTTATAACATATTTACTATATAACATATACATACATGTATAGAAAATATGTTTTTTTATGAAATTCATCTTAATTTTACAATTTAGTTTTTGTTATTCGTTGTGTATATTACAATTTAGAAAAATATCTCATATATTCTTTTTTTTTTAATATATTTAAAAAAAAAACGTGCTTTTATAAAACTTTATAAGTAACGAGTTTCTTTGTTTGTTTTTTTTTGTGTGTTGTTGAGGTAGTTTTTTTTTTTTATGGCATAACAAATATTTAATAGCGATATAGAAATCCCATGAAACATTACCAAACGTTAAATGGAAATGAATCGGAAATTAAATTAAAATAAAAAAAAAGTAATTCGTAAGGTTGATTTTTCTATAGACCATTTTGAGAATTAATGAAAATTAACTAGGAAATACTTTAACTTATTCTTTCTTGCTTTCTTAAAGTAATTTTTTCAGTTACAATAATTTTGTAAAACAAAAAGAATCGCGAAACCACTTGATATTCATTGGGATAGATATACATAGATATATGATGAGAAAAAAAAGCACTTTATTTCTTTTACTTACATTTGTTTACATGTAAACGAAGTTCATTCAAATATAACAACACAACACATATATATCTATATATATAAGAGGATTTATTGTTTATTTTTTTTTGCATTTCTATTTTTGTGCATTATGCACATAAGAATATTTATTTACATTTAAGAAAAAAATATCCGCACATAAGTTTTTATTTTTTTTTTATAAATAGGAGTATATATATACAAATGATTTGGATGTAAATATATAGATAAGAAGACGAAGAAGAAGAAAAACTTAATAAGAAACTCTGTATTCTATAACTATAGCAAAAGCAATACAATATAAAGAGTTATTTTTTTATTTACCATAGTTTGACTGACTTGCGAGTACTCTCTCATCTTGTACAGAATACATAAACATAATATGTTATAATGTGATGCATATCTAAAAAAAAAACAAAAAATTAATTGCATATTAAATGTTAACTATATACAATATTATGAAGATAAAAGTTTTCTTAAAAATTCCTTATATAAAATTTTTCAGTCAGTTTTCCAAAAGGTATATATACAGTACGGGCAAATGAATGTGAGAAATTTCCACAATAAAAATAAATTGAATTTATCTTTATAGTGATGTAATAATAGATAATATCTTCATGCATAAAATGATTTAAAAATGTTTTCATTTATCAATATTAGTATAGTTATGGGATCGATAGGATTTTATATTAAATACAATTTTTAAGTAAAATTCTAATATTGAAAATATTCTTTAATCTGTATCGTGATTATTAATTTATAGTTTTCACTGTGATAAAATAATACAGGAAAAAAATGCCAGTGACTGTAAGGATAATTAACTCTATATATATATATATATTTTTTTTTTGGTCTCTAACGAAAAGACTTTAGATTAAGATTTTAAGTGTTATATGATTTTTGTGTCCTCATAAGTTAACGGTTACTTAAATCTTTTGACAACATCTTAAATGAATTAATGTGTGTATTACATTGTAAAGTTTTCGGGAATCGATTGGTTAAGGAATGTTCATTAAAAAACCGCTTTTGTAAAATTTTCTAAAGAATCGATTTTGTAAAATTTGTTAAGAAGATAAAATATACATAAAAAATTTTGGAAAATCTTGGGAAATTGTCATTTTCAGCATCAAATCCTTTCATGAAACGAAAGCAATTCCAATATTTTACAGAGATCATTTTCAATTTAATTATAATATAATCTGATAATGATTTTTAAAATGAGAATGGAAATTGATTAGTAAATTTTCATAAAATCGAAATCAAAAGACATTATAAATACTTTTTGTATAAAAAATATACAAAGAAATCTTGGAGAAAATTCTTAATGATGATTCAATAAGAAAATTTTATCAAGGAAAATGATTTAAATGCTTTAATGAGATCATTTTTTATTAATTAACATTAGATTTAATTACATATGCACGCGTACATCCTACAATTGGTTTTAGCGTAAAGCAAAATCCTTCTTCAAATATATTCACCGTCATCGTCCACTAATTAACGTGATGGTATAGGAAACATTTCTGTCATCATAAGGAAATGACTATGAGGAAGCAGACAAATAAGTGATTATTTTAGAATTTCAATTGGAAAATTGGAATTTTCAGTTTTATCAATTTGTCAATTGTATATAATTTGATTTAAAAAAATTTAACTTAATTCAGATTACACGATGTGACTGGCAATTAAAGGTTTTACTATCCATTTCCATAATCCATTTACTAATAAGAATCGGATTGTAGGAGGCAATCGACATCGGGTCATCTGAACTGCAGAATAGTGTTCGATAATATATTGAGTGATTTAATCGGTTTTTAAAAAATATCAATGAATAATCAAGAGAACGTTCATAGAAATTCCATCTTAAGTCATGAAAAAGTGGTCAATGCTCTCTATAAATATTCAATTTAAATATAAACTATATACTTCTGTACATTCTGTAATTATAATCAAATAATTAATTTGTTGAAATCAGGTAACAATCTAAAGATTAATGCAGTATAGTTGATCGATTTGTATCATGTAGTATTACATGAACTATGTTTTTTGTATCAAATCGCGTTATTATTTGTTGTTATCAATAAGTTTATAAAAATTGAACTAATTTTGAATATAGAATAAATGAAAATTTATCAGATATCTTGCTTTATTGACCTCCTTTTCTCATAGAGTACACAACAATATTCTTATAGATTTCTCATTTGATATTGAAGTGCTTTACACTATAAATTTATAATTATATAAGAAGAAATTTATCATTATAATAATAATAATGTCATCTTATAACTAATTTTCTTTTAATAAATAATCATCATATGATTTTCAACTTGTTAATTTTCACACAATTACATCGTGTTTGTGTTGTTTGTTTACATAAAATAGTATATATATTATCAGTATCTTCGATATCTAAATATTTGTAGGATATCGTAACATAAATATATATTAGTAATACATAATCTTTTAAAAAGTTATATAATCGCTTTTGATTTCAATTAATTATCTATATATAATTGTTAACCATTGTATTGCGATAGACGTATTGTCGCATATCATAGTTTTGCCAAATTAAAATATAATATACACGAAAATATTCACTGTATTTTCACAGCAATCATTAAGTTCCTCCATATAATAGTTATCTTTTATTCTATAACTAAAACTCTTTATGATGTATAAAATATGATAATATAGACTCTTAATTTTTAACAATTTCACATAAATTTATCTTTCACAATTTTCTCAACAGAAAACTCTATGTTCTTGTTAAATAATAAAAGAAAAGAATTTATGAAAAGTTAAATATTTTGTAATATACTCGTTAAATGAAATCTCTGATTTAACATACATAATAGATAGATATATGCATAGAGATATACATATAATGAGTGTTGTGTTGTGTTGTTATATATAGCGGTAGATATAATATTAGTTATATATAATGAGTTATCGTAAAACTTATATATGCGATGTATGATTTTAAATTGCATATTCATCAAATTGCAAAAAATCATCGTTTGTTTGTATTATTATGATACAAAAAGTTTGTATATTGTATATTTTACATTTTGAAATAATATGTGAATGAATTGAATACATAAAGGTTTTTAATACGTATATAGTTTTTCTTTTTTTTTTTTGATGATTTTTCAATTTAAACTATAATATTTTTTTAAATTTGAAGCTTAAATATACAAATTAAAAATAACATTTAAAAAGTATTTCTTTTTTGTTAATTTCTTTTTTGTTAGTTCTCTATAGTTTTTGAACTTTTTTTTTAAATTGTATTTTTTATTTAATAATGCGGATAGCATTAAGTTCCTCTTGAGATTGGGAAATATATCAAATAAGCGGTTAGCTGTACGATCCATAAAGAATCACTCGATCAATAATAAATTGATTATTTTTTTGCTCTGATTTACATATTTGAAATTTTTTATCATTAACTTTTAAACAAACAAATTCTTGCAATTCCCTATCGATGGTTTCACCGCCAATTTTCGTATTCCAATCGGTTAAAATATAAGAATTTACCAAAATCTCAATGTTTTTCCTATGATTTGTATTGGAAAATGTTCAACATTCTTTGAAACATTGGGACAATTTACAATATAATTTTAATGAATTTTTATATTGAAATTTAAATAAAATCCCCAATCAAAAATTCCGCCACCAATTTTCATATTTGGTTATTATATGGAAATGTACATAAAATGGGACAAAATTTCATCACACTTTCAGCTTTTATATATCTTTTGAAAAAGCAAACCGATTTCCAAATGTTTTTCTGCAAAAAAATCAGAATTTACCTCAGTTTTTAAATGTTGCAAGAATTTTTGTTACAAATCAAATTCGAATTGCGATTTCTTAAGAATACATTTCTTAGTCCTATATATTTGCATGATGATGATTCGAAAGGTTTCATTTGATGTTGAAAAGATTTCATTTTATTGGGAAATCCTATAATTATTATGTGGTGAAATTTACAAAGAATTTTACACATAAAATATCGTCAATTTAGTTGATTGATCAACTTATACAATTCTCTTATATATGTTCAAAGATTTCGATAGCAATAATTCCATCATTAGGATTACTGTCTATCTTATTCACACGCATTTTTTGTTTTAGTTCATGAGTCCAAACAATTTACGAAATCCACTTAAATTCATACAACTACAACTGTTTGAACTGAATTTTGCGACTTAAAAACATAAAATCATTGCCATTTCAATTGTCGTAGTTAATGTCATTCAGAGTTTTTCAATGAATTTTTGTTTTTAAATTATTTTCTATATATCAAATATATTTAAACTTTAAAACATTGTTTTTTGTCCTATACAATTTATTAATTTATACTTTAAAAAATAGAAATTGAAAAAAAAAAAATCACAAATATTTTGATTGATAAATGAAAAAAGGAAGCGAACACTCAAATGATAACAAAACAAAAATATATCCATTATTATATCTATACTAATGTTTGTTATTTAGTTATATTATATATCATACAAAAGCGATTCAAAAAAAAAAAAAATACAGAAATAAAATTAATGGACTTTTATGAATCTCGCTAGTATATACTCGTAAAAATCCATTATTATTTATTTTTATATTTTTTTACAAATAGAGTATAGCTAAATAAAAAATTGTTTTTCAACCTGTTACACCACCGACGTACATCCGCCATACACACTTTTATTCATTCATTCATTTATTCATTCATTCATTCAGACACTTTGCGGAATAAACTGCGATATATCCATTTATTTTCACTGTGTATATTATATATCATTTGTATTACATATATGTTATATAGCTATCTGGTATATAAACTAAAATGCCCGTAAACCAAATTTATATTCATCTATAAATTATTTTTTTGTTATTTCACAAATATATTGATAAATAGAATAGAATATAGAAGAATACACGTAACTATACAAATGCTGTATATAACAATAATAATAATAATAATAATAATAATAATAATAATGATCGTTGCAGATTCACTATATTATATATATGTGCCTATAGTAGTTTTTTTTGTTAATATATTTTGAAAAATAGAGACTAACAATAAATATATCTATGGATATTTATACCACTTAAAGTTAAAAGTGTTGAAATTTTTTGCGAACAACAGAATCATTTTCCATTTTTTCCATTGCATATTTTTCATTTATTATATCCTTCAAAAATTTCATATTGTATTTTCGTTATATAATTCAACTATTATATGGATTTTATCTATATATGCATTGTATATATATGGTATAAAACTTTACGTGGCTGAATATAGATATACGATGTTGATGAGAATAAGGGCAATTTTAAGCAATTAATACTGAAATGTATATATAGTTATATATACAATATATATACGAAATGGAGATAGATGAGATGTTATATGATATATGAAATGGATATATTTGTAATGATTAAACTTAAATTGTTACTATATACATATTTTTATATAGCAAATTTATAGAAAATGTGTTGTTGAAAAGTTGAAAATTCCCATATATATATATATATATATAAAGAGGTATTTTATTGTAATATAATTTAATGGTATATAATTTACACAATCTGTTGTTGTTTGTTGGATTGGCATGGCCATTTATACTAACGAAAATATTTTATCAAAGCAAATGTTAAGTGCTCATTTGATTTATGCAGATATTTTTCTAAATTATAATAAAATAAAATAATATTTTAAATAAATTTAAATCTCATACCTATTTTGAAATTTATTTCGTTTCCTTTTTTTGTTAAACTCTATATATATAATTTATCAATCTATATATATTATTTATTTACAGCCATTGGATGATTTTGGAAGTGGATTCCGAACCAGTAGTAGTAGTAGTAGTAGTAGTCCGAAAAGTATAAATAATGATTGTACGTGTAATGTCACAACCATCTTAAATTTATTAAAAAAAGATACATCATTTGGTGATTCGATACGCGGTCACAACGGATCACCGGGTAAAGATGGAAAAACTGGAGCCCCTGGTTTAACGGTAAATTACTATTTCAATTGATTACTATTTTAAAAATGTAATTGGTTTTGATGAATCAATGATGAATGTGGGTTAATAATTTTTATTTTGTATTTTATTTTATATTTAGGGAGCCACAGGAGTACCAGGTGAACGTGGATCACCCGGCATAAAGGGTGATCGCGGTGAACGTGGTGATACTGGTGCTCGTGGTCCCGAGGGGCTTCAAGGAAGTAAAGGTGAACCGGGATTCGATGGTAAACCAGGATTACCTGGTCCACCGGGTCCATCCGGTTCACCTGGACTTCCCGAGAATTATGATGTAAGTATAATAAATATTGTTTTATGAATTTTTTTACCATTTAAACATCTCTATATTTTGTTAATATTTTATTCATTGACTACATATTGAATATTTCATTTTAATTATGTATATACTAATATTTAATATAACATTTTTTTTTTGATTCATCATTAAATTAACATTATAATTATTATAGGGGCTATTGGTGCATGGTGGTAAAAATTTTTAATGTTTAATAAAATTAAATTATTTGATAATTTCATTTGAGAATTATCTATTATTTAGAATGTCTTCGTCTGATTGTCGTTAAAGTGGTGCTCATTTTTTATAAAGAAATTTCTAAATAATTAGCCGTTATTAAATTTTCAATATTTTCACTAATAATCTTACCATAATTTCTTTCCCTACCTTGTTGTTTTTATCGCAAATTTGAAGACAGGTTTCAGAACATTTATTCATTTATTTACATGTAGTTGAAATAAAAACAGAATTTTCTATATGAGGATCTCAGGACAAGGGTGTAGTAAAATAAATGTGCAATTGATCTCTAAAATCTACATTTTCCACTATCAAAAGTATCTATGCCGAATTTGGCCAGATAAAAATTGTTATTTCGCATTCCTTTTTAATTTGAAATCTATCAACATTTTATTGAAATTTATTTCTATATTTTGTTTATGAATATATTATCTTTAATACTCACGTGTAGTATCTATCTGTTACTATAATTTAAATCAATAATCTTAGGTTTTTGTTTCCCTTATAGCTGCTTTTGGATTTGCTATATATATGTGGTAACATTAGAAGAATACTCTCACACGATAATTAATAGTTTTATGACAAAAATTAATCTGAAACTATATTTTCAAAATAATAAAAATAAAACAATATTAATTAGAAATGACAAAGTGTAAAATAAATATTTCTATTTATTATTTTACTAAATATTATAAATAAAATAATTCGTTTGCTCTTTGTTTATGTATCTATCATTGTATATCATGTTAATTATATAAATTTATCTGACAAAATGTAGATGATATAATTCCAAAATTAATAAATTCATATATTCATTATATAGTATATCATATTTTCGCATAATATTCATATTGTGCTTATAAACCGAGACACAAAATACCATAAGCTGTATGCCGGGTGGCAATCATCATACATGTCCACTGAAAACTACTAGTAACTCCTATCCAGATTCAACCTGAATGATATTTTTTTGAATTACTTATGCTATTTTACGATCTTGAAATTCCTTAAATATTAACATTCAAACCAATTCTCTTCATCGTGGAAAAAACCCTTCACAATTAATTCCTAAAAACAATTCGGTAATTTATCGATTAAATAATAGAATTTCGCAATTCTCTATAACTCTGATGGTCATTTTTTTCTATAAACCATGTGTATAGAAACAAAAAACCAAGTAAAAAGTTCATATTTAGATATTTTATTATTATATTATTAACAGAGATTCAAGGATGATATGCAAATATGTTTATGTATAAAAAGAAAATGTAATTCAGACAGTAAAATATTTTAATTTGTTTTGCATCTAAACAAATAAATTATATATAGTTTATTTTGAAATTACATATTTATGCATAATATTATTATTATATCTTACTATGTTTAAAACATTGTAACTTTTCGAATACAACAAAATGTATATTATGTTATATTTTATACGCAGAGTCTGTGTCTGTATTACAGACATACAGTAAAATAAACCTTATATCAATGTTGGTTCAATTCAACTCTAGGTTAATTGTCAAAAGGGGTAAAATTTATAAATAAAACTTGAACGAAATTTACGAAATTATTGAACGAAATACGAAAGAATGTATGTTGAAGACATGCAAATTTAAATTCTGTATTTCTTTTCACACAGACAAACCTAAATATTTTTGCCATCCTCTTTGATTCTATAGCATCTTGTTATATGATGACCTATCGAAACAAAGATCTATTGGTTTCAATATTTGTAATAAACTGGTCGATGACTTCGATACCGTTGATAAAAACACCCTGGATATTTAACCCACCCACTTATTCGTCGATGTTATTATATCTCAACGTTCAATACTCTATCGTTGATATTTCATTATAGTAAAATTAATACGAATATTGTTCTATATATACAAAGTTCTACAAAGAAATAACAATTAATTAAATTTATTATGAAAAAAAAAAAACATTAGTTTTTTATGAATTATTTCTATATTCGATCGATAGCCTCCAGACAAATGATTTCTTCATTAATTTTATTTATAACCACCGTTTTGATTTGACCTTTATATATTTTGTAGAAAATGTTCGTTGTTTTTACTCCTGAATCATTTTTAACCCTGCTCTCATATCCAAATATATATGCAAAATATATTTATTTTTAAATTAGAAAACTAAACTAAATATATAGAATAGTATAAAGTATATATATATATGTGAAACCGCTGCAGGCAAGCAACAACGTTAAAGAATATATACATATAAATAAATAATAATATTGTATATAAAGAATAAACACTCTACATAATAAACCGGACATACAAAACCATTTATATAAAGTTTTGTTTTTAATTCAGAATTGAATTTATTTATTTATATATTAGTTTAAAAATTTGGCACTTGAAGCGCATACAAAAATATAAATACAATCAACAGTTTAATTAAAAAAAATACATTTTTACACAAATTATTTATTTGTTTATACATATATATAAAACATTTAATGCTTTCTAATTCCACAACAGATAAATTGGAATCCATCAAGGATATATAAGGTAGTAAAATTGGTATAGAATTATTTATAATTATATATATATTATAATATATATATATGCAATATTAAATAAAATATTTTTTATTATGATTATGCAATGTTTGAATATATAATATACACTATATAAATCGAAGAAGGAAAATTATAATTAAAAAAAAAAGAAAAGAAAATTTTCCATTTGTTTTTCAGATTTGAATATTTGTATATTTGAAATGCATTTTTAAAAAAAATAATAATATTTGATAAATATATAATATATATAAAATTTAAATTGTATATAATTATATAAATTTTTCATACTATTTTATTTATACAAAAAATTAAATCAACTCATATTTTAAAAACAAATTATTTTTCACATATTTTAAATTAACATTTTTTTTATTATAAATTGAATGATTTTTTTTTTTTATTCATTTTGCTGATAATTTATCAATTTTATAAATATATATATAGGAATCATTAATGATGAATACAATGCAAGCGGGTCTTCGTGGTAGTGGAACACCCGGTCCAAAGGGTGACAACGGTGAAAAAGGTGATATTGGTATGACCGGTGAACGTGGTATACCTGGTTCAAAAGGTGATCGTGGCGATCATGGACTATCGGGTACAAAAGGTGAAAGGGTGAGTTTCAATTTATTATTTTTTCTTTTTTTTTTTGTTATATAAATCTTTATGTTATGTACGATAAAATTCCAATTTCTATTATAAACATATATCTTCGTACATCTAAAAATGAATAGATATGTTTTTGCAAGTGGGTATATATACCATAAAAAAAATAAAATAAAATAAAAGGTTAGAGCACATCCTTTTCAATGTTATCAAATTTTTTTTTTTATCAAATGTATATACCATCGAAAAAGAAGATACTATACTATATATATATAAATTGGAAATAAAAAAAAAAAAATCTATTATTTTATTAAAAACAGTCATTTTTTGTTTTCTGCTGTTCTATCAAAATTATATATACTTTATTTTATACACATTCATTTTTTTTTTATGTTCTTCAAAATGGACTGTTTTAAATTAATTTGATTCTTTGTAATTCTTAATTAATTTATAAAGTTATTTGTGGTTTATATACAATTATGGTATGTGTGTGTGTGTGCATGTGGATGCGGATGAATACAATATATGAATGTTATTTCAAGTACAGAGAACAATTTAAACATTAGTATAGAAGTGAAAAAAAAAATGTGTGTATGTGTATATCCTTAAGGCAAAATAATATAGTGAAAAAAAAACCAAAGAATTTTTTTTTTTATAAATATATTCTATACAATTCGTACTTCCATACATATGATATACTATTATATATTATATTATATTGTATATATATATATATAGAGCTAGGGAACATTCAAAACGAACATACAACTATTTTATTATTTCATTCAATTAACTTCAAAAGAAAATTGTAATCGTTTTCTATAGTATTTTGTATTTTTTATACACATCGTATAAATAATATGTTGAAAATGTGTTCGCATATTCAGGATCGTTCCGAAACCATTCTGTGGTGGTGGCAATACGCGGTTTAATGTTTTTATATTATTGTTGTCCTGGTAAATTATTCAGATTTATTTTAATATCACAAAATTTTCTAAAGGAAAATTGGCATAATTTTCTAAAAGAAAACTTGTGTAATTCTCTAAAGGCAAATTTGCATAATTTGTAAAAGAAAATTTGCATAGTTTTCTGTAGGAAATTTTGTATAATTTTCTGTAGGAAAGTTTGTATAATGTTCTGTAGGAAATTTTGTTTCCTTTTGTATTTTGTCTTAAATCAAATTTTGTGTAAATTTCTGTAGGAAATAGTTTTCTTTCAGAAGGTTTGTAATTAATTTGAAAGCCAACTAAACAAATAAGTTCTGCGTGTTTTCTAAAGGAAAAGCTCTAGAAATGTTTGTAGTAAATTCTGTATAATTTTATAGATAACTTCCTCGTGAAAGGTTGTAAAATTTTACTAATGAAATCCTGTTTAATTTAATAAAGTATAAAATTCCGTACAATTTTCTTTAGGAACTAGGAACAGTTTTCTAAAAGGAAATTCTGTATAACATTTTCTAAAAGGAAATTCTGTATAACATTTTCTAAAAGGAAATTCTGTATAATTTTCTTAAATGAAATTCTGTATAAGAAATTCTGTATTGGAAAATCTGTGACATTTTCTTAAGTAATTTCTGTATAAATATAATATTCTAAATGAAATTCTGTATCAATTTTCTTTAAGGAATTCTGTAAAATTTTCTGTTTAGCATCTGCCGACCTTTCTATCGATCTATTAGATCGTTAACTATCCACTTCAACATTTCCTCCCAATAAAAAACGAAACTTGTCTCATTAAGATGTCATTGCCTATTGTTAAATTTATAAAGGAAAACTCCTCAATGAATGGCAAATTCCCCCCTGTTTTTGTGTTGTCTCCATTACAACCTTATCGTTGTAGAACCCCCCCGCCCTTGCATATATATCGCAATTTTAAACATATATAAACTTGCGTAGAGGGAAAATTTAATTGTTTAAAATTTGCTTTATATATAATTTTGCCAACTGATGTTATTTAATCTTTTTTTCTTTTTTTTTGCTTTTAAATACATAAATGGTTTCATTTTTCTTTTTTTTTTCTATTATTTAAATTATTATTTAATTGATCACAATTATGTGATAAATATGCTGCTGATGTGTGTATTATATGGGGTTGTTTGTGTGTTGCATTGAAAAACTGTGTATGGTATATGTTATATGTGAGGGATGGGAATTAATGCACATTATTTGAAACGTTTTATTTACGGTAAAGTAGGATTTTTGAGGTTTATACCTATTTTTTGTTTTTTTTTCTTAATTATTTAATAATTGTTTTCTGAATGGATTCAATGATACGGATTTTTTGCCGTTGATTCATAAGGATTTTCCCGAGACAATTAGACAATTATTGCCTTTCAAAACAAAAAATATAAAAATTATACAATAGTTATAAAAACCCATATTATCATATATAGAAAATTAGAAATATAAGATGTTCTATGTAAGATTAAAATCACATTGGATAGAGTTTCAGAGAAGAAAATCATAATGAAAAATGTAATAAATCTATATAAGAACCAGCTGAAAATTGTATTACATAACCAATTAAGGCCATTACAATTTATTATAGGTGCGTGTGTTCATAATTCACTTTTAAGAAATTAATTTGAATTGTATTTTTTACATACTCTATACGATAAAGTCGCTGGTTTTTTCTCAAAACAAAAACTCCTTCAATTCGTTTGTATTACAAACTTTAATAACCTTTTAATCTCAACCATTCGCAATACGATTTCTTTATAAATTAAAAATAATATCAATTGAATCGCAAAGGTCCACTCAATCAAACCATTTGATAACTAGCGTACCAAATAATAGAATTCAAATGAAATAAATGTGATTTTTCAAAATGATAATTCCATTAGTTTTGTTTAACAATAACAAATTCCATTGAATCATTGACGATCATAGACGATTAGTAGCTTCATTGTGCACATTTTATAGGTATTATTACCATGAATGCTCTAATGAAATTTAATGAAAGCTAATTCTTGAACCAATTAACTTCTCTTATACCCCGAGAAATTCACAAAAGGCTCATTCATATTCTGTATCTAGTAGTTTTTTTTTCGAACAAACAGATTTGGAAATTCATTTTTCCTACCAAGAACATTAAGATTATGGAATAGTCTCCCTGAACTACTACTATTTATACCCCTACTTTTAATTATCGGTCATTTAAATTAAACATTTTATCTTATCTGTAAAAACTAATCCACCTAAAGTGCAACTTGGACAATTGTCTTTTGAAAACATATGTCGGTGATTTTTTCTTACTTCGTTTTAGTGTAAGTTTTTTTTTATCTCATATGTTTGCTTTATTTTCAAAATTTCATAAATTAATCCACATATTATAATAGATTTACCACCCTGAATCATTTAAATGTATTCAATGCGTCTAAGGTTCATCACCTGATTAAGTGATTTTGTTACGCGCTCACTACGCGCGGCAATAGAATTCCGAGGTTTTACGGACGCCGCTAAACCGATTCTGCCGTAGTAACGAACAAAAAAAAAAAAAAACAAAAAACAGATATCAAAACGGAACTGCGATATTATAATCGCATAAAACACCTTTCCATTTTTTTGTGGTTATTAATTACCCTCATAACAGAATTGATTTCTCTGTATACCATATATTTACTAATAATAATAATTTCAATAGTATTCAGAATTTATTATCATATTTAATGTGAATAACAAATAAAGGTTTTTTTTTATTAATTATCGTATGTGACATAACATATGCATAAACAATTTGAAATCACAACTTGAAATACAAATCATAGATAGATTTAAAAAGAAGAATTATTAAGGTTAATATACAATAATATATGTGATTTATTTACCTTTTTTTTACGATTTTTATCCTTTACGGGCTTTTATTCTATTTATTTTTTTTCTTTATAATTACAATTTCATATTAATATCATCCATATACATATATATTACATTATTATTAAGTGCCAATCCCACTGTATAAAATATTATTCAATTTTTTTTTATGTTCGTTCATAATTCTCGCATATATGAGCTAATATATCAAAATCGTATAATAACTAACTAACTAATAAATTAAACTCATATTTTTTTATTCAATATAATAAAATATACAGTGTGTTTCGCATTATATCAGCTATTATAAATGCTGTCGTCGACTTGAAAAAGAAGCAACGAGGTTGAATTTCTTTGAAAACTGAACCGATTTTTTTTTTGTATTTCTTTGTGTGTTTCCAAGTTAAGATTATATTATAATAAGGAATTTGTTACAAATAATGCATTAAGGATGATTAAAGTGTGTTCATTATTTGGTTAAAGATTTTTTTCCGCAATCAACACATTTTGACTTGTCTTGTTCATGGACGGGGCTCACCCTGTACAATTATTACCATCTATATCTATATAATGCAATCTATATAATATATATATAGACCATAAAATCAAGCGAAAATAAAATTAATCTAATCGATTGATTTGTTATGTTATAGATATAAAGAGTTTCGAATATATTTTAAGTGATTCTTGTCTGATCTAACACAAGTATGTATAGTTTTTTTTAATATATATATAGTACATAAATATATAAGAATTGATAAGACTAAAATCTATTTCTTATTGTTTCTATATTTATATTATTATTATTTTTGCAATATATACAAATAACAACAATTTATGTATTCTTCACATATGAATATATACAAAATAAATATAGTAAATATATCTCTATATCTCTATAAGAATATCTTAAAAAAAAGGCTATAAAACAATAATAATATATATTCTTATAACATAAAAAAAATAAATATTTATATAATAAATAAATGAGCTAAGCGAACAAGATAGACATGAAAATATACTTATAAAATAAATAAATATTTTCTTTTATTATCCTTTTATTATAGTATATTTTATTGGTATAGCTTTCACCTTAAAGAAAATTTTTCATATATAATTTTATTAGATATATACAAATCTAGCTCCTATATAATACAATATAATCCACCAATTGTTATAATTCTATTATTGTTATTTCGTATGGTTTTTCTTTTTTCATTTCTATTCATATGTTTTTTTTCTCTTGTTAAAATGCTGAACTTTCAATATGTCAAATGTAATTTATGACAGGAAAACATTATTGTGACTTAAAAAATCTTTCTCGATAAAATATAAAATATAGTTGTTTTTCTTTTATTCAATTGCATATTTTTTTTTTTCAAAATATAATGGATATAAATACGACGTATAATGTATTCATTTATCTCTAACTAATTCTGGATCTCTGGAATTTTGGATTCTAAAAACTTAAAATTGATTGCCAACAAATGCGTTTTTATGTCATTTTTAGTTTTCCATATTCATTTCATCTCTTTCAATCGTATAGGTCGTATAGGTTTACAGCAAATACAATATATTGAATTCAGTGTTTTGCGTATTAAATTCATTTTTTTATCGGATTCATTTTAGAAAATACTATACAAAAGATTCCTTTCTATTCTATCCATTTCGTCTTCAGCAATAGACATTTCTGTTTTCTTTCTGTTCCGCAAATATTTAATTTTTTCTAGTAATAGAAAATATCATTCAATATTCACATATCTTAACAATTTTCTAAGGGAAATTTATTCGGTAATAGAAAATCTTTCAAAAATGTTTCCTAGCTTCTTAATATGAATTCTTTGAATAGAAAATTAAATGGTGATAGAGAAATTTAAAAAAAAAAAATAATCCCTTTTCTGAATATTTTCCCTCCAATAGAATTATTTATGGAATGGGTGGAAATTCCCCTAAATAGTTTTCCTTCAATAGAAATCCTTCTGATGGTGATTGAAAATCGTTTAAGAATTCACACCTGAACATTTTTCCTGAAATATAAATTTAACTGGTATTGGAAAATCTTTCAATAATTGCCCCTGAACGTTTTTCCTTTAACATAAATTTTTTTGGTGAAAGAAAATCCTTCAAGAATATCTTCTGAACAATTTTCTTTCAATAGAAATCTTTCTGCTGCTGATCTATTCCTTCAGAACTTTCATTTACTTTCAAAATACATTTTCTGGAACAGAACGGGATACCTAGTGAAAATTTTTTTTGTCCTTCAATTAAAATGTTTCTGGTGATAGAAACACATGTGAAAGAATCCTTTCAGAACATTTTCATGAAATCTAAACAAATTTAAGTGGTGATAGATGGTGATCGTTCCAGAATCCTTTATGAAAATTTGTTTTCCTGAAATATGAATTCACGTGATGTTAGAAAATATTTCAATAATTGCTCCTGTGCGTTTTTTCTACAATAGAAAATTCTCCAGGAGTTAGAAAATCTTTTAAGATTGATTTAAGAACCTTTTTACTTTAATATACATTTTTTTTGATGATAGAAAACCTTTCAATAAGAATCCTTTTTTAAAACATTTTTCCTTGAATAGAAAGGTTTTTGATAATAACATAAAAATACTTCAAGATTCTCTGCTGAACGAATTTTAATAGACATTTGAATGGTGATAGAAAATCCTTTCTGAATATTTTTCATTCAATAGAAATGTGTCTGGTGACAGAAAACCGTTCAAGAAACGTTTAGGTAAACTTTATCTTTAATAAACGGTTATCTGACATTATAAAATTTTACAATAATGGAACCTGAACAAATTTTTTTTAATTGAAATTTCTTCTGTGTGACAGACTTTCTATTTCAAGAATCCCACCGAAATATTTGTAATTTCGTTAGCTTTTTTTTTTGTGATAGAATATATTTCTATATGAACATTTTTCTATGAATACATATTTTTAATCCTTCAATAGATATTTACAATCTGTTAATTTAAAATCATTTAAGGATCCCTACTGAACATTTTTCAGTTTCAATTAAAATCTTTCTAAATCTTCTCATCATATACACGCAGATTTACAATTTAACATATTGTATTAATATAGGTTTAAGATTTCAAAATGAATTTACCATATAGAAGAATCCTTATAGCGTTACGTACGTAAATGTGGGTTATATACAAAGTAATAAAAAAAAAATCTGATATAATCGAAAAAGGCAAATTTTATTTATTGTATATAGTATATATACATAAGTGAGTGGTGTCCCACCCAAAAATAAAAAAATAAAAATCTAATCAATTCAAATCAAATTGAAATATACCTAAATTCAATATAATTTATTTTTTATTTTATTTCATTTTGATTCATTTCCAATATATCCAAAATATATATATTTGGAATTTTTTTTAAATGAAAATTGAATTGGTCATAAAAGTTTGTGTTCTATATATCTATATATATGTATATATGTTAAATAAAATAATAATATTCTTTATTTATATCTTTACTCGTTCTATATATAATCAAATGGATATACCATGGTTATACCATACCAGCAGAGATCTTTGCCTTACTGTATGATATAATGTAGATAAACTTGCTGATGAATAAAAAAAAAAAGAAAAGAAATACACTTGAAAAAAAAAGTAATAATAATAAAACGAATGACTATACTACGACTGTGTGTAAAGATTTCAATTAAAGATCAAAAAAATATATATATATATCATGAACGACAATCAAAAATAGCTAAAATATAAATAAATACGATGTTATACCCTTCTAAATAAAATGTTACTTTATCCCTTTATTTTTTTTTTTTTTTTGTTGGCTTTTCATGCGAGCATTACACAAAAAAAAATGTATATTTTTTGTATTGTTGTAGTTAAATTTTCATTTCAATTGTATATTTTTTTTTTTTGAAAAGTAAAAATTTATGGAATTTTCATGTACCTACCTATTTTTTTTTTGCTCTGTTTTCACATTTTATTTATTTATTTATTGATTCTATAATAATTTATTTAGTTTTTTTTTCATTTACAACATTCATTTATTGTGTGGTATGAAGATTTTTTTTTGAAATGGTACCTCTACCATATGAATGAATATATAGAAAAATATTTAGCATAATAATATACAAATCTTTTCAACATAAAATATATATAATAAATATTTATCACACAAAATTGCGAATGTGAATAATAAAAATAAAACAGAGCGCATATATAAAAGGATTAACAGAGAAACACAATTCATACATAAGAAAGTAAAATAAAAACGCACGGTGATTGTTAAATTTTTATTAACATAATACTGTTTTTTTTTGTTTTTGCTTAAATGAATTTAAAATAAAGGTTATACTGAATTGTTTTTTTTTTGTTATTTGATATATGTATATTAGAGTGGTTTTTTTTTATAAATTCTGGAATTTGGGTGGTCGCACCCCCCAATTTTTTTTATTTGGTGAAATCATGAATATTGGTAAAATTTGGGGTAGGTAAGTTGAGGGGAAGTGGACCCACCGAGGGGTTAAAGTTGAAAAATTCAGTGTTTTTAAGCAGATTTTCGCGCTTAAAGCGTTAACGGATGACATTAGCGGGTTAACATGTATGATGGACTTAACTAAAATAAAACGGGGAAACTTTTTCTCATAGACACTTACCCCCTAAATCATCCCCTTAATACCCCTCCCATACAAAATTTATTCACATAATTTACAATATATTTTTAACATTATAAGGGTTAAAAATTGACATTAAAGGGTTAACATGTATGAAGAGCCCCCACTATTATTGAATGCCTAAACTTTTCTTAGAACATACTATGGACCTAAATCATCCCCTTAAGTCATCCCCCATACGAATTTCCGATTTGTCACACAAAATTAGTATATTTTGGTGTATTATATGAAAATACATTAAGAAACACCTAAATCTCATATGATATTTAAAAAATGCACATTTATCATATAAAAATTTAAATGATTATGAAATGCAATACTATTAGTATTTAATTTTGTTATTTATTTATTTCAAAGACATAAAATACTAATGTACAATAATTTAATAATTATTGCAATAAGCAATTCACATGAAAAGTGGTTAAGGATTACGAAGCAAAATATCCAACTAGCAAACAAAAATGAATTACAATTATATACAGGCTTAAAAATATATTAATTTAATTACATTAATTATGGCCGATTCAATCCACTTGATGTTATAATCATGACTTATAATTCTTGTAATAGCTTTTTGTTAGACAACAATGTTAAAAGAGTAACATTTAAAGATTAACATTAGTTTTTAATAAGCACTATGCTTTAAAATTTCATTAGAGCATTCATGGTAATAATACCTATAAAATGTGCACAATGAAGCTACTGATCGGCTATGATCCAATGATTCAATGGAATTTGTTATTGTTTCATTTTTGATCAGCGAAATTGCGTTATTTTTGGATCCTGTCACTAAACTGCAGTGTAGTAATTGGTGCACCAGACCATATGTAGGAATTTTACTCTAGAAGTGGTCTTATAAAAGACCTATAAACTAATGCTAAATTTTCAGAATTGGGAAATTCTTTCGATCTTCTTAAAAATCCAATGCGACTAGCCGCTTTTTTAGCTGCAATTATTATATTATTACTCCATGAAAAGTTGTTTGACAAAGACATTCCCAAATTTATTAGATTGTGGAATAATTGTATTATGCATAAGTATCGGGTCAACATTTATGGATCGTTTGTTTGAGAACAAACATGCCTTTGTTTTAGATGGACTAAATTCTACTAAATTTATCCTTCCCCAATTAGATATTGAATCTAAATCTTTGTTAATTCAAGAAATCATCTTCTGGCGAGACTGAATCATTTGATTCGCATTATGATTACGATGTAGTTCATAGGAAGAATAAAAATCAGATAGCAGATATTAATTATTAATGTAATTTTAATAATGATGACGAGTATTTGTTATATACTTTCATATATAATTGCGAGTAGACTTTGTTAATCTTTGGCTGCGTCCGACACAATATACCAAAGATATTCATTAATTTGATCCCAATGAATAAATGGTGACTTAGTTCATGAATTCAAATCATAAAAAGCACAGAAAAAATTTTCCGGCTAGGATTTGAACTCGTGACCACCCGCAATTGGGTTGGATGCTTTATCAACGGCACCACCAAGTCGTCTTATAATTATTAAATTATTGTATATTAGTATTTTATGTCTTTGAAATAAATAAATAACAAAATTAAATACCAAGAGTATTTCATTTCATAATTATTTAAATTTTTATATGATAAATGTGCATTTTTTAAATATCATATGAGATTTAGGTGTTTCTTAATGTATTTTCATATAATACACCAAAATATACTAATTTTTTGTGAAAAATCGGAAATTCGTATGGGGGATGCCTTAAGGGGATGATTTAGGTCCATAGTATGTTCTAAGAAAAGTTTAGGCATTCAATAATAGTGGGGGCTCTTCATACATGTTAACCCTTTAATGTCAATTTTTAACCCTTATAATGTTAAAAATATATTGTAATTTATGTGAATGAATTTTGTATGGGAGGGGTATTAGGGGGATGATTTAGGGGGTAAGTGTCTATGAGAAAAAGTTTCCCTGTTTCATTTTAGTTAAGTCCACCATACATGTTAACCCGCTAATGTCATCCGTTAACGCTTTAAGCGCGAAAATCTGCTTAAAAACACTGAATTTTTCAACTTTAACCCCTCGGTGGGTCCACTTCCCCTCAACTTACCTACCCCAAATTTTACCAATATTCATGATTTCACCAAATAAAAAAAATTGGGGGGTGCGGCCGATGATACAAAGCGATTTAAAATCTTCGAACAAAAAAAAACCACTCTAATGTATATATTTTATATATTATATTTTAGGGTTACAGGTAGGTAATTTTCTGTTTGTAATTGTTATATATATATAGAATTTGTATGGTAATTACTAATTTTGTATAAAATCATTTAAAATTTGCACACCTACTTAAAAGTGTCATCGTAATCGCCACATCGCGTAGGTTCAAATTTATATATATAAATATGTATATATAAAAAGTAGCGGGTTATGTACGATAAGTCAATTGTCCTTGCTGTTTTGTCCTTAAGGCCATATATTTATAATAGATAGAATAAAAACATAAAATAGAATATTCATTATCAAAACCCCTTTGTTTAAATGTATAAAGCAATTTAGACATAATTTTATAATCTGTTTTAATGCATATTTAATGGTAGGGTATTTTTTTTTGAACAGAGATGAATTTATAGTATATATGCAATAAATTTTTAGGAGTTATAATGATATTTTTTGTTAAAGGATATTTTAAAAGAATACTTAAATGTTTACCAAATCAAACAATAGTGATTTCGTGCGAAAATTCATTGAACAATCGTTTTGAAAATTTTCCAAGGATTTTCATGAAAAAAAAAAAAATTGTTATTTATCTAAGCTAATCTATGTAAAATCTATTGAAATGAATTGCCTTAAACGAATTGATTTAGATTTGATTGCAATTTTTTTAAATATTTTCACGATTTTGTAATTTACTATTATTAAAATTTAATTCAAATTACAGTTTTAATAGCGATTTCCTGGTAAATTTGGTTGATCAATCGTTTTGAAAGTTGTTTTAGTTGTTGTTTATAATTCCTTACGGATAATCTGTAAACTGTATTGTAGATGTTTACAGAAACTATATAGAAATGTATTATGCATTTTAAATCATTTCTGGAAAATATTGTATAGGGTTTCCTTGAACGAACTTGGTTGGAGAATTGATAAGTTCTCAATAGATTTTTACGATTTATAATCGGTTTTACATGGAAAATTTAATCGTAACAATATCTGGAAAATTTCGTTTAGCAATCATTTTGAAAATGTTTTATGCTATATATTTATATAATGCATTCAAAATGATTTTTCGTATAGCATTTCACACGATTTCCTGTGATCGGTCTTGGTTAAGCATTTCAATGAAAATTTTCGTGGGAGTTTTATTGCATGGAAAACCAATCAATTTCTGAGTGGATTTATATATGACCTCTGTTAAATATTTGATTTGGTGTTCTTTGAACGTTTGAGGCGAACTTTTCAAAAGTTTCACTATTTTTCCATAAAAATATGGAAACGTTTTACCAATGTTCGGAACGCGATATCTTAGAAATGCATTTACCAATCGTTTTGAAAATACGTTTGCTTAGTATTTATAATTCATTATATAGAAACTGGTAAAATATTGCTCGATATAAGTTTCTTTGTACGGAATATGGTTCACAATTGACTAATTTAAAAGAATTTTGATATTTATAATGTATGAAATTATTCGAAATTAATGTTTTCGTTCGGCGACTTCCGAATTCAGAATTGAAGATTTTCCAGGATTTTCAATATTGTAAATGTAGTTTGTATGGAAAGTTTTTACCAAATTATTTTCATTGTGTGATTTCTTAAAAATTTGTTAATCAATCGTTTTGGAACTTGTATTTATTATGCATTATATTTTGCAATAAGGGGATTTTCTTTGCTTGGTTTCCTTGGAATTGAGAATTTTCCATAAATTTTCCGTTCTTTCAAATGTATTTTATATATAATTATATTAGTATTTGATGGCTGTTAGAAATTACTTAAAAATCCGTGTTCATCAATCGCGATTGAAAATTTTTACTAAATATTTTTTAACTACTTTAAGATGTTCTCTGTAAAATATTCAAGAATGTTTCCTCGAAACGATTGTTTCAAAATTATGAATTTTCCCGGGTTTTTCACGATTTTTTGTTGCATTTTTTAAATGAAAATCTTTTTATTGCGATTTCTTGAAATTTCACGGATCAATCTGTATGAAAACATATCGAAAGTTTTATAACCCCTGTATATGAAAAAATAATTATATAATTTAATAAATGACAAATTTCCGAATGCATTAAATATTTATAGCAATAACTGCCATATAATTATTAATAATTACTATACTTTTTTTATAAACCTCTCTGTGTCTCTATAACCATAAATATTATTTCTAGTTATGACGACTGAATGATAAATTTTAATTTGATATTTAAAACCTCATATATAGTTATTAGATTTTAATTACTATATTCTACAACTATATATATATCTATATATAAATATAAAATCATATACCAACCATATATCGTTAAATAAATTGTTACAATTTACGATACAAAACTAAAGCTATATAAGATGCATGCATATATGAGGAAAACAGAAAATAAATAATTGAAATAAATATTTGATTAAATAAATGTCAAAATCATATTCTTTATTCAGAATTTCCTTATCCGTGTATGTTATATAAATATATTTATGTATGACTTGATATGTGATGTGTGTGTGTGTGTGTGTGTATTTGAAGTTACGATTATTATTATTATTATTATTATACTGTACATATTCAAGTGTATATCATATAATATAAAGAAAACCAATGAAATATTTCTGAACTCTATATATATGTACGTACATAATAATAATCATATAATATATTTACCTGTATTCGCATATTCATTCGATTCAATATAAAATTAAATATATAATAAGTTTTTAATACAGTGAAATTTTGAAAAAGTTGGTTTATATATAGACTGTCGGCGGTCTTGACAAACAATTTGTGTGGTCATAAATTTTTATTTATAAAGTTTAGGTTTTAGTCTAATTGTCTAAATTCTTTTTGAAACTTTTTGGGTTCCGGTTATCGTTTACACAATCGAAGCGTTTTTATCAATGTCAATCGATAAAAAACATGAATAAAAAATCAAATCCTAAACCTTCAGTTCAGGATATACATTTGATTACATTTGACTATTATGATATATGACTAAATTTTTGGAAAAAATTTGCTTTTAAACATTTCATTCCGGATAACCGAACCTTAATTATTCGAGATGTCTCAAAGGGATAATGGAAACAACTTATTCGAGTACAAAATTCATGATGCGATGGGGGCGGCCAACTTAACATACATTTCACTGTTTTTCTACTTTATATAAAAAAAAAAGTAGGAAATAGCGTACATTCATGCATATGACACAATTTTTTTTTTGTATTATATATTTGAGTTTTTTTTCTGTGATATAATATATAAAGTATTATATATTTTGAACAAGTTATGTGTATATTTTATTAAACTTTTTTCTTTTTTTTTTTGCTGCTATTCAAATACAATAAAATATATGTTTAGTTCACCTACATTTATATACATATATATAAATATTTATCAGAGGCACCTTCCGAAAAAACCCTGTTTCATTTAAGGGAAAGGATACACGATTTCGAAAGGCACATTCTTAAACGCAAATTAATTATACAACACATTTTTTCAACTAAAACACATTCCGGAATTTCCAAATTTTCCAAATTTTGAATATTTTTCGAATTTTAGCCAAAGTTTTTCTTCAATTTTCATTTTCCTCGAATTGCAATGGGAAATTCAAGGCAATTTCTAATATTTCATAGAAGAAAATTTGAAAGTGTGTTTCCGACCAAAAATGTGTTAAATTAGTATCATTTTTGAACCAATGGTTTTCTTTCTTCTTTCAATGTGTCTTTCAATGTTTCTTCTATGGGATATTAAAAATCGTTTGAATTTTCATAAGAAAATTATATTAGAAATAATTGAAGAAAACCCAGGTCCGTAATTCAAAATTTAAAAAATTCGATTTTGCTGGAAAAAATACGTTAATTTATTACTATAAATTATGCTTTTGCTTTTCAGAATATCACCTCGTTTTAACAATATCGTAAACATTTTTCACCTACCGTCTATGATTTATTTATGTATATACTCCAGGCTGCGTTTCTTTGTATATAAATATGTGAATTTTCCGAATGAAAATGTTCTTAAATTCAATCAACTCACATATCAAATACATTTTATTACATATTCTAAATATTATATATACATATACAATATTTCTTTATACATATATATCACATTGGCTGTCGAATTGTTTTTGATACTATTGATATATATATATATATAAATATGTATATTTTCATGTCAAAAAACGAAAACGAAATGAAATAAGTTCATGTTTTTATTTAATTTTTTTTTTTTTTTTATTATTTGAAAATAATACAAGAGATTGTGACATGATATCTATACTCTTCCGAAAGATAATAAAAAAAAATAAAAAAGAAATTTTATTTAATATTCCACTATATATTGTATTATATTTGATTGTGGTACATAACAGATGCCATATGTCATTCATTTCCAATAAATACTAGCTGTGTATTGTATTGTATTGCATATATAAAAAACACAGATTTTAATATAGATCTATTGAAAGTTTTCATATATATGATGTGGATGTTTAAATATTTATAATATATAATAAGCGTGTCTTGTTGAACACAATCATATCACATTGTTAGTATTCGAAATGGAAAAATCAAATATTATATAAAAAAAAATAAAGCAACAGTTTTTTGTTTTGTTTAATCTATAAAGACAGAAATATATGGGGAGGGCGGGTATATTTTCCATATATTGTTTCTTTTACATGTATTTTATTTAATCCTAATTTAATTAATTTCATGGTAAATTTGAATCAATCAATTTGAATATATGGTTTTGTTTTGTATTTCTTCTAAAATTATAGGGTCATCCGGGTGTACACGGAACGATTGGACCAAAAGGAGAACAAGGACAACCCGGTGTACCAGGATTGGCTGGTAAGATTTTATTTTAAGCATTATTATTATTTATATTAAATGTTGATGTTAGATCTCGTGCGGTGCGGGCCATTAACTAAAGAATTATTTATTTAGAGTTGTCATTTTGGTTTTTCTTTTTAAATTTGTTATCGAATGTAATAATTGAGGTAAATAATTCAATAAAATATAGTTCGAATATTTGCTTATTTAACTTTGTTACAAATTCGTATTATTTTGAAATATTTTGACGTGACTTTTTCACACATTTGTGGTGATATTCATCGTATTACAATGTTAGATTTTTCAAATCTTGAAGCGTTACTGGAGAAGCGCATCGAAACAAATCTTGTCCCTTGTATAAAGTCACAAGGCGTCAAATCACAAGCAAACTTGATTACAAATTAATGTGTCTAAAGTATGAGATAATTGATTAATGTGTCTAAAGCGCGTTCATCACATTTCGTTCACAATAATACAATGTTGAAAGTAAAGTTCGTCAACATATACTCATCGTCAAGAATAGATCAAATAAATGATCAGCCGATAGACGTAGTCCATTCACATCAAAAGCTCGATCCTCATCCTCTAAGGCATAATTACTCCTAATCACAACAAAAACCAAACTGTGTGAGTCGTTGTGAATTAAAACCTTGTCTTTAGATTTTCTGTGCATAAGATGCGATCAAATTTGATTAAACGAAGAATTTTAAGAAGATAATAAGACATTTTGATAGGTTAATAAACTGTTAGTTCGAAATATTTTGGATATAAAACCTAGAAGCGAAACAATTTTGCATCCGTATTTCTAATCACCTCAACAGTTTTTTTTTAATATCATATTCGTTGGATTTGAATTAAAGAAAAATGAATCAATTAGATGAAGAGCAGGGGAAAATAATAAACATTGTATTATAATACTTTACGAGGAATGTCAGCGTTCCTAATAATGCCTTGGTGACCATTCAGACATGATTCATTTTTGCTGATTGATCACAAATGAAACGGTATCAATAATTGCATAGGACTTATTATAATAATTAACATAGACGGTCATTATTTGCTTCATTATCTACCTTTTATAAATATATATTACCACCACCATTATGTCACAATTTGTAAATTTCAAATAAATCCCAATGAAATGGAGGCTATTTAAGCAAAAAAAAATTATTCAAACTCCAATATATACGAATGATTATGGGTAGTAAAAAACGATGCGAATGGTGTGGTTAATGTTTCATTTCCCACGATTCAAAATATAGCGATAAATAAGGAAAAATAAAACGAATTCAAATTGTATTGATAAATTTAATAAGTGCTATAATAAGAAAATCAACAAGTTTTCAATACAAATTCCATTTAGTTATTTCAATACCAAAACAAAGTTTTTTCCCAATTAAATTATATTTCATTTCTAACACATTTCAGGTCCAGGCGGAGCAATCGGTAATAAAGGCGATCGAGGATTCAAGGGTGACGTGGGACCAATTGGACCGCCAGGACCACCTGGCACCGTAATTCATGCAACAAATGCATTAAAAAATTTCACCGCCGCCGATTGTCAGTGTCAAGCGGGACCACCAGGATTACCGGGTACTGCCGGACCGCCCGGCTATGACGGTGAACCCGGTGTTAAGGGGGAAATGGGAAATATTGGTTTGACGGGTACACCTGGATTGCCGGCCGAAAAGGGTGAAAAAGGTGAACGTGGCCTAAAAGGTGGCGTGGGCACAAAGGGAGAACGTGGTGCTGAAGGTCCACCAGGACAAAGCTTTATCAATGCGGAACTCACCACCGGTAATATATCAAAAGGTGAAAAGGGTGATCGTGGACAACGTGGCCGACGTGGTAAAATTGGCCCAATTGGACCGATGGGTCCAAAGGGTATTGCCGGTGGTATCGGAGAAACTGGATTACCGGGATGGCCAGTAAGTAAACATAATAATAATAATAATAATAATAATGAAAAATGTATAATTACTAATAATAATAATTAGTTTAATTTAAAAAAAAAAAATATGATAATAACATTGTTTTTTTTTTCTTATTCTTATTCTTTACTAACTTTTTTCTTTTAATTATAATTAAAAAATAAAAACATGCATAACTTCGATTTTATTTTTCTTCTACTTCTTCGTCCGAATATGTATACATATATAATAATAGAATAATAAGGTAAACATAATTTTTATAATATTTTATTTTTTTTTATATGCACACCCACACATAAGTATATACAGTAATTTACCTTTACCTTTAGCTATGCATTATATATATAATAATAAATTCATTATCAACGCAATTGCTTGACGAACAAAAAAAAAACAATTTAAATATTATATACTTGTATATTATTATTATTATTATTATTACAAAAAATGTTTAATAATAAATTTTATTGATTTTTATTATCGTGAATATATTAAATATTTGCGATGTAAATATACGTATATATACTATATAAGTATATATATGAAGTAAAGATGAAATAATTGATTTTACATGCAGCTAATTAAAATATTTTTAAACAATTTGTTTTTTTTGCAAAGCATAAAAGTTTAATTAAAAATTTTAATGTAAAAAAATTTGCAATTTTTTTTTATCGCATTTATATGATAAGGTATATTACGTATATTAAAAGTAACGTTCCATGAAATGATTTAAGTTGGTTTGATAATCTTTGAGTCTTGCTAATTTTCTTAAATATTTTTACAGAATTTTCCATACAAATGTTTACGCAATTTTCCAACAAGAATCAAGAGAGATTATTTCTAAATAGAAATCTCAACTATTTTTTATTATAGAATATAATGTTTTTTCTCTATAAATAATATCAATGAATTTTTCACTTTTTCCAAACTAGTAGAATGTTTTCCATTCGAAAACCAAAGTTTTTCCATTATAGAATTGGAAATTTTCCTCTTATAATGAAATCTGTTAATTTTATCTGACGTTTTTCATTGCATTTTTTCCATTATAATACTCTGTTTTTTTTTTCCACTGAAATCTGATATGTTTTCCAATTGAAAATTCCATTACATTTAAATTTTAAATATTCAATTATAAAATTGTTTAGAATTTTCCTGTAATTTTCTATTAAAAGTTACTGTTTTCTGTATTCAATTGAAATCCAAACAGTTTTGCATTTTCCAATCTAATGATTTACTGTAATTAAAGTGTTCGACAAATGCAAAAAGGTTTAATATAAGACGATTGGGAAATTAACCACAATTTTTAAAGCACATTCACCAATTATCATATTGTCCGTTTTCATTAATTTTTTTTGCTGATTTGATTCCGTCAATTTCAGCGATTGACCATTGCTTTATTGTGATTTCCACATCCCAAACAAAATCGCTATTATTTTCTTTAAATTAAAGATTAAAATAAACTTTATCGCGTTATTAAATTATTATAGCAAATGTATTCGGATTTCTGTGTCTTCATACAGTCATTATACATAATATTATTATAATAAACAATTTTTAGGAAAACTTTCTAATGGTCTTGAATAAATTTAACCAAAAAAAATCAAATAATCCATATACATATACTTATATAATACATTAAAAACCAATGTTTTTCAGTTGTTTAACATTTCAATAAAATAAAATTGTCATCGTGCATAAGCCGCATATTATATATATATATATATATATTTTGTTGAGACATTTTCGCAATATAATAACAAAAATTTTTTTGCGGTCACAAATATTAAAATCAAATATATAACCAAAAAAATTTTATATATACAATATATTTATTACATTTTATATTTTCATTATATAATTATATTTTATTTTCGTTAGGGTCGACCCGGAATTCCAGGTCCAAAAGGAGATACAGGTCAAAAGGGCGTAAAGGGTGATTCTATGGCTATAGACGGGGTGAGTTTAATTTATTATATATATATACCTTTATAAAAATTAATATATATATAAATAATACGCATATACCAATTGAAAATAAGTATTTTAATATAACAACATCTAATGGTCTAGAGATGAAAAAAAAAGTATTAACAGAGAATTACAATACAATATATATATATATATAGGTTTTTGATTGCATATTTATTCGTATTGTATATAGTAGTAGTTTTTGGTATAATTTTCGAATTTGTTTGTTTTTGTTAATGTTTTGTTGTTTACATTGTTTATAGTCTTTAGTTTATTTTCTATATATATACTTTATTTCGTTGACGGGTATATATACTAATAATACCTATGTATATTAAATATATATTTGTTTTTCTATATACGAAGAATATACTATATATAAGTTTCTTAACATTTTGTTACTATATATATATATATATATATGGTATAATGTGGTAAATATATATTATATTATATATAATTCTACCTATGTGCATATAAGAGATTGTATAATGAATAGCTGCGGGTATTTATACTTCAATCTTTGTATTTAATTTTATACTGCTACTAATAAGCACACAATTTCTTTGAAGAATTATATATATGTATGTACAGTTGTGAATATGAAAATTGAAGTATCAAAAAATCAAAAAGTTTGTAATGAATCGTTTTATCGTTTCTATATGATAATTTATAAGTTGTATATAGTTTAAGTATCCTCTTTTATATATAAATACGTTTTTTTTATATATTATAATGGATATAACCAACCAATACATAGTAAAATTTAAGAATTTTTGAAATACCAACGCAAAATTTCCACTATATTTTCTTCTATTTTACCCTTCAATTTTATTAAATAAGAATGGTAAAGAACTCAAGAGATTGCCAGCAGAAATTAATTTGAAAACATTTTTCATATAATAAATACATTAAAAATAGTTTTTTTTATAATTTCTCAATTCCGAATGAATCCGTCCAAGGAAACCCCCATTCTGAATATTTTACAGAGATTTTGTTTAATGAATTATTATAAATATTTGAAAAAATTTTTCAAAACCTATTGATTAAACAAATTTTTAAGTGAAATCCTCATCAGAAAATTAAATTGGTAATATTTTTCATATAAATAATATACTAAAAATCATTGAAATCTAAGAGATTTCACAATTATGATTCAACAATCGCCTCAAATCCCAAGAAATTCAGGTAATTTCTTAACAGAGCGAATCATGAAGAAGTTTTAAAAATTTGCAAAGATTTTCCACAATGGTTAAGTATTGTTTTTTTTACAAAATCCCTATAAGATTGATGATTTTGTTGAATTTTTCATATAAAATATTCTAAAAATCGTAAAATTCTTGGTTAATTCTCAATTCTAATCAATTACATTCAAGGAAACCTCACCCAATATTTTACGTAAGTCATGTTTTATGCATTATAAAATACCATAGCAAATTTTCTGAATAATTGCTTTATGAAATTTCATGAAATCGCATTCAGAAAGTAATTTGATAAAATTTTTCATATAAAGATGTATTAAAAATTGCGAAAATGCTTGGGAAATTCTCAATTCTGACCAAGTATGTCTAAGAAAACTTTATCTAATATTTTATACTGATCATTTTACAATGAATTATAAATCTCTGGTAAAATTTTCAAAACGATTGGTCAACGAATGTTCAAGAAAACGAAATCATTGTCAGAAAATAAAACTTTCTCATGTAAAATACTGTAAAATTTGGGAAAATCTTGGAAAATTCGCTTAGATAATATAAATACTAAATAATTATGTTATGGCGGTATTTAAATTGTGGCATTTAAATTCTGGCATTTAAATTGTGGTATTTAAAAATGGCAACTTAATATTTTGGTAAAAAATACTTTTGAAAGCTCTAAATAATTGAATGATGGTTGAGTGAGAGATTTTTTTTTTAGACATGGGCGGGTTCTTATATAAAATTCAATGTATCTCTCATTGAGTTGTGTATAGTATACTTTTAAAACTTAAAGATGGCCATCGTTTTATATAGTAATGATTGCGTTATTATTGACGATTTAAGCTTTTGAAATTGAGAATTTAGTAAAGCGGGCCTCTTTTAAAATGGATATTATTGTTTTTTTTTTCTTTTTTATTTGAGGTAAAGTATTGGATTTTGTTTTTAAATTTATTAAAAATTAATTGTTTATGCCAATCGATATATTTTATTTATTAAAAGGCTGATATTTATCCATTCTTTTGGAAAAGTTCTTATGAGTGTCCAATTCAATTCAGTTTTTGCAATTCAGAATCCAATTCAAATTGGGAATTAAGATATTTTTGTTCCAAATCCACCAGATTATCATCAAAATTCCCAGCAAGTCCCGGTCTAACGGATTTATAATTTTTTGTAGAAAATTAAGTACACGCGGTTTGTTGTAGAAAAATCTATATCATCCATTCACGATTCATATATTCACGATCATTTTCCATGGGAAATTTTTGTATAATTGGCTATAAATTCCCTATCATTTTCCATGAGTAATTTTGTATAATAATATGCTGTACGAAAATCGGTATAATTTTCAGTGGGAAATTTTGCATAATTTTTTAGGCAAAAATTTGTATAATTTTCCATAGTAAAATCTGTATAATTTTCCATAGTAAAATCGCTATAATTTTGCTTAGGAAATTCTGTATAATTTGCCAAAGGAAATTTCTTCAAAAATGTGTATAATTTTCCTTTGGAAAATCTGCATAACTTGTTTAAGGAAATTCTGTATAATTTGCTAAGGAAAATTCTATATGATTTTCTATAGGGAATTTTCTATAAATTGTTTAAGGATATTTTTCTAGATGATTTACTTTGATTTTATGTTGGAAATCTTAATTGGATTTTTCAATTTTCGCCCAATTTTCGAACTTTATCCAAATCACGATGCTGTTTTCATATTCGCAGCTGTATAACAATATATAATAAGTATCTATACATCTATACCATATATAACTATCTATATACCTATATATTTATTCTACTAATAAGTTAATATATACAATTTATATACAGGTTATAACATTGGTTTTAGTTGCATAAGAGTTTATTTAATATAGATGTGATTAAATTTAACTATTATTATTATTATACTCTTAGAAAACATCATCGCAGCGATATTGTACATGAATTTATATATTGTTGTATAAAAGTATTTAAATAGTTTTGTATATTGTATATAATATACACAAAATATATTAAGTTTTCTTGAGGTTTTACAGAGTTTTTGAATTGGACAAACAAATAAACTAAATACATTTTTATATACACTATATATGTATTGTATATGTATATAGTTATTAAGTATATCTATCTATATACTTGGTACACAGTTTTTATATACTTTCTTATTAACCATTCCCTCTGTATTGAAATTTATGGTATTATATAGCGTTAAGATACATTTCACTAATTTCGTATAAGTATTAACTAAATTATAAGAAAACTTTAAAGTTATCTATATATGTATATTTAGATTATGCGATGAATTAGGTAAAATTCAAAATACCAAAAAAAAAAAAACCAAAATGTTTCAATATCTTTTTTAAAAACAACTCAAATTACAAATTAAAGATCAACAAGATATTGTAGATTGTAGATATCATGTGCTTATCTATTGTATGATGTATAGATACACGAATGTATGCGAGCTTCAAGATCAATAATCTGTTCTTTATTTCTACTTAAAATCATGCAGTCTCTGCTATCCGGACATATCCTATAATTGATAGAATTTTTCAGTAGGAAAAACTTTAAGCATTTATATAGGATAAGATCTATTTAAATTCTATGTGATCTCCATATAAAAATCTACATGAATTTTTTAATTAAATTTCAATTATTTTTGCTATAGAAACACTTCTAAGAATATTCGTAGAAAATTCTCTATAATTTATAAAGATAATTTTAAATTGATTTTCTTTAGACAATTTGTTAATGCAAATGTTCAGCAGGAAACCCAGATACATTTTGTATAAGAAATACTTTTAAAATTGTCCTAGGATATATTTTATGTAGAAAAATCTCTTATATTTTCTAAAGGAAATTCTCTTTAATTTCCTTTTTGTATAGGATTTCCCTCTGTAGGACTTTTATAGGAAATTTTCTAATATTTTATATTAAAGTCTCTTTTAAAAACTTTCTTAAAACAATAATCTTTAATGAAATTTTCTCTATAATATTATTTCGGTCGAAAATGGATTCTATGCATTCCGAGAGGAATACTTTAATCAATTTTCAGGAAAATATATAATTTCTTATAGGAAAAATTTTAGTCTACGGCAAAAACTGTATGATTTTCTATAGAAAAATCTTTTTAGAATTAGATTTATTTTATAAATTCTCTCTCTATTGTTTTAATTTGGAAAAACCTCAAAAATTGTGGATGTGAAAATCACATAAAAAGATGTTTATAAAAAGAAGTTCATAACTTTTTACGGGAAAACCCTACAGGAAATTCTCAAAGGATTCTCAAAGGAAATACTCAAAGTATTCAAAGGATTTTCTACATAATTTTCTCCATATAGTAAAACTTCAAAGATTTCCAATATTTTCATTGAAATTTTGTATAATTTTCTATGTGACGGACTCTTTGGGAAATTTTACACAATTTTTTTTATCTTTTGTATAGGAAATACTTAATTGTTTTGTTGGAAATTTTTAAATGTTTCTGTGAAATGCTGCAACTTAGGAAATTCTTCATGATTTCGTTTTAAGGATTCTCATTATGAAAACCACCAAAATTAATGTATAGGAAAATTGTTTAAAATCACTGTCTAAATGTTTTAAGATATATTATAAGATTTTTCTGTAATCAACACCTCAACGATTTCCTGTGCTTTCTAAAGGCACCCCTTAACGATCTTCTATAGTAAATTCTCCTTAATTTTCCGTTGCATTTTCATTATTTTTTTTATAGGATAAATCTTTAATATAGAAAAAAAACATATATCCGCATAAAAGAAAAGCTAATTTTTAACAATTATTATAAATGATGATGCTATTGTAGAGAATTGTGATTCGAATACAATATACGTATATATAATATATTTGTTATACAATAACAATATGTTATGGACATGGAGATATATTTTTATTTTTTTGCATATTATTTTTATATGTTTTTTGTGATGATGATATTGTTGGCGGTGGTTGTTATTTGTGGTGATTTCTACTTCTATATGGCTGTTGCTACTATATACTGAATGATGATTGTGAATGTGATACACTTTTCTCTAGTGGTATATATAATATATATATATGTTCATTTGTGTTTTGTGTTGAATATATATATATATATATATACAGAATAAACAAACAAAAGATTATGCAATTTTTTTTTTTATCATTTTCTATTTTGTCTATGATATTTAACATTTTCTTTTTTTCTTTATCCTGTGTTTTGTTTTTTTTTTCTCATGTTGTTGTCATTCCATATTTAAATACAAAATAATAGAATGAAACTTTATTATATTATTTGTTGAATTCTTCTATAATTTAATAAAAGACAATTTAAGGATAAATTTAAACAAAACAAATGAAAAAAAAAGTGAATGTATTTATTTGTTATAAAATGTGATGTGATCGCAGTATATATCAAGAGTAAACAATTTAAATATAATTTAATATTTAAATAATAATATTTAAATTGTGTAATTTAAAATGTATTAAATAAATTATAGGATTTTTGAATTTAAAATTTTCAATTGAATTTTATATAGAAAAGGATGTTTTAAAAATAAAAAATACTCTATAGATTTAGAAAGATAGTTTATTATTGTGTGAAAATTTACATATATAAATTCTCATGAATTAATGACTACAATTACAATCGTATGTTTTCTAATAACCATTCATCAAAACGAATTTAAAAATTATATAATATTCTGCTTTTATCATAACATGGTTATATTATTTTTACAAAACTTTTTGTTTTAAGCGGGGGGACCAATAATTTTAAATACGAAAATGATTTATCATAATAAAACTGTGTGCTATATATTTACATATAACCTCTTAAATCCTTATGTATATTTCATGTTCTTTACATGTAATTTACTTTTGGTGTATTTAAATACTCTGTGTATATACTTATTATGATGAAGAATTGTAATCTGTAAATTTAATCTTCATTTAAATTAAATATGCAAAGTTTATATTATCATATATATAGATGTATGTATATCGACTGAGGTAAGGTATTATAAAAGACACTTCATATTTAAATATATATTAGCATATACCAAACCAAACCACGAATGACGAGCAAGTATTTAAGAATCATATACGATATATAATAATCTAAATTAATGTTGAAGTATAAAAAAAAATAAATAAACAACACACATAATTTATCAACAACGATTTTTTTTTATATTATTGTATATTAAATTAAATGCCAATTTAAAGTCACATTCAATTTATTTATTTACATATTTTTTTGTTAAGTTAGATGTTAAGTCTTTAGTTAATAAAAATGGTGATATTAATTGCGATAGATTTTATAAAAAAAAATTGGATAATTATATTTTGGTTCGTAAATATTCAATAAGTTCAACCAACCGATGGACAATTCATTTAAAAATGTCCTCGTTCTTTTTGAAATAACACCTTTAATTACCATAAATCTTATTAAGGATTCGATTATAATACAAATTATTTTAACAGTGAGTTGTCTTTATAATTGCTTTATATTTCCTATTCGCAGATATTTTCCAATATGTTTTCTATAACCTTAAAGATTTTCTATGGGGCGAGTCATCTACTCAGTTTATTTCTCAGTGCTTTCGATAGGAAATTCTTAAATATTTTCTATACGATATTATTTTTATAATTTAAACAACTAAACTCTATATTTAAAGTAGAAAATATCAAAAATTTTCTGTAAGAATTTCTTTATGATTTTAAGTCATTAATTTTTGTTAGATTTTCTGAAAGAAATTCTCTGTGATTTATAAATTTCAGTAGAAATTTTCAAGTACGATTTTTGATAGAAAAACAATCAACAATTTGTATTGGGAAACCAACCAAATTGTCTATAGGAAAAACATCAAGATTTTCGAAAGGAAACCAACGAGATTTTCTTCTATAGGAAGAACAGCAACATTTTCTATAGGAAAACCTTTAAGAATTTCTATATGAAAATCATCAAGGTTTTCAAGATGCAGAGCAATTAAGATTTTCTATAGGAAAATCTTTAAGATTTATTGTTGGAAAATCTTGAATATGTTTACGCATAGGAAAAGATTTTTCAATATTTTCAAACGGGAAATTTTCAATATTTTTCTAATTGGAAATTTTTCAATAGGTTCTTATAAGGAAGTTTTCAATATTTTTTTAATAACAAATCTTTCAGCATTTTCTAATGCGTAATCTTTCCATATTATTTTGTATAGGAAACCTTTCAATATTTTCTAATGGTAAATCTTTCAATATTTTTCTAACAGGAAATCTTTCTCAATATTTTCTAACAGGAAATCTTTCTCAGTATTTTCTAATAGAAAATCTTTCAATATTTTCTAATAGGAAATCTTTTTCAATATTTTCTAATTGGAAATCTTTTTCAATATTTTCTACTAGGGAATCTTTCAATAATTTTCTAATGGGAAATCTTTCAATATTTTTTCATATAAGAAATTTTTTTCCATATTTTCATTAAAGAAATCTTTCAATAGTTTTCTAATAGGAAATCTTTCAATAAGTTCTTATAGGGAAGTTTTCAACATTTTCTAATAGGAAATCTTTCAATATTTTCTTATAGGAAATCTTTCAATATTTTCTTATAGGAAATCTTTCAATATTTTCTTATAGGAAATCTTTCAATATTTTCTTATAGGAAATCTTTCAATATTTTCTTATATAGGAAATCTTTCAGTATTTTCTAATAGGAAATCTTTCAGTATTTTCTAATAGGAAATCTTTCAATATTTTCTTATAGGAAATCTTTCAATATTTTCTTATAGGAAATCTTTCAATATTTTCTTATAGGAAATCTTTCAGTATTTTCTAATACGAAATCTTTCAATAGGTTCTTATAGGGAAGTCTTCAAGATTTTTTTAATAGCAAATCTTGCAGTATTTTCTAATGCGGAATCTTTCCATATTATTTTCTAATAGGAAATCTTTCAATAATTTTCTAATGGGAAATCTTTCTCAATATTTTCTAATAGGAAATCTTCTTCAATGTTTTCTTATACGAAAGCTTTCAATACTTTCGTATAGAAAATCTTTTTCAATGTTTTTAATAGGAAATCTGTTTTTCAATATTTTCGTGTAGGGAATCTTTCTTTCTATATTCTTGATAAGGAAATCCTTTTCACAGTTTTTATAAGTCAACCTTTCAATGTTGGCTATATATCTTTTTTTTTCAATAATTTCTATTGGAAAACCAATAAGATTTTCTACAGGTAAACTACCTTTAAAATGTTTGTTCGGAATTTGTGATAGATTTCTGTGATTGCGTTAAGGAAACCTCAAACATCATTTATGACAATTTCTCTTTTATATTTATAAGTAAAAAGTTTAACTCAAAGTTCAACTCATCGATACAAATTATTTCATATTTAAATGTATATACAAATATACATTTACTAGATATATAATTAAATTTTCCTTTGGGGGAACAGAATGATTATATATAGTATATACATAAATATATGAATATATTATCTATATAACAAAAAAATCAATGACCCGCAATAAATGACATAAAATAAAAAACCACAGCCACACATAGAACATATATATGTATTATTTTATATATTGAACTATAACAAAAAAAACATACCTATACAAATAATGAACGTTATATTATTATTATTAATAACGTGAGGAATGCATATAATTATTATAAATGATTAATATTATAAAAAAATAATATTATTTTCAATATATGGCAATTAATTGAAATACCAATAATAATAATAATAATTAAAATAATAAAACAATAACAAATTTATACAAATTACAAACAATCAGAATTACAGAATATACCAACCGAATTTTTTTTTCTGTGTGATGTGTTAAACCATTTATATATTTATAAAACTATATATATATATATATATAAGTATTGGATTTAAATACTATGTTATTTTAATTGAACACCAAAAAAAAACAAAACCGTATGCCGATTTTTATTGGATTTATTGTATTGTTAATGAGTATATAATACAAAAAAAAACATTCAATTCGTTTCTTTTTTTTTTTTTTTTTTGTAATCAATTGAATTTTGCATTTTTTACAATTATATTTTATATATTTATATAATGTAAACATAAACGTGTTGATTAAATATCAATATTCAACAAAATCTATACGTAAAAATACATTTAACATTAGACAAATACTTAAATTTTAGGCCTAAGCTTACCTGTCGGTAATCGGTAGAAAACTAGACTGGACTAGGATCCTTTAAATAACCATTAACTAAAACTACGATTAAATAAAAAATTACTATAATTAATTAAAACAATATTTTAGATTTTAATACTACTATATTTTCTTCTTATTATATCTATCGAATATAATCTATAGCTAAAAGGTGATAAAGGTGATAGAGGATCAGATGGACGTGATGGAATACCAGGACCACCGGGATTACCGGCAGCCGGTGATGGTGGTGTTCAATATATATCGGTACCGGGACCACCGGGTCCAGCCGGTTCTCCGGGTATATCAATTGTTGGTCCGAAGGGAGAACCCGGAATGGATGCACGTGGTCAATTTTATGGTGATGTTACCTATAAAAATGGTCGTCCAGGTGAGTTTTTTTTTTGCTTTATTTTATTTTTTTTTACCTATGAATTTTTTTTTTATTATAATAAGTATATTCGTTTAACATTTTAAATTATCCTTTAAAAATAATTTATAATATTACGAACATATATGGTACATAAATAATATACCAAAGGACAAGGACGAACAAGTCTCGATGAATTAAAATTACTGCGAGAATTAAAAAATCTTAAAGATTATGAAGATAATGCATTTGGTAAATTTTTGAATTTTTGTCATAGACAGATAAATTATTTAGAAAAGATATTTATTATTTTTTTGATTATTTCTTTTGTTATGAACATTATAATTTTAATTATTGCTTTTCCCACTGGCATTTTATTTATTTTTCTTTTTGTTGGATACTTAAATTAATAATTCTAATTAAAATTGGATAGCAAATTGAATGTTTAATTTTAATTTTGTATAGTTCCATAATGACTTATGAATTGTTATTTAAAACTTAGCGAAAGAATGCCGCCATACTCGCGACATTTCAAATATTAAAAAAATTCAGAGGGTTAATTCAGAGATTTCATTAAAGTACTTTATTATATCCTGGAAAAATAAAAAAAAAACGTTTACTAAATTGTCTAGATTTCTAAATTAAAAAACAATGTTTCCGTTTTCCGAAAATTCCTTCAGAAAGACCAAAAAAACATTGTAATTGACCGGGACTCGTATTCTTAATGCTATACTGATGAAAGCGAAATGATAGTTTTCCCAAATGGATCGAAACCAATTCGCGGACTATCCAATCTTTTTAACAAATGAAGTTATTTTGTATATCTATACAATGCAATGCTTCAAATTAAAATTGAAGGAAAAACTATGATGAAAATTAATTATTTGATTTTCCCGGGGAAAATTTTGTTGAAATAAAACACATTGGTTTTTTTTGCTTTATATAACTAATTTATTTTTAAGCATATCAGTTTCAGTTTCAGAATATATTTTATGTTTTATGTCATTATAGGACAAAGATTACCAAGCCTCCTTCCCTGACATTGCTCCAAATACATTTTTTTTATAACTTTGATTGTTTGTTTGTCTTTTGGATTTATATTGGAAAATAATATAAATCACATATGGATAATGAATTGTCAATTACATCTATTTCAATGAATATGCGGACATATATGTCAAAAATGTGAAATAACTTTAAATGCGATCTAATAATAATTAGAATTACCTTGAATTTTCCCTATAATATTTCACCTTAAAAAAGGGAACAAAAAAGAAATAAAAAAAAAACAAATATAATGAATATATTTTTAATAATATGTGTACTTTAATTTATAGCAAGTATATATTGATTTTAATCATAACACATGTCTAAATTATAAAATAGGAAATAATAAAATAATTTTGTACGTATACATACATACTTGGATAACATCATGTTATATTTATAATTTTTCCATTATATATATGTATATAACAAAATGCATATACATAAAAGAAATAAGGAATGAATAATACATTCATATAACTCGTCATATAGTCATATACAGTATATATATTAAACATTTATTATGATATGTATATATGAATATATTCGATATGTACATAACATACATTTCATATTTTTCGGTTCCTTCCGTTCATCCTGTATATATATATATACCTGTGATTTGTTTTTTTTTATTCCTTTTACAGTATATATTGTTGCTATATATTTAATACATTTCTGTGTATGCACTGTTTATTTCCTGTATGTACGCGATGTTTATTTTAATATTTATTTCCTTTGCATTTATTATTATATACCATATATAGAATATACAAACATACAGAATATTTATTTATGAAACGATTTATTAGATCACGTTTATTTTTCCTTTTTTATTTTTGCTTTCCTGATTTTCAAAGATTTTGTTTTATTAAATTCAATTATCAAAATCATCCATTGCATTATTTTTTTATTTTTTTTTATTATAAATTGTACAGTAGTTATTAAATTAATTTTGTTGTTGAATAGAAAAAATCGATTTATAAATTGTTGATAAATTATAAACGTGTGGTAAATAAAACACAATATATAATATATAGAGTGAATCAAAATGTTTAAATGAAAAATTGATTATTATTATTATTATATAAGGTTGTTCATTAAGTTCGCCGGAGTACGGGATAGTTTCGGTAAAACTAAAATACTTTAATTTATTAAGTTATTTTTTGTTTCAATAATTCATTTAAAATTTTGATGTGCCGGTTTTTAAAAAATTTAAATAATTGAATGTTAGAAAATGTTTTCATATATAGTAATAGTAAATTCATATATAGTAATGCGTAATGGTAAAGGTGCGTGATGTGAATCTTATCCTTCAAAGCTTCTAAGTTGGTAAATGAATAAAACGATCCACATTAAGGGTATTTAAAAATTGCATAAACACCAGCATAAAATTGTATGAAATATACAGAATCTATGGTTTTTGGAAAACGAACTTTTATTATAGACATTGCGAGTGACACTGAATGTTTTGACATACATAAAGAACGAATCATGAAAATATTATGTTCACAATGCAGATTTCGTGCATTCACAATTATCAGAAAAAAAAACCCCCATTCAAATGCCACTTTCACAACTACCTTTTAATTAACGTTTCTGAAATGATTGTTTAGTTTAATTTATTTATTTATTTATTTATTCAAACTACCAATGTGTATTTGAGCCGAAGCTCTTAACAAAATATACACAATTTAGCATAACAATAAGCCATATAAATTCAACTTATAACTACCCGCAAAAAGCACCGTAAGAGAAAAATTAACATTTTTAATATGAAGTACAAAATATTTTTTAGACTAACAACTATCATATCAATTTTAATATGTATATATATATATATATGTATATTCAAAAGAATATAAAAAATACAAAAGCATAAACAAAAAAGAAAGAGAAAAAATACAAAAAGTCTAAAACAAACCACACGCCTTCTTAAAACCATGAACATTACTAGCAAATTTTGCAACAGCAGGTAAAGAATTCCACAGATTAATTCCATATACAAACAAGGATAAGGAGTAAAGACGAGAAACATTGGAAGGGATTAAAAGGTTACGCGTTCTACCAGAAGAACCAAATCGCACCAACCCATGAAGATAAGCAGGTCGACCCCCCCTAATTTATTTGTAAATAAATAACACACACCTAAATTTGTAATAATCCATCAACGAAATCACTATGTGATATTAAATCACACCACTAGGCTAAAGACTACTATGCGGATGCTGGGCTGATCGGCTCACAGACCGTTGTGTGTTCAGAAATTAGCCAAGAAAGGTTTGGCGTCAGTTTTTTTTTTTGCTGTATTGGAGGCAAATATTAGTAAAAAAGATTCGACTACAAAATTCGACTTATTACAACAAAAACCAAAATAATCTTCCATCAAGATAAAGTCACAAAACAGAACAAAATAATCACTGCTGAACTCAAATAACTGTAGAACGATCCTAGGGTATAGTTTTTTTTTAACATTATCTAATTTTTCTTTTTAATTTGTCGAATTCTATTAAAATCTATACCATAGAAATTTATATTTTGTGTCTTGATGAGTTTCTTAGTTTTTAATACAATTTTTTTCCATTTAAGGTTCGGTCTACGGTTAACTAAAGTTCAAATTATTGCAACGTCCAATCTATTCGGCAAATTTTTTTTTTCATGTGACTTCTTACTCTATCTTCTTCCACTTCAAATAATGATTGACTGTAAAACGATTTTATTCAAACAAAGAGATAATCCGTATATAGATGGTTATTTTTGAGATGTTCAGCGTCGGAGATGGGATCCATAAATGGTAGGAATACGTTGAAATACGTGTATTTTAAACTGATGAAGATTATACTGAAGAAAAATTAAGGGTTTTTATACATTTCCGTTGAATCAATTGAATCAATCAATTGAACAACTTACAGTATTTATAATTGAAAAATTAGTATAAACTCATATAGACTTTTTCTATAATATCTACAATAATTTATTTATTTATTTTACATCGATACATACGAGTGACGATGATGATGATGATGATGGATTATTAATAAATATAAATAAAAAATCAAAGGTTCACAAAAAAGTTAAATATTATATATATGTATCAAATATTGACATACATTTACATGTTAAATAATTTGATTATTATATACACATGTTCATTTATCATAAATTACACACACGATATTTATTTGATAAAATTATAACAATAATTTTGGGTAGGTTTGTTTGTTGTTTTTTTTTTTTATAATATCGTAAAATTAATGTCAAAAATTAATAATAATAATAATAAAATAAATGTACAAGACTAAAAAAAGAGCCCAAAATCAATCAAAGAATTAATAAGAACAATCAAAATTATGTATATAGTAGGTATACATTCAACGGAAAACGATTGTAACTACTAAAAATGATTATTTATCACAAAATTTATTTTTCTTATATATTGTAGATGGAATTTGATTGAACCCCTTTTTTTTCAAATTTGTCGTAAATTTATTTATATATTTAGTTTTGTTTTTATTTAAAATTAAAAGTTTGTTTTCCTATATATAAAATAGGTCATATATATAGGACGAGTTCCACACGTAAAGGTGAACTCTCTCTATATAACCTCATGCCAAATAACTAAATGTTTAATTTGGTTATTTATATATAGACCTAAAAATAAAATTGATAAAACTTTTATATTTCTGATGCAAATTACAATATCTGACGTCTGACGATGTTGCTAATCATTTTTAAAATCGGATAACCTAATTTATATATATATTTCTATTTGTTTTGTTTAAATATCCTTATATATATCCTTCCGTTTAATATATATAAAATTGTATAAATAAAGATAATCGAAATTATAGATTATAAATAATATATTTCATATATATATGTACATAAATATTATATATTGAAAGTATTTCATTTTTGTATTTTTTTATTATGAAATAGAGTCGCTTTTTGTCGTTGTCGTTTTGAAACATAAATATACATATAAATAATATACAAAATTCGATTTAAGGTTTACTTTCTATAATATATATCATATATATATCTCGGTCGGTATATCGCGGAGTATAATATATGTATATGATAAATATATAGTCAATTGCCCTATATATATATATATATATATTGTTATTTTGTATATATCATATTATATAAAATGCTACTTTTGGGAGTTAGAATTTTTGAAATATTATACATTTTCATTGAATAAAATATACATAATAATAATAATAATGAACAACTCACACTAAATATATGGAAATCCATTCATTCATTCATTCATTCAACCGTATATATATATGGAAATATATGTGAATTATGTATAGAAGAACGTAAATTAATTCTTTTTATTGAATTATACACGGTAAAAAAAAAACTATTTTGTAATTCAATTCGATTATAGTGTGAATTACATTATGTTATAAAATGACAAAATTATTACCTTTTATATTTTCAAATGTTTGTTTTTTGTTTTTCTTTTTGTTCGTTACGACGGCAGAATCGGTTTAGCGCCCATAAAACTCGAAATTCTAATGCGTCGTGAGCCCGTAACAAAATCACTTATACAAATTCAAGTATCATATCATAAATTTATAATTATTCAGGGCATTTTTCGGAAAAAAACTAATGCAGCAACTATATCAATAAATATCTCAGAAATTATAATGATTATATATCCCAATGAAATTCGCACATAATAAATCTAATGTCCATCCGAATTACAAAATATTCTCTGTCCTCAAATTGAATATCAATTGCAGTTATTCCAAAGAATTTTTAATAAATAAATTTGATTTTCATGTCAATTTTTCAATTGTTTATTTGTACAAATATTATTTATTAATGATTAAGTTAAATCTCATAAATCGCTTAAACATTTTATCATTAATTTTCATACCCATCCTTAGAAAAATTCCCCAAAATTTCAATTCAATCGCAGTTAATCCACAATCCACAAAGACTTTTCTTAAACAAATTCGATTTTCATGTAAGTTTTTCAATTCTTTTTGCACATGTGGCAGCGTGAAAATTTTAATAAATCAAAGACTTTTCCATTGATTTTCTATCAAGTAAAAATAAATTCCAAATTAAAGACCGGTCCGAACACACCTTCTGTATTTATTTTCCAGACAATTTAAAAGACAATTTCCTCTAAAAAAAAAAAGAATGGTTGGTTCAGAAAGGCTTCGTCGTTTCTTATCTATACAATACAAAAATTTACTGAAGAAGTAAGGTTTCTATCCCGAAAACCCTCTGTGAATTCCTTTTTCTTTATATTTCGAAATAATTTCTCATTAGAAAATTCATTCAAATATATATATATGAATTCATTTTATTTTCGTGGAAAATTCAAACCTCTAGAGGAAAATCATAGAGAAAAATGTATTTTCCCTTTGGATGAATCATTTAAATATATATATAATCATTTCTGAAAAAAAAAAACTATATAATCCTGAATAAAATATATTTCCTCCATAAAAATCCTTCTTCAGAAAGGTATTTAGAATATTTATATAAGTATGTCTAATAAAAGAAACATTTTATGAAGCAAAAGCCTCCGTGTATTAAATTTTCTTTATTCTGCGAAAAAAATAAATGAGGGAAAATCGTTATGTAATGTAATATTGAATTCAATATTCCAAGGTTCCAAGGCATTTTTATGTGTTTAAAACCATTCATTATGTGTATGGCTCTGTAGAAAAATATTTTGTCAAAAAAGCTTTTGAATTTTGGTCTGAAATTTACAAAAAAAAAAAATATGTCCATTAAGAAAAATCGGTCGAAAAGAATCAAAGTGATAAATTTGGTGGGTGATATCGATATATCAATGATTAAAATTAAAATTTATTTAAAAAAAAAATGGTGTTCTTGGTATCTTAAACACTATATCTGCATTATATTGACCGCAGTAATTTATTCATAATGCGACGTACAATTTTCATACCCTTATTTTTAGAAAATATTTACCTATTTGCATATATCAATCAGTTTAATCAGAGATAACAAAGTTAAAGAGTTTTCATAAACGCATTTCATTTTTATATACATTTATAAACGGTCTAAAACATTTTTGATTAATCCAATGACGATGAAATGAAATAATTAAAATTTATTTGAATTTTTTTCTGTGTGTACCTTAATCCAAACACACACAAATATTAACATCATATATATAAATATAAATATAACAAATTCAAATAAGTTAATTATTTTTTCGTTTTTTTTTTTGTTGAGAAACCATTAATTATAATAAATAGTCAATATTTTATATCTATATTATAATGAACATTATATTATCGAACTATATTTTATATATATTATACTATACTATAGATCGCTCGATTTATACCATATATAGATATTTTTCCACTTTAACGAATATTATAGTATGTACCCTGCTGCTGCTTTATATATATATATTCTATATAACACATAGCATATACAGTAGACTCGCGATATAAGGAACAATTGATTGCAAGAGGCTGTTCCCTATTTAGAAGTTTCCTTATCGTAGAAGGGTTCCGTAAAAATGGTTAAAATAGCTTTATAGCTAGAGATATCTATCAAACATCGGTAAAGAGGTTAAAATCAAATGGTATATATTCAATTTAAGTAATTATTTTGAACAACAATGGAAAAACAAGTGTACTATTTGGTTAGAACCGCAAACCAAAGAACCAAAGAACCGCAATGTGTATAAAATGCACATATCCAACAAATAAAATAAAACAATATAGCTATGTGAATCGAGTGATTGTGAGAGATAATCATAATTTCATTAAAATACTTTCAAACACGTAATTTATATAATTTCGAATACCAATACGTGAATGAAATATACCAATCGTTCCGTATTTCGAGATTTCCTTATTCAAAGGTTCCTTATATCACGAGTCTACTGTATATATATATATATATTTATATATATATATAGAAAAAAATATTATTAGACTATTAAATGAATTTATTTAAGGATAATATATTTGTATATTTGAATTTGTATTCGTATACGTTTATATATGTATTGTATATACTTTTATATTCTGATGTTTATTCATAGCGCTGTATATAATACTATCCAAACCTACTATCGAAAATAATATTCGAATATATACCGACGTCTATGGTATATAATATATGCGCGATTAAAAAGGATATATAGAAATTTTGTTTTATAATAATAATGTAATGTACATATATAAATTTATATATTACAAAGATAATTATTATCTATAATTTTTCTATATATAAGAATAATTTGAAGCAGGTATAATTATATTGAATACATATATTATATAATATATATAATGAAATATTAAAAGAAAAAAATAACTTAATAAAGATATATTGTTAAGTGCGCGGTTTTGGTCTGTTTTATATACTTTATACAGTAAATTTTAGTTTTATATATTGATTTATTGTTAACTGACTTTCACATAACTTATCATTACAAATGTAAATGCCAAATATAGTACAAATTTTTTCTCACATAATATTATATATATAGAGTGATTATATTTAATTATAATTCCATCATCAGCGTAAAAAAGCGCGCAATTAAAATGTTCCCATATACAAGAAATATTGATAAAAATTTCTATTATAATTTGAAATTTGAAAATTTGAATGTTCAAATATACTAAAATATATATTTTTTCGTGAATATCTGATCCAATTATGATAACTTGTATATTGGGAATTTTTAGTGGATTCAAATGTTTGACTTAAAAATGACAATATATACAGACTATAATTTGTTTAAGAAATGACAACTAAAGGCAACGCATCACAAATATATAATTTTATGAAGTTATTAATCGACCGAAATTTTAAACCAAAATAATATAAAAGAATAAGAAGCAACAATTGTTTGGTACGTTCCAAACATATACATGCGGTTATTCGATTTCTGGAAAAGTTTTGATTCCATATAAAACATTTTTAAAAAAAAACATCAAATAATATCTTATACTAAGTTATTATACCTATAAAAAAAAAGCACTATACAAATACGTCCATATAAAATACAAATATCCTTAACAACGTTAAAAACAAAATTCAACCTTAGAACCTGGATCGACCATGTATGCTAAATTACGATTCTGTGATTCACTGTATTACTGAATCACTTTCATGCGACAGTCCTGAACTGACACGCCACCGATAGAAAATTGATTACAGGTCTTTCTTTAAATCACTACTTTTCGTGTCAATTTCAAATAGAAAACGACAACGTTTGAAAACTATTTTATGCTGCTTTATATAAGAATAAAATAAAATTTAACAGAATTTCAGATGAAAATCAAAATAATAATAAAAAAAATGTAATAATTTTAATAAAAATTAAAGTCGTCGTTATTCGTTATATAGATGATTTTCAATGACTATTGACCTATTGAAATATCATTTTTTATAAAACCTCTTATATATAGGCAAAATAATTACAAAACTCGTTGCAAAAATTTCTAATGAATTTGAAAATGAAAATTAAATCGCATATAATAATTTAGAATAATTATATAGAGAATAAACAGAAATAATTGTTTATAAGTATGAGTATTTATTTAATAATACATATAATATCTGAAGGGACTTAATTTTTATATAATTGATAATATTATAAATATTTACATGGAAATATATTTCAACATATGTATATTAATTTAACTATTTATTCTATAGATAATTCTTGGAATATATTTTGAAATATATTTTATTATATGTATCCTCCATATATATCTTTTTTATAGTTACCATCATCATCGCATATATTCGATATTTATATACATAAATAGACAATATGCGATGTAAATATTATTTTTAGAATTGTTATTGAAAAATATATAATTGGTTATATATTCTACATATGAAAAGTGTATAATTTATCGATATTATACGTATTTATATATATATATATATTTATTATTAAGGTAGGTTTGGGGAGCAGTCGCGGAGGACGATTTTTTTTTGGTCAAATGCCCTAAGACACAATTTTTTTTATTGTTTTAGGAAAGTGCTAAAACTAAAAAGTGAAAATAATTCAACAATTTTTACTCGTAAATTTTACCAATTTTCATATTTATTGGTTTATTCCCTTCTTTGTTTGAGAACCTACCCCACTCTACTCTATTTTGTAATATATTATTTCAATTATTTTATTCTATAGTTCAAAATATATATACAGAATACACTTCTTTGCTCGGTGAATTATATACGTCATGTGCATATAGAAACTGCAATTGTTCAATAATCATAAATCAATAGAATATGGATACAATTTATTCATTCTTATATGCGCGTTATTGTGCATTTTAGAAATAGATGAAAATTTCTATTGAAAAATAAATTTATAATATTTATATACAATATATTCGGAAGGTATATATGCGAGGGTAATTATAATTCAACGATATTCTGGAAAACGAAATTAGAATGTTTTTTTTCATTTGAATATTATTCAATAATTTTTAGTATTATATGATTTTGTTTTTTTTTTTTTTTATAAATAAAATTAATAGTTCTTATAAAAGGTACTTTTGGTATATATACATTTTACAAATTTAATAGCTTTCACAAACAAAATGCATTCCTTTTTTTGTTTTATCATTCTAAATAAATATATATATTTTTTGTTATTCAATGAATTAAGAATATTATATGTATATATGTATAAATATACAGTAGACTTGTGATACAAAGAACCCTTGCATATAAGAAAGCTTCGGCAATGCTTCTAAAATTTGTATAATATCCTTTAATCCTGGGATTCATAACCAAACCAAATTCTACACTTTTGCATAAATCAGGCATATTTATACCCAGAAATGAAATGTTAACTAATGTCCTTAATTCTTAAGATAATTAAACCGGATTATAGTTAAGTTGCTTGCTCGCTATTATTTATAACGCTCATGTAACGCATTGATTGCTTTCACTGAATATTTCATTTGATTTTATAACACGTTTTCCCACGTTTCTTGAATGTCTCCATACAGATTCTTAAAGCTATTTTATAATTTTTATGGAACCATCCATATAAGGAAACTTTGAAACTTAGGGAACAACTCCTATGCAATCTCCTTCCTTATATCACGGGTCTAATATGTATATTGAAGTTATAATATGACGTGTATGAATGCATCTATACCAATATATTATAAATGCAATTGCATTTAATAAATAAAATATATATCAAGTTATTCAAAATTATTTATATAGTTGGTTTACAACAAATTGAAACAATAAAATATATGTTGTACTTTAAAAGAAAATGAAAAATATATTGTAATAAATTTCGTTGGTTCGTTGAAGTTTTAATAACTATATATCATATATGTATATATTTTCCGTGTATGTAACAATATCATATATATGGTATATAGTATAAAAAAAAATATAAATTTTGTAATGTTCGTTGTACCACCATCCACCCACTATATCGTATATATGCATAATGTTTCTTCTGTCTTTGTTTCTGTATATATGTACGTAAAATTTCATCTAAAATATGGATTTTGTTTTTGTGTTGTTGTGGGGAAATAATAATTTTGGAATTTATGCATTTGTAATGTACAAAACAATTTTTATTTTAAATAATATACACACAAATATCCGAGGAACGCGATTAATCATATATAGTACATATTTTGAATGTATATTTAAAGAAAATATTATAAATTCGACGTGTATTTATTTATTTTTGTACTTATGGTTTTTAAGTGCTTTTTCTCCTGAATGTAATTCATGTGAAAGTTAAAATGATGTATGGAAAACTTTTAATAAATTTTATTGTGTTCTATATATGATTTTAAATATAGTGCAATGCAATTTTAGGGTTATTGCATTTAGGGATATTCTCTATATGTGATTTATTATATGAATTGTTGATTCTTATCAAGAACTTTAAAATACATTTCTCATAGACTTCTTTTCATTTCAATCCTTCTAATTTTGTTGTGTATATTCAAAAAGAAAATGACCTTTGGAAATTTTTATTTTCATCTCAGTGACTTTTCTTTCGTTCAATTGCGATTAGGAAAATGCGGCAATAATGTTCTTATATATTTTTGACTAATTTTATTCTTTGTTACATTTATCTAAAGCCGGAAAAATTTCAAAAATATAAAAAAAGTGACGGAAACAAATTTATATGCATTTGTAATGATATTTCTGTACATTAAAATTAAAATTGATAGGTTCCCATCGCATGTCTATAAATATCAATGGTTTTTAATCAATTATTATAGTTTACATTATGACTGGCATAAAAACTTACAATTTATGATCGTATATTTTTTTTTGGATTAAATTTCAATCACTTTCTGTGATATTTCATTCCAATAAATCCGATCAAACCAATCGAAATTAATATTTAATTTTGGTACAATTACCCTGATGGCATCGCATCGCATAATGTTAATGATATAAATGTAATGTTGATCTCCAAAGATTATATATATGGATATTATTCGCAATTTATGGGGAAATAAATATCGCACCTTGAAATTTATTTGACATATTCTACATTTCTACATCTAATATTTTTATTCTTATTTAGCAACATTTTTTTTTTTAGCTTTTTTAAATCGTTTTGTGAATGTTTTATTGATAAATAAATTTTATATATATATTATTATTTATGTTGATAATAGTCAATGATGATCTAATGCTAATAAAATAGTATATGATATTAAATACACACAATTTTAGATCAAACATAGTTTTGTATTTTATTTTGCTGATTTCTAAATAATATGTTATATGTAATTAGAAATATTATCTATATAAATATAAAAAATACCATAAAAACCAAAAATTTAATTTTATCTTAATATTATAATAATGTATAGGACCACCGGGGCCACCAGGACCTCCGGGACCACCAGGACAAAAACAATCAATATCATCCGATGAATATTCTTATGGTTCAACGCCACCCATCTCCGCATCGTCAAATATGAAAATTGTACCAGGTGCTGTAACATTTCAAAATACAGAATCAATGACAAAGGTATTATATATTTATGAAATTATCTGTATATATGTAAAGAAATAAAAGAAATATTCCATTTTACTAAAATATTTTCTTTTTCTTAACATTCTTTTCTTGTTTTTTCTATATCATCTGTACAACAACTATAAAATATCTAATAACAAAACCAAAAAAAAAAATACGACAACCAATTTCTATATATCTATACATATATAAAAAACAAATGTATTAATGATGTGTGCTTCAAAAAAAAAAAAAACAAATCCCACATAGATGTCTGCTGTTAGTCCAGTAGGTACAATTGCCTACATAATTGATGAGGAAGCACTTCTTGTAAGAGTGAATAAAGGTTGGCAATATATTGCGGTAAGTCTATTTTTTATTTATTTATTTATTTATAGTGATATTATATAATATTCATTTTTATTATATCGTTTTTTGAGTTTTGGTATATAGAGATTTTTTTTTCTTCTTCTCATATTACATTCCTCCTGGTCCATATCTATATATATTTATCTTGCCATATATACATATTATAATCATATATATATAAAAAATATTTATTTTGTGTGGTGAGTTATATCGTTGCCAATTGTTTTGTTGTTTATTTATATTTGTATATTCGTTTTATATAATAGAATAAAAATCCAAATGTTTTATCTATAATCAACTCATATATATATATATATATATATAATGATATAATACAGAATATGCGATATGCGAAATATTCATTGTTGCGTTTAAAATATTTAATATAATTTATGAGTTTAAGGTTGTTAAAAAAAAATATTCTATATTTTATTTATTCAATTTTATTTTTTTGTATATACAAAAAGTGAGATAATAGAATATTTTCTTCATTTATTGTATATATAGTAGTAAAATTTATATAAATATTATATTTTCCAAGGGATGCGAGTGTTTTATTATTATTATTTTTATTTTTTTTTCGTGTCTGTAGAGGGTATTATTTATATATATATATGTTGATAATAAATACAAAAACAAAAACAGAATATCAAAAATTCAAGTAAATGATTATATATACTTATTTATATATATAAATATATAAAATTGGGATGAATGCATATAAGAATAATAAATTGAAAATAAATTTGATAAGAGGAAAAAAAATATATAAAAGAAAATTATTTGGGATAGAAAATAGAAAAACCTATCCTATACTTATCTATATATAGACAGGGATATGTTAATATTTTTTACAGGGAGGCTCTGAATTGAATACTATTTGAATAAGATTTGTTATATTAGGTATTGTGGTGGAACATGGACGATTTAAAAATACATTTCATGTAATTTTAATTGTTTTCAATACTTTTTTTATTCATGCTTGAATTATACAATAAGAGAATTCCTAATAAGCACATAGGAATTAATTTGAAAATTTCATTAGAACATTCAGATGGTGGAAAATGTTAATAAATTGTGCATAATAAAGGTTATGATCGTCTATGATCCGTAATAATTCAATGGAATTTGTTATATAGTTTCATTTCTGATCAGCGAAAATGCATGTTTTTGTATCCATAGTCACTAAACTGTAGTAGTGTCGTGTAATGGCATTGGTGCAACGGCCCATGTGTATAAGAGTTATACTATGTAGAAAGGATCTTATAATAAAGCATAAAATAATATACTGAATAAAGTTTCAGAAATCATTACTTTTTTATGAAATTCATAAGAATTTTTCAGAGAATTTTCCGAAATTTTCCCGAGCATTTTCCGATTTTAAATAAATATAATATTATTTTCTTAGCTATGAAAATTAATCAAAAATATATACAATTTATTAAAATCATGTTCATTTTCAAACCCACTGTCATCGGATCTGTATGTGAATGTGCCATCGCCCATTCAAGCCGAGACTTTTCCGGTTTAAAATAAACATAAAACCTACTTTTTGTGAGAAAAATTAGTCAAAAATATACGATGTAATGAAATCATCGTCATTATTTCCAAACCAAATAATGGAAGGCAAAGAATAACACACCAATAAAAAGACATTCTTATGCCGTATAAGAAAAAAACAACTATTTATAAGAGTTTCAAAAGAAAATCATTAAGAAAATTTTCATTTTTCTTTATAATAAACAATAATTCACCCGGATAGACTCCCAGATGATTACTGAATTTAAATGGCAAGTTTAGAAAGC